>VWZD01009834.1:0-130293 GCA_013396695.1 Sakesphorus luctuosus
GCTTCTCTTTTGTCTCACGATTATGCTTTAGGTGTTTTAGTAATGTTTATGGCGTAGCATCATCGGCACCTGAAAGCCTAAGGCTGCCACATTTTCTCTTTGTGCAAAGCTCAGTCCTTCCTTGGCACTAGTGGGGCTGAGAAATTGACATTTTTCAGCCAAGAATTGAAGAGGCACAGAGATTTCTCTTGGAGGAGGAATGGAAGAGGAAAGGTGCTAGCCCACAAAGGGCTGGTCTAGTTCCATCTATTCTGCCACACCCCCTCCTCTCTCCACTCCCGACTCCTGGCTTTAGAGTGTGTTGTCTGCGGTCACAGTAAAGTTTGTCTCCTGGTTGCAGTTTGCACAGGCTTGTATCTTTTGAATTTTGCTCTGACTTTCAGGAAGAAAAAGGGAAAATCTCCTAAACAGTGCAACTTCCACCACACATTGTCAAAAGTGCTCTGCATTTTAATGGGATTTCCTAGACCAGTTTTGCCATAGATTTGGGTTTGAGGGCATTTCATGCTTATAAATAGTTTCAGGTTCCCAGAACATAATGAACTCTTCCGGATATCCTGCAGAGTTTGTGTGGTGACCTATTGGGTTTGAGATTTGGTTTGGTTCGTTAGTTTGACTCAGTTCATTGTTCATTTGACGGTGCCCAATGAGTAGAGGGCAATTTTTCTTCTGCTTGTTTCTATTCATAAAGGGTGGGAACTCAGGCACCCTCTGACAGTGCAGAATTTATAAGGGCAGGTAGGCAGAAGGATCAGGCTGTGGAGAGCATTCAAAGTGGATACAAAAAGCCTGACCTTCATGTCCTGAAGCCAAGAGAGTCTGCAGAGTGATTCAAAGAGGGCAGGGGGAGCTGACACTAGGCGATTGATGGGCAAAGAATATGATCTCAGCAACTGCATTTTGAAGGGAAGCCTTCAGAAACAAACAAAAAAAAAGATAAAAAGAAAAAAAAGAAAAAGGAAAGAAAATGAGATCAAGCATTAACGTTTTAGCAAAAGATAGTTGACCTTTATTGATGTTAATTGCTTTGAATAGTATCAGTTTATACCAGCAGAGGAATTGAGCCAGAATTTATTTTGCTTATAGACTTCCCTGCTAGATGAATTCACTGGTGAATGAGATAAAAGTAGGAGGAAAGTGAGTGCTGATATTGCTAACAGCAAAGTCCACCTCTGAGGCCAGCCTTTCATACAAAATATCTGTGATCTCATACTTTTGTGCCTTATGAAAAGGACCAAAATAAACTCAAAAGTGCGCTTTGCTGCACTGAATGGTATTTATAGCAGTGGGGGCATCTCAGGAACTTCATCCTCTCTCTCTCTCTCTTTCTCCCCTCCCCTTTCCCATCCAGTAAAATCCAGCCAGTTGAAAAGGGTTATATTTGCCAGGATCTGGGCTAGATCTTCCTTAACATGAGCAAGTTGCTATGCTGACTGCACTGGGGTTTGTGGCTGCTGTGAGGAACAGAAGCTGGAGCGTTCAAGGCCAGGTCAGATGGGACTCCAGGCAACCTGATCTAGAGGAAGGTGTTCTTACCCATGGCATGAAAGGTTAGAACTAGATCATCTTAAAGGTGCCTTCCAAGTCAAACTATTCTATGATTCCATGATGACTCTATGATTACAAAGATAAAAATTGAGTGGCAGCATAAAATGGAGCTCAGCAGAGCCAGGCTCCCAGTTCAGGATAGGTTGTCAACAAGTTAAATCCTGTCCTTTAAAATGCTGTAGCCAAAATGAAGAAAGACACAAACTAGTGGTCTTGGAATGAAGAAAGGGAAAGAGAGGAAAAAGGAAGATTATTTTTGCTAGCTAGAAGGCTCTTGGATACAAAGGGTCACCCTGGATAAGACAATACAGAGTAAGCACAAAAAGCAGCATTTCTGAATGGCTCAGGAACAAGGAAGGAAGGAAAGCTAAGAGCTGAAGATGACTCATTTCAAGGACCTGAATGAGAAGGAGGATGGGGTATTCAGCAGTTTCCCATGAAGTACCTTTAAAAACAAGCCCGATCTTTGAAATTAAAACAAAAAAAAAAAAAGAGAAAGGAAACCAGAAGCCTTCCATGAGATTCTGAATAATTTATAGATGTCTTTTGCATTTTTCTCATCCTTAGAAATTTCCTTAAGAAATCCGTGGATCATTATTGTAGGTGGGAGCTTTCATCACCATATTGAGTGAGCAACAATGTTCATGTCAATCTCCTGCCTTTGGATTGCATAAAGGGCTGTGCATGTCATCACAAGGGCTGTGTTTGCACAATGCCTCAAGACACTGTTGCTGATGCTTATGGAAAGTACAAAGCAATCCCGGAAGGCACTGTGCCCCATTGGCCCATACATCTTTTTTCCACCTTTTATCAGCTGGTGATAATGATAATATCTGTTTTTTCTGCTAACGTTTCTGTTTCTAGCTCTCCTATGATTTATGTGGGGTGTGAGTGAGAAGTATCTCCATCAACACCCTTAGATTTACAAGGGCTTTGAATTAATAGGCTGAGACAGTGTAAGCCTTCTGGATTTAATTTATATAACCCTTATTTTACAGAACTATTTTGGTTTTTTCTTTTGAATTTTTTTAATTTTTCTCTCTGCAGAGAGTAGATTAACAGTATGACACCTTGGTTTGACATGCTCATATCTTTTTGGAAAAATATATGCAGAGTAAGAAAAGATCATCTTAATCCTTCACCCATTAAGACAAAAAAAAAACCCTGCTGTTTTGTGCAAATTGGGATGTATGGGCCTCTTTTCCCTGCCCCTGCTTCTTCTTAGTCTCCTTTGCCATCTCCATCTGGAAAGATCTTAAAATTCTATATACTCTGTAGGAAATAAGACTCAGAGGTATTTCCTATGATCTTTCATTAATCCTTTCTCCTGCCTCTGAACACCAGCATTCACTTAGTTCTCTACCATTCAAGACAGATGAGGGCATTTCAGGTGAGTATCTGTGTGCAGGACAAGATCCCCTACTTTTTGTGGGAAAAACCCTGCCAGTGAGTCTCTGAGGTTTCCCGTGCTGTGGTTTTCCTGGGTGGTCTTTTTGATGAGAGAAAATAGGTATTTGGGGGAATTTTGAAGCTGCAACTGTTGCTCTCTCTTACCACTCCTCTTCCTTACGGGGATGGGGAAAAATTCATCCTGATCAAGCTAAGTATCACCTTTCAGGGGTAGTTTTTGTTTCTGGTGCCTGTTTTCACTGAACAACATAGCTCTACATAACCACCTTGCAGCACTGCTCTGTATCACATTTACAGGGCTACTTTATCATGCTCATCCTGTTGTTCCTAGATAAGTAATTCCACTCTCCACTGAGAATTAAGCCCTTGAAAATAGTTATGTACACCTCTTCTCATACCATCACTCAGCCAATGCCTTCAAACTTTCCTCTGAAGTCTTTCACATCCGTGGTAATTGCTGTTACTCTTTTCTTCCTGTCAATACTCTTCAGGCAGTCGCCTGACCTCTCTATATATTTCTTTTTGCAACTCCTGTAGACCTATCCCATCTCTGTCCTTTTTTCCATAGGCAACAGCTGTTTTGATAGTGGTGGTGACATCCCTCCTCTTTGACCAGAACAGGTGCAGGTATTTCCTAACTGCATGTGTGGTGGTTTCAGTCCTGTGGTACCCAGTTGCTGTCTGTAATTGTAAGTCTCTTGCGGTGCTCCTACATGTGGAATTATTTCCTCCCTGCTTCTCCACCATGCATTAATTTATAATGAAGCAAAGTAAGTTGCTCACTGTCCTGGTTTATGTAATTATGTGTTTGGAGCTTTAATTAGAACGCAACGAAAATAAAAGAAGACAAATGAATCTAGCTCTAAGACATTATTTAATCACCTAAATGTATTTTCAAATTAAGACAGACCTCTTTGACAGCAGAGCCACTTAAAGCAATCCACACTGGTAATATTATTTACTAAGAAATCATGCACACCGCTATCTCTATCCATCAAAACTAAGGGTGCTCTAAATTATCCAGTGCCAAAATTAGTGCAAACAACCAGCAAAAAGATAAAGAACAAATAAAATAACATACCTGTCCTGGGGCTTTTCTCTCTAATATTTGGAAAAGCCTTAGGGTAGACACGTCAATTATTTTCTTTGTTCCTCCTTCTATACACTGTTTTCATTACAATTTGGTATAATTATTTAAGAAGCCCTGAGTTGCATGGGATGTGGGTGGTGGATTCGTGGCTTGGAGATTTGTTGTTGTTGTTGTATATTACTGTCTAACTCTAGGAGGCTGAGCTTACTGTACTCCATCTGCAATTAATTTGTCACTTTGCATGTGTGTTTTATACAGTGTACATATTATGTATAATGTGTGCATACATACTCCTGTAGCTATTAAGCAATACAATTCTATTTTTCCCTGTTAAGGCTTTAATCAGGAAATGTCTGCCCCAGCTTCTCCACTTTTGATCACCTGAAATGTAACGGAGTGAATTTTGTGCCATGCAGTTGAGTGAACAGTAATGTCAGTTTTCTTCTAATGGTTGCAGTTCTCAAGCTACAGTGGTAATAACTACAAACAGATAGCAAGACATTGTGGGTGCACAGCAAGATCTGCAGCTCACAGATGTAGCCTGGGTATTCAGGCAGTTCATCCTAGCTTTCCATTGCTAAGGATTTGGTTCAAAAAGCTATCATCTAGACTCTGTGATATTTCTTCTTAATGAGGGTGATAGGAGAGACGGTGAACACATTGAGTCAATAAAACTGTGCTGGAATAACTAAAAGAAGGATATGATCCATATTAGCCTCAGGCTGTACTATTGGCACATCATCCAAGAAAAGCTAAAATCGTTGCATTCTTCTTAGATTCAAGTATGCTTTGAGGTGAAAATACCATTTAGCAAGCACATATATCAACAATTCGTTTTGTGGCCTTCTTCCTTAGTACCACAGACTGTAGGCCAAATTCAAGACTGATGTTTGCTCCCTGGTTTCAATGGGCTTTCAACTGAACTAACATTTGGTGTCTTCCACTTAAACCAGAACCATACTCCTGCAGTGAACTACACAACAAGTATTAAAGGCAGTATTGGAATATATGTAGGTAGTGAAGTTGCTGCTGAGGAAACTTTGTGCTCTAGGCGTAACTGGACACTAAACAGGAAGAGAAACTAATCATTAGAGCATTAGTAATTCCCTCCCAAACTCTGACAAGACAATCAGTTGTAAACTGATCCTTTGATAGCACAGCACACAAGCTCTGTCACTTTATGGAATAGGGATTGACTCGATTTAGTCACACTCTGTTAGGAAATATTCTGAGCTGTACAGCAAATAAAGCAAATGGAAGTTTTTCAGTATTGTAAGTTAATAAGGAAACTCTGGAAAGAGCAACTTGTCTGTCCTTCCTAAACTCTTGCACTGGTCCAGTTCACCATCATACTCTACTGAGTAGGTGTGTGGAGGAGAGCAGAGCTGTTCCCCTTCCACAAATGCCTTACAGCCACAAAACACATGGTTCACAGAAGCTGGGAGTCAAACCCTTCTCCTTGCAGACACAAGGACTGATAACCTTGGCCTAGAGAAGGCTGTGTGGAACAAAGGATCACATCATGCCTAGCTGCAGGGAAACCTGCAGGTTGTTTCCATGATATTAGGGCACATAGGGAATGAGTAGACAGCAGATGCCTGGCAAGTTGAGTCATGGCACTAAAGAAATGTGGGAGAAAGCTCTGCTGCTTTAGCTTTATCTTCAGCTTTCCTGTAAAACAGATAGTTCTGAATTGTACTTATTCCAAAGCTACTTATTTCTTGGACAATGTAGCAGGTCCTTGTAAAGAGTATGAGTTAATTCATGCACATGTAGGGTTTCAGAACAGTACTTATAAGCCAGGCTTGCAAGATAAACTAGTCAGAGCACTGTTTTGCAGTCAGTCTCCTCTCCCTCCACCTAAGTAGGACATGAAAAAGTGCTACCATGTAAAAGCTCTTCAAGCTGTGCTCTTTAGTCATACAAATTAACAGTCTGTTGCTTTTAACCATTGGGCCCTTTGTGTTTTGGGTGAGGACTGACGTAGAATATTTCAACTGAAATTCTGCCTGCCATAAAGCATAGCTTGCTGTAAAGTAGAAGCAACACTTGGATTCCTCCTTTGACTTAAAGATACCTCCTCTTGTCTTAAAATCTGGTTAGGTTGTCAAAACTTTGCTTTTGAAGAGCCTTAGCTACATGTTTTGCTTAGAACCCCAGTTACAGGCAGACAGGGTTTGCATGCCATTATCAAATTTGACAGTGCCCTGAAGTAGATGTCACGCTGCAGAGCAGCGTAACATCCTCAGCCTGCTGAGCATGAGGCCACACACCCAGTGGGAAGCAATACCTGGCAGGGCTGAAGTGCTCCCACAGCTTTCTGCTCACTTCTGCGAGGGGCAAAACTAGGGTCAGTAGAAATTCCTGAATATGTCTTCAGTGCTAGGAACATCCCCATGAGTGCAGCCCCACTATACTGTACATTTATTAGACAAATGAATCATGCATATGCATTAATGGGCCTTGTCTGGGAGGAAAAATTTTAATTGGCTAGTCCAAAAATCCATGCTACTCACTCTTCTTTGTCACTTGAGCTAGAAGTTCTTCCCTGCTAGAACCAGGCAGACACAGTTTCCTATTCTTAGTTAACTTGTTCATCTTCTATAGACAGACAATCTGCTTTCTCCACCAGCCTTTGTGATTAAGACATCAGAGGATGCACTAGCCACTTAGAGGAAACCCAGAAACTAGACAGGAGACCTATTGATAGAGAACCATGTCTTTTTTAAGTGTTCTTTGATGCAGAAAAGCCAAGAAGCCTCCAAGACAAGAGCTGTGAATGTTTTCTGTGATAGTGCTAATAACATGGTTTTTGAATTCAGGTTTAAAAAGGTGTGGAGTCAAGCCCTCAGTGATGGGATAAAAAAGTTATGTAGCAGCACAGTACTTCTAAGGCAAATTGTTTGGCCATTTCTGCTGTGTAAGCAGAGTATACAATTCAGACATGAATAAAATTGTACTGAAGTGTGAAAAACAAATCCTCTTATTTACAAATAACTAGATAAACCTAGCCCTCACTGAAATTTTCTGTGTAATTTGATCATTATGCCCGTGACTATAATGGAAAAGCACAAAAGGATATCACAGAGGATAAATAGAGTTGTTACATGGCAGGGGGCTGATTTTCATTACATTTGTAAGGCGTAGTTGTGTAAGTTTCTGCTTACGTCCTAATTTATGAGGATGTGGGTAAAAGCCATTTGCTACAGCTTAGAGTAAAGCCAGGAGATACATTCTTTACCTATTATTACTAATATGACATCTGTAGAGAGTTAAATAAAGAGCATCTCTTTTCCATGGGTTTTTAAAGCATCATCTACTACTGAAATGGGAAATAAATTCCAGGTTAAAGGGTCATTATAGCACCAAAGCTAAAAAAGCAAGGACAACCTCACACATGTGCCTGAGAGCTGGTGAGCTTCCAGAAGAGCTCTATGTCTGAGCCAGAGTACGTGGAAGAAGTCAAGGACAAGTGAAAATTGTGTGCTTGATTCTTTACTTGAACATATTAGGTGGAAAAGGGAAGATGAAGTTTCAACAGTCTGATTCACTGATTACAGAGCAGACAATGACAGTGTGTGCTTTGAAATAAAATTGTTCCCGACAAATTGATCAGCAAATCCACAATACAACCCTAAAACCTCAGTAAGAAAGTAGATGCACTATGTCAGGGAGGTGTTGCCACTGACTTCTCTTGTCACATCAAATTAATCAAAGGTAAGAGGATTCAAAGATCATTGCATCTGACTGTCAAAGCCCCAAGCCTGACTTTCTTGCAAGTCCCTGAAACTCCAGATGAACATGAAAATTTTTCAGCTGGACAGAACAATTGAAAATCAGGACCAAAATAGTTTGATCCTGAATAATTAGAAGATGCTTATTACTCCCTTCTGTGCATCACAGACTGACTTAAAGACTGAACCAGTGTTATGCTTTAAATCTTGGGATGGAAAATCATTCACATGCTGAATGGCAGGTTTATTCTTCTGCTGGTGCCCAGTCTTTTTTTCTCACACATAAAGAATTTTATTGTAAATTTTGAAGTATTAACCATTTTGAAGTTTTAAGGAGTGGTCCAGGCAATTATAGGATTATACCAACACATGATGTTCTAGGAACATTTTAAGAAATCCAATGAGATTTGAACAAGAACTTGGCCCTGATGCAAAACAAATACCAAGATAAAACATCACCTCAAAACTTGAGACACTGGCTGTGATTTTGTTAATTAGGGTATTCACTGTCTTGTGACTGAGGTGAAATGTAATCACCTGGTGTATATGTCCTAAAAAGAAGAGTTCTAGAAAAGGTCTGCTTCTGGCATTGGTTTTTAGCTGCTTACGAAATATTAGGGGACACAACTTTCCTGGGCAGTTTGTTCCCAGGTTCATCTGTATATTGACACTTAGGAGCCTCTGTATGCTGGGATGCTCATGTTAATTAGTAGGAAAGGGATATTCATGAAGTTAAACATTAGATACAGGAGCAGCATTTTTAGGCCCATTACACTGAATGGAGAAACCTGAATCACAGGATATTCTGAGTTGAAATCACCACGAATGTAGCCACTTGTCCTCTTAGGAACAGAAGTATTTCCCAACAGCATGTATGCTGAGGGAAAGCTAGTCTCCTGGAAGCAAATCCAGGGTCTCTGCAGGTTGCTGATAAAGGTGGCCAGGAGCAAGCGCTGAGTATGGTTCTTGAGTAGCGCAGGATTTAACTCTGTGCTGCAGCACAACCAACCTTGCAGTCAAAGTCTGCTGTGTTTGAATATTCCATTGCAGGTAAAAGATGCAGCAGATCAGTTTGATAACAGCTGATCCCTCTTTCAGGAAGTAAGGTCTGACAGCTACCCAAGGACTCTGCCATCTGATGGACCTTTGCTTCCTGTTTTGTGACTCTCGTACGTTAACACTGTTCACCTCACATCCCAGAGACTCCTATTTTGCTTACCTTTGTCTGCTCAGATGAGACCTGAGCAAGGTAGGTCACAGGTAGGAAGGTTGTCCTGTTCTTCAGCATCTCTCCCACTGCTGCAGACACAGGTGTGCTTGCCTTTTGGATCAGAGCACCCATCCCTGCTTATTCCTGAAGGGAAGTTCTAGCCAGGTGGGGGTTGGTCTCTTCTCCCAGGCACTCAGCAATAGGACAAGGGGGCACGGGCTCAAGCTCTGCCAGGGGAAATTTAAGCTGGAGATCAGAAAAAAATTCTTTACAGAGAGAGTAATCAGGCATTGGAATGGCCTGCCCAGAGAGGTGGTGGATTCACTGTCCTTGGAGGTTTTTAAACTGAGATTGGATGTGGCACTGAGTGCCATGATCTGGTAAATGGACTGGAGTTGGACCAAGGGTTGGACTTGATGATCTCGGAGGTCTTTTCCAACCCAATCAATTCTATGATTCTATATCTTCCTTTCTGACACAATTTAACTGTCAAAAATATCTAGTCTGCAGATTACAGCATAATTTTCTCTTGTGTTCCCCAAGGTATTGCAGATGAAGATTGGTACCCATGTGTGCTGGTTTTGGCTAGAAGTGAGTTAATTTTCTTCACAGTGGCTAGTATGGGGGTATGGTTTGGAGCAAACAGCTGCATGGTGCCTTGTTACTGACTGGGATTAAACCATGACAGCATGCAATTTCTCTTAAATTCCTCTAAAAATTATTTTTAAAGAGCCTTTACTTTCAAATTCTGTGCTGCCAAAAATGCTCAGCACCTTTGTCATCCATAGCAGCACCAATGTTACACTGTGCTCATGGCATATGCTGTAGTATTTGAGAAATCTGACATCAGATTCTAAAGGATTTTTTGCCATTTTGTAGCTTCTCCAAATTTTCCTCCAACATTTCCAGCTCTTTTCTCTTTCCTGTTCCTCTGAGAATTTTCCTCGGGGGACAGTATGTCGCAGTGATTTCATTAGCTAGGATACTATTGGCTCTGCTTGTGATCATGGATTTGCTAAGAATTTTCTGATTTTAAAGGTTTTACAAATTTTCCTTCAGGTTTACCACATCCACTAAATGATACCACAGGAATAAAACTTACAGTGGGAGACATGGGAAGCACAGACCTCTTCTGCTCCATCTCCAGTAGCTACTGCATCAGTCAGAGTTGGACAAAGGCTCAAATCCTTGCTGCAATACAGCTTCCAGGAGAAGTCAGAGCCCACATAGTCAGTATGTCTCAGTTTTGTAGATGGACTGTGAAAACTTTGGTTTTCCTACACTGGGTAGAAACGCAGAGGTAGTTGTGACTCTTGCAACACAGGTGAGGTTAATTTTTGAAAAATCCTTATTAGCAACCCTTATAATTTTATGACTACAACCTGGAAGCCCACAGAAAAATGTTCAGTCCTGCGGGGGATCCTCAATCTTTTTGTGCTGACAGTGATGAACATGTACAGATTATCCCTACCCCTAATGCTGAGTGATTTCACCAACCCAGTGGGAAAGATTCTTCTTGTAATTACAGAGGAACAAGTAGGGAATTGCTCTAGTGACGTGAATGGAGTCATTTTGGATAGGCACCAATACAGGGGAGAACACAATCTGGCGCCTTGAATGCTGCCAACAAAAGCTCAGTTGTATTATCCCATGATCTGACTGTGGCAGCCAGTATCACTGAACTGATGTCTGACCTAGCTCCCACGGAAGTCAGTGTGAGCCTTTGCACTGATTAAAATGCTTTTCAGTAGACCCTCTCAGCAGCCAGATCGGATTTCGGATCAAGGGCTCCCCCACCCACTTCGATTGAAACCCACGTCCTCGGTGGCGCTGACCTGACTGTCATCTTATCTCAAGATTGGCCCAGCTTTGACTGGGGGTGTTGGATCAGGCAACCTTCTAAAGGCTTCTCAGGTATGAAATATTCTCTATGACTTGGTAGTGAATGGGGCTGTGGAAGACTCAGCAATGCTTTCATCCACGAGCCCAGCCTGTACTTTCAATGGAAGAAAGACTCCTGCGCAAGTGTCCTTGGGAATTTTAGGCACTATTTAACTATTGTACTAGCATACCTGTTCGTATTACCTTACGATGCTCTCATTGTGTGACAACATAAATGAGGCCAAGCCCCTGAGATTTATCTTCTCTAAACGAATGTTTCCAAGAATAGCCCAGTAAACACAGGAATTCAGCTGGGATTTAGAAGGAATGGCTTTTCCTATTTGATTTGCAGGTTTTGTGTTTCCTGCCTCGCTACAGATTTCCAAAATTTTTGGGAATAGGATTTCATTTAAGGAATTTAAACTCCTGAGGAAAAAAAATCAAAAACATTTAATTTTTCATATAGAAACTATCTCAGATGACACAGTTTTGGAACTGTATGCCAGTGACACCAGACTGCTAAAAAATACAGTTTCTGCAGGATCCATCCAATCATGGAGGTTTGTGCCCAGCAAATTTTGCTTTAAATATTCACTTTTAGGCCTTCTAGGCATTGCATTTTTCTTCCATGTTCATCTTAATCTGAATTTTTGCACATTGGAAAAAGCTATTTTTCTTTCCTGTGAAACTTTGAAGTAAGAGTGGGGATGTGGTAGCAAGATTGAATAAGTGTGTCAAAATGAGTATCTATTAAAAATCAGAAGAGAAAAAAACCAGAGTTTGTCTAGATCTGGCATTTGTGCCAGATCCTTCTGTATATCGTGGGTTATGGAAAGACTGATGATCTGCCTGATTGACCACTGAAACATATTCTTCTTCCTTACTGCATTTGACTTGATGAACAGCTTGTGAATTGCTGATGATGTTCCCTCCACAAAGCAGATTGCACACTTATAAAAGGCAGGCTCGTCTCTACCCAATCCCTCTCCCTCCTCCCAGGATTCAATGCCCCTGTCCTAATTTGGACAGGCTTTCTGTAAAATCATATTGCAGTTTGGAGAATACAGTTTGGAGAATGCAGTTCTCTGATATCAGAGGTCACATTAGGGTAATTAATTTCTCCTTTTCCTCTTGGAAATCCCCACACATTTAGAAAGAAAGAAATGGTCCAAACCACTCCAGATGACCTATGGAGTGGATAAGTTATTAAATTAGAAAAATAAAAGACTCATAGCTGTTGTTATGTAAGAGGAGTATGAAATAGTCATAATTAATGGTGAGCTAGTCCAAAACTCGCCATAATTGTTGTGTTCTTACCAAAGATGACATGTGGACAAAAGCAGGAACATTTTGGCCCCCAGTTTGATACCACAATAAGACAGGCATATAGCATGCAGGTCCGATGATATTTCCTATGATTATGCTATTAAACTGGCAATTTTCTGCACCCTAGTTGTAATCAAAA
This sequence comes from Sakesphorus luctuosus, assembly GCA_013396695.1. Taxonomy (NCBI): domain Eukaryota; kingdom Metazoa; phylum Chordata; class Aves; order Passeriformes; family Thamnophilidae; genus Sakesphorus; species Sakesphorus luctuosus. The sequence continues at coordinate 12,339 of VWZD01009834.1, forward strand.
GATCCAGGACCTGATATTACTATAATTTCATAGAGTAAAATCTTGGGCATAGTTGTATTTAATCTGATAGAGCCCACTACTGATATCCTTACACAGTGAAATGAGTCATTGACGTCACTGGAGTTTTGCCCAAATAAGAACTTCAGAATAAGGCCCTGAGGGATTATCTGTGCTCCTCTCTACTTATTCATTAAGTAAATCTCATGTAGATTCTAATGAATGAAAAATGGCCCAAATGGAAATATGGGTCTTATACAAAGTTAAAAAGCATTTACTGGATTTATTGCAGATGCCTTAATTTAGGTTACTTTTTGCCTTTCTTTTTTTTTTTTTTTCCCTCAGAGGAGTAATCTACAGAAGAACAGGAACAAGAGCATCAGTAATCCAGAGAACAGAAAATCTCTCAAGGACTGTGATTTTCAACCTTTTTTCATGGATAGATCCTTAGGCAACTCCCAAGGGAATTGCAGACACTCTTTTAAGAAATTTATGTACTCTGTCAGTTGAAAGAGTTTTCTTGATTATTTTCCATGCACCTTTTGAACAGAGCCCACCCACGGACCCTCGACTTAATGTCTGTGCTGTAAGGGGCTGACTTTTTCCAAAGAGGCAACAATTGCTGCTACTTGGGTTGGTCCCTGTAAGCAAAGACACAAACATTTGAGGAGGGAACATTTGGATCCAGCACAATCACCAGCAAACTCTGGGGCCTTGTGTGCAACCTTCTTGCTCCAAAATGTTGTAGGAATTGTCCTCCTGGACAAGAATCAGGATCCAGTCCTGACATCTGTCCTTCCTGCCTAATTGATCTCAAACTGGAGTGCATGGACAACAGGAGGAGAACATACTGCTGGGGAAGGGAACTGTCCTACTTTTCCCCTCAGCATTACCAATAAATGGGAAAATTGCTTGCAGCCAGAGGGGGTAAGGTTTCTAATTTCCCAGGCATGAGGTTATTTTCAAAGAGAGTTTCCAGCCATCCTGGTGAAAGTGGTGGTGAAAGTGTAGCGTTATAAGAATACTTTTTAGTCTGGGCCATGGCATGCATCCATGCTAGATGATATCTAGGGGGTCTGACTTCATGAAGGACTCTGGTCTTGCTGATGCTGGAAAATGGCATTTTAGTTTCCTAGGTCAGCTTCCTTAAATCCCTCCAGGCTGGAAGATGCTTTAGTGTTCATCTTGACAGGTGCCAGCGCCACTGACCACAGCCTGTCCCCTGTCAGCAGTATGTCATTCTACCTTGACATGACTTTTCTTTGCCTTATGGAAAACACCAAAAAGCCATTGAGATGCCAGAAGGACTCAGTGGCAACAGTATTTCTTTCATACAATATTAAATTCACTGCCCTAGTTTTCCAGTGCAACAGACCTTCCCATTCCACAGCAAGTCAATGCCAAGGTGCTGCTTTATGCTCCATGGAGCCTTCACAGCACAGGACACCCTCTGATTCTTCTGACAGGCTGGAACTGCAGCCTCGTTGTGTGAAGGTGCTGAGCACACTCCCCTATTGATGGCACCATGGGCAACACCTCAGTTACCCAGCCTGGAGATTGGACAGACAGAGGCAGGAGGAAGATGGATAACACGCAAAGCTCTCCCTTCCTGAATGAACACTTTGATTAATCACATTGACATTCAACTAAGTTGTGGATTAATGCATGTTAGACCAGGCCTATAGAGAGTCCTGGGTTTTACTGGTGAATACTTTTTAGTAGCTCTCATCTTTTTGGGGACAATCCCTTTCCTCAGCCTCTCAAACAAAGCTGTAAATGGGAGACTAACTTGAAATGTTATTCCATTCTTTGGCAAAGACTTTTTTTTCATATTCTTCCCTAATACTAGGGCTCTAGTTTTGAAGTCAGAGAACTTAGCTAGCCTTGCTATGTCCCAGCAAGTAAAGACACTCTGTTGTGTCATGAAAACGAACAACACATTTTCAATGTTAAATAAACATTTATCCAAAGGTTCAGCACGACTGCTTAAATGTTGAGTAAATCAATCACTGTAGGTTAACCTTTGGTCATGACATTATTTTTTCTTTCCAAAAGCACTGTAACTATCTGATCTCACAGTTACATGGTTTTTCAACATGCCACTGTGAGGAGAAATACTTAGTGGAGAAATCTGGCACAGTGAATGCTTTTCCACCCAATACTCTGTGGTGCTAAAGAAGTTTATGGGTTGCTGTGCTGTATCTTAAGGACATTAAAGATACAGTTTCAACTACAATCCATCTGGAAAAAATACCACAAATGTGAAACTATTGAGAGTTGAGAAGAAATTAATGTTTCCTGGCACATGCATATCAGCACAGCTCAATTACACAGTTACAAGCATGCTTTCCATCTAAATTGGCTCCGTGGAGCAGATCCTAACATGTCATACCAAGGTGTTTGTGTTACAAAGCGTTATTGTGCTGTGGTTTAGCCAAAGGAGATGAGAATAAGAAGACGCAAGAAAACATTTGCAAATAATTGAGGCTGTGGCAAACAGTGGCTGCTCTCTGCCCTGACAGAGCAAATATTTTTGTATCTGCAAAGCTTCAATTAAGTTGGGTAAGCAGAAAAGTTACCCAGCTTAACTCAAGACTGAAATGGAAATCTGAGAAGAGCAAGGTGTCTCGCTCACTGCAAGGCACCATTCTTTGTTTTAGAGTTCATTCCCTCTGCCAGTCAGGACAGATAGTTGTTTCACTCTGCCTGCACATCTGAAGCAGGTGACAGCACTGCACAAATTCAAGGCAGGAAAAACACATGGACTGAGAACAGAAGGGAGTTCTTTCAGTCAGGGAAGGCTATTTTTAGAGCAGGGTAGATGATACAGTGGAGGTGGACAAGGTGGGATCCTTTTCACCACATGTGGCTGAGCCAGCTAATGCATGTTCCAGAGGGACTCTTAAAGGATCTTCTCACTTTCCTGGAAATTCCTTTTTTTCCTCCTGTAAGATCCTGGGGCACTTTTAGTTTGGATGAAAACCAACTGCAACAGGAGCTGGAACTGTGAGGAACATATCTGATTTGTCCTGACTACCTTTTGTACAGCTGGAAATGCTCCTCAATTTTTTTTTTGACTAAATGTTTCAGTTCTTCATCCTGCAGAGATTTTTAGTGACAGACAGAGGAAAAATCTCAGCAATGTTTAAGCCATGTACAGGTATGGGGTCTGCTTTTTGTGTCTCTGCTGAGCTGGACTGCAAATGTACTATGTGTGCTTACAGTCTCATCCCTCCTTGATCACTGAGGATCCCTGAAGCCCCAGTGAGCTGTTGCTATTCTCCCAATATGGCAGCTGTCGTTTTTCCTTTCTCTGCCAGACCAAACAGCGTGTAGTGCAATCCCAAGAACTTCAGATTTAACTGATCTCATTCAAATTGTGTCTTGGACAGTAAGAAGGAGATGATTTCCAGGCAGGACAAGAGACTGCCTCAGGCTACAAATACATCTGCTGAAAAAGCATGTAGGTAAGATGCTGCTCCTGCAGTTGCTACTGGGATGCCCTGTATATGGATGTTGGCAACCCCACAACACATCAACCATTGCTGCCCCCAAAGGCCATGCTGGAAAATCCCTGAGTTTTGCCACAGCACTTTCCCTTTTTCCACCTCTAAGCAATATAGACCAACCCATGCTGCTGCAAAATCACTGTGGCTGTGGTAGTGTTCTGCTTAAAGAGCTAAGTGACTTCCTCCATGTTTTGAGGTAAACCACTAACCCCAGTCAATTGTGTACAGTGTCACTGGTTTGAGCCTCACCCTAGAAAAGCTTCATCCAGCAATCAGAGAGGTGTTAATACCCATTGTCCCTTCCACTAGTAATGGCAAAATGGGCTGTGGTGGGTGACACAGGAATGCCTGTCACTGCTCCCCATTCGCTTTGTGGGCACATTGCTGCCTGCGGCCTGGGGCACAGACACAACCCCTGCAATGAGTGTCTTACATGGACTAACCCAGCAGAGATTTTCCTCTGAAAATAGCCAGTACAAGAAAGGGACTGGCCTTGAAGGTACTACTTTGTTTCAGTCAAAACCGCATATTTTAGACTCATCCTTTTGAAAGGAAAACTGCAAACAAACGGTTGTTTTCTCCAGCCATACAGCCAAGTCCCATTTGAAACACTTTGTCCCCGAGGCAGAACATACAAAAGATACACCCCAGTCACAACCAGCTGCAGCTTGCTGGGGAAAAACCACTCCAGCAGCGCTGGATCCCTGCTGCAGAGTGACTCACTAACAACGTTTGTCCTTCATTATGATGCAGGTTTGGTTCTTTAATTGCCTCACTATTATGTCAGTAATTAGAGAACCTTAACTGACTAGGACAGGAGATGTTCACAACAGCTTGGTGGGGTGGGAGGAGTGACAAATAGGTCAGAGACTAGATGTGACCTAGCTTTAAAAAGGCGGGAGAGTTGGAAGAATCAGGAACAAAAACTTCTTGTCTGAGGGTCTCTACCCCAGCTGTCACAGAAAGAAGCATCTATTACTTGCTAGGCTGTGGGCTGCAGAGGCAATTCTTTGCCAATGGGGAGGGAAACAAAGGTGGGCAAACAACCACACATTTTTAAAGCTAAGTAGTTCTCATAAAGAAAGCAACAAACAGAGCTAGTGCCCTCCTTGGGCAGAGTGACAATGCTGTAACTGAATGAGTAGGGCATGATACGTGATTATCCAGAGAAAAATCTGCTCTTTGACATTATAAGACTTTAATTAATCTACTGTAAATGCATGTGATCTTAGCCCTCAGTAGATGTGAAGTCTAATAGCATGCTCCCAGGCAAAGACAGCCAAGTGTCTGGCACATTGTATGCTCTTTGCTCCTTGCTCACTCCAAAATGATCGTGGACATAATTAATAAAATAGCTAAAAAAACCACACTATGGATATCCATAGCATCTAAATTTATCAAAACTGCTAGTGGAATAGTCTAAACCACTCACATGGAAACACCCATGAAAAGAAGGCAGTTCAGCTTGGAAACAAACTGCCCGAAAATAAGAACTTGAGGAAGTTGAAAAAGCAGGCATCTGAATGTCAGTCCTTCATGTTTGCAATTAGCAACCGAACATATGGGGGAGTGGGAGGACTCTCTGCTTGCTCAGAGTGAAGCATCTGTTACACAAGAGATGTAGCAGTGCCAACATTCCCCAGACCAAGGCACATAAACTTCCTTGTGAAGCAGATGCACAGCCACATGCCCCATCCTCTCCATTGAATTGAGCCATGGCACTTGCAAGTGGGTGATTACACACAGCTAGCTTGAAGTGGGACTTGTCATAATTAGCTTTTGATGAGAGTTGTCTCAGATGCCAACACCTCTCCTGTCCTTCTCTTTCAGCCGAGCCATTTCATATTGATATTCATCAGCAAAGCATTGGCACATCATCCTTAGAAATGAAAACTGTTTTCTAAGCAGGAACTGGTTAATGTCTAAGCCACTGGTTTTGCTTTTTCCTTTTTTAGTGCATCACTCTGCTTCACATGTTTTGCAGTGGAACCAGCTGTGCCCTCCTTTCACTAAGCCCTTGGCTCTTGGTGTTCTCTGGAAACATTTTCCAGCTGTGAGATGAAAGGTAAAAGACTTAAAATTATATAGTGGACAGTAAACCTCTGAAGCAGTTTATTCACAGTGAATCTGACATACTCCCTGCTAAATACCACAGGCTATAAGAAAACCTTTGAGCTTAACAACCTGGCAACTTATTTTGGAAAATTTAAAAGTGGGCCACCTGGGAATCTGAAATCTTCTGTCTGTGTTGCCTGGCAATAGGCGAAGTCCAGTTTTATTCAGAGGTTCCTAGAACTTTCCAAATCCATAAGTCCAGCTATATGCCACCCTAGGACCCAGCAAAGGAAGCACTGGGCAGCAGTGATTGCCCAGTTCCTTACTTTCTGGCCTGATTGCTTAGTAAGCCACGTGGCTGCATGGGGTGATCCTGCTTAGGGATCCATGCCCTTTCCTCTCTGTACTGTCTTTCCACAAGTGCTTCTCTCTTAGAATTGTAAATTTTTTACACTTTTGTCAAGAAACCACTCCTTTTCCCTCATCTTTTAACCTCCCTACCCCATTTATTGATTTTCGCTCTCTCTGGTTCCTATTGTTTCAGCTGCTCAGATTAAGAATGGTAATATTTTCATCACAGCTAAATAAAATACACCCCACCCACTCTTTGCCACAACATGCCTTTAAAGTAGCTGGAGCAAAAAACAATTCCAACAGGTAAAATATTAATTTACTGTGAGCTCAAAAGAGCCTTGGAGCAGTGCAATGCTCTATGAAATCCTGCAGGACAGAGCAGCTATTTTCTGCAGCTGAAGTCATTAGACTTTAATATAAAAGGTTGGAGGTGGGCCTGTTGGAAGTCACAAGTCCAGGTTCTGCAGCTCATTGTGACTACATGCTTCTCTCATGGGCTCCTCACACCATCTCCCCACAGTCAGGGGTGCTTCAGATGCCAAGGTGCTTAAAATACAAACTCAAATTTCTCTGAAGTTCAAGGCATCTAAATTCAATGACTAAATGGAGAAAAAGCTCAGCAGTGCCCAGCATGGGTTCAGTGATGTATTTGTGTAACTTTGCTTTGCTTTTATTGTGAAAAATCTCAGCTCCACTCGGCATCAATTCTTCATTCTGGGAGGCATGTTAGTCCTTCTCTTTTCTGCTCAAGTCTGGTTCAAGGCATATGCAGTCCTAGCAGGGTGTAAAAAATGAGCCAGAAGAGCTATGGAAAGAACAAGAGGAGATGCAACACCCGACCTGTTCAACACAGTCTCACAGAAGTAAGAATTTGACAGCATAATCTGGCCACTGAAGTCCATAATCTAAGTTGACAACATGGATTGCTGTTACAAAAGAGAAAACTGAAACCATGTTTTGCCAGATTGTGGAGACTAATCTCATCAGAGGAGATGCCATTTCCAGAGTGACAGAGGACAGCTCCCCACCTCCCCCTTGCTACACCCCTCACTTACAGGTAACCAGCTGGGACCTGGGCAAGAGGGGGCTGCTCAGCATAGCGAGGCTTCCTGAAACTTGAAAGAGGAGTGACCTACAGTTCAGCCCCCAGCCTGCAGGCACAGAAGAGAATGTGGGAGCAGGAAACCCTCAGTCTCACCCTGGCTTTTGCAGAGCATCTCATTTTGAGGGGACAAACCTTGTGAAGCTTGGGAGGTTCCCTCTAACTCCAGCCCAGCCCACATGCCCTCCTGAGAAGGGCCTGCCAGCACAGGTGGCAAACAATGGTTTCAAAGGACTTTCTGTGGCTGGTATTAGCTGATTATCCTATGGTAAAAAAGTTCCCTTTGGTTCAGTTCAATGAACTGAGCCAAAGCAAAGAGCCAGTTCTTGACTCTGGGAAGGAAGGATGGGAGGTTAACCCAGATGCCCACATTTGTCTGCTACCACTGGAACTGCTCTCAGGTGCAATTTCCTGCAGTGCTGGTTGTGAGGAGCACCCTTATTTTGTAAGCTACCAGACCTGCATTCCTGGGATCCAAACTTCTCTGAGCTTACCTGCACTTTGCAGCTGTTTCTTAGCTTATTGTTCATGCTGTAGCTTTTCTGAGATTCACAGTGAGACTAAGGCCAAGAAGCACCAGATGTAGTTTATTCTGAGGAAGTTTGTGAGTGTCTGTCTGATTTAAGATTTGAGAGACTTGTGAACTACTGATGAGAAAAAAGTTTTTCCAGGAGTTTCCTTGCTCTGGTCCTGTTAATCACGCATGTACAGTGGTATGTACAACATAACCAGTACTCCAGTATTTTCCCCAATATAGAAAAGCAACTCTTTTGACACTGGACTGCCATGTTTTGCTCATTTGCACTAAAAAACCACAAAAAAGGTTTGTGTTCCCTCACATTCAGTTAGAGAAAATAAAAGAAACCACAACTGTGCCTCAGCTTCCCTTCAGAGGGGAATAAGCAACTAGCACAAAGAGGTGTGGTGGCTTATCAAAAGGTTCCTGAGCAGTCAATAGAATACAACAAGCCAAGTCTAGACTTCTTGACTCTCATCCAAGTGCCTTTCAATGGGACCTTATTCTCTACACTGACAATATTGCTTTTTTTAAAAAAAAATCCTTTCTTTTTTGGGAAGATATGTGAACTGGTTCTTAGTTATTTAAACTGAAAAAACCCCCAACAAACAAACCATAAAAGAAACTAGATATGGTAGTAAAATGGCAATGAAGACAAAAATAAGTGCATGGTTCAAGCCATTATAGTAGGATGCAAAATATGAGTGATTTGCTTAAGAAAGGAAAAGGAAAGTTGACTAGCACATTCTAAACTATAAGAGGGTGAAAACAGGGAGCATGAATTCCTTTGTGTGATTTTCTCCTGAGAATGCAAAGGGGAACATTGGCGTAATTAGATCAGTCCAAATGAGCCCCAATAAAAGCTCATTGCTTCTTCATGCAGTTTGTTATTGAGGCATTCTGAGAACTTGAGTGGTAAATTGGATCAGTCATTGAAGCAAATGTTGCACCTGAGCTTAAAGGAGAAATACATAATTTCATTTAAACTATAATAACTTTTGCTACTGAGATGATTAATAGGGCAAGTCAAATCTGATAACTTAGAATACAGGAGGATATAAATAGATAACTCTCAGTACTGGGAAGGTGTGGCAACCCTTCATATCCTCTCTGCAAGTTAGGTTGGGCAGAGGGAATAGATTTTCCTAATTAATGATAAATTGCACTAATCTTAACCTAAATTTCATGAATAGAGGTAGGGTAAATGTGGGTGATTTGATGTCTCTTGAGTAAGAGAGAGTCACCACCTTGCATTGCCCCCATCAGTGGGAAATGCTTGACAATGCACTATGGATGGTGGACTGGACTGTCAACATGTAGGCACAGTGAGGACATGCTCAGAGAGCTCCTCATCCATCTTGCAGGTGAAGTTTTTCTTTGATGTTGTAAGCCCCTGATCCAGGTATATTTGGGTTAATGAAGCAATATTACTATTACTGCTTGAGATCTCATCCAGATTTGAGTCCAAAGTAAATAAAAGTGAAGATATATTTCTCTTTCCCCTCATGTATTAAGGTGTTAGGGAAGGCAAACAAATGTACAAGCAAACAACTGGAGCAAATCTGACCTGCTGTAAAAGGATTTTGTACATCTAATAAAACTAATATGCATATGAAGAGTTTTGCAAACAGCTTTACATAGCAACTTAATGTTGTCTGGGTTATTGAGTGGTGTTAGCTCTTTTGGAGGAAAAACAAGATCTCACCTGAAAACCAGATACAGACAGGCTGCAGCTTTAAAGGTCTGCTGCTCTGGAGGGCAGCTATTTCAGCACAACAGATGCCTTTCTCCTGTGAAATTCCCCCCACACAGGAGATACTTGGATTCGTGTATGCTTAACTGTTCCATCCTTCAGCACTTCCTTCCCCTAGAGTGAGAGAAAGTTAAGGAGGGCTCCACTTCCAGCAGGGATGCAAATGCTGTTTTGAATTACAAAGAGTAAAGTGAAGGACTCTCCCTGGGCAGCCTGACATGTGTTATAAATGCCTTTATTGTAGGCATAGTCTTGGGTCTTCCTCCAGTGAATAAGGAAAGGAAAGGGTTCAAAATGCTTTAGCAACACAAAGACCCCCAGTTTAACTCCCAAACTTTGTGCCATCTTTCCTTCCGCCCTCCACCACCCCCACGCAAAAAAAACCAACCAAAGAAACCAAAACAATAGTAGGAAAGAGGCCTCTAAATGCTCCTGTTGTAGTTACACTTCAGTGTAGCAGAATTCTGGCCATCAGTGACTTTATTTAAGCAGGCGAGAAGAAAGCATGGAAAAGTTAGGACCAGCCACACATAAGCTGAAAGCTGCTGGGGAAGCAGGATGAATTAAATGCGGAAGAGTTCTCTATACTAGCATTTCCAAGCCATTTCTTCCTGATTTGGTCCCATTGCAACACACAGATATTAGGTTGGTTGTAGGGCTTGTCTGATCCCAAACAGTTTCTTTTTTTACTCCTTCACCAAACCAGACTTGAAAAGGTTGGAGAAACACCTGGGCTTTGACATAGCCTACTGCAAGAAGGAAGATACTAGCCTAAGTATTGTCTTTGCATGCATGGGAAGACACATGGAAGAAGATTGTGCCTCATTTTAATGAACAATAGCTGAGAAATAATAGTGACTACAAAAAGAGATGGAGAAAAAAATTACAGAAACCAACAATCTTTCAAAACTGGTAGTTAAAGTTCAAGTAACACAGAATCAAAGGGAATTTGAACCGCCCTGCCCAACAACCAGGAATATAAGCCTGACCAGTAATACAAAAATAGCATCTTCTTATAAAATGAAAAATCTGTGCTAAGCCACAAAGCTTCAAAGCATCATCTGGTTCTTCTGTAAAAGTATTATCCTTCTCTGCCAGAGACATTCCTGATCCTGTTCTTTCAAATAGGAAAAGAGAGGGAGAAAACTGCTTGAACATGATAAAATAGACCTACTGCAAAAATTACAGAATCTATAGCAACTACAGATATAAATGTGGAAAAAGTTTCTTAGAAGGTAGGTTTGTAGTGCTTCTTCCAAATGATTTACACCTGCCAGTGTCCTGAAAATTATCACCTCTGAAAGATATCACCCTCTAGCACTCAAGGCAGAATCATTTTATATCACAAATTGAAAAGAGAAAAATATGAGGGTATGTGTGAGCAAGGAACCAGTGTTCCCCAACTGTGCCCTGGTGGAGGGAAGAGGACAGTTTGCCACGAACCCTTGATTTGAGAGATCAGCTTGCTACTTACAGAAAATCAAGGTTTCATAGAAGGAGTGAGTTCCAACCTTTGCAGTAGTTTCCTGGTGATGGGTAGATGAAATCTTAAGCGGTCTGGAGGTATGAGCTGGCTTAAGTATGCCAAAAGATCATTAAGTTTAGGTCCTTAATTAGGCTCCTGTTCCTTGCAGGCAGGGCCAGAAATGGAGACCAAATCCTTACAGCGATAGTACACAGTGCAAACCAATGTGGGGACTGTGGTCAGAACTTTGTGCTTATACTGGCTCACAGCAAAGCTGAACTGCCAGTCAGTGATGACAAGGCGAGCAATGCCAGCAGAGATCAGCAGGGAAGTTACTTGGGACAAACACTGAGGTATGAGGACCATGCACTGAGCAGCCTGGAAGCCCCTCAGCTGGGTCACAAAAGTGTCACTGGTTGATCCTTTCTGTTTCTGACACAACTGTTTGTTTGCTTTCTCTCCTGTAACAGCTTGTCTTTCTGCTGCATATCAGGTGTAAATGCCCTTCTGCCAGGTCTTGTCCTCAGCCAAAGTGCTGGGTGCCACAGCTGAGAGTGCCCACTTAAGCCCAACTTTAAATGTCCTATCTGGGAGCCTTTTGTTCTGCTTTCAAGCAACAAGATGAAAGAAAAGAAAAGAAAAGAAAAGAAAAGAAAAGAAAAGAAAAGAAAAGAAAAGAAAAGAAAAGAAAAGAAAAGAAAAGAAAAGAAANAAAGAAAGAAAGAAAGAAAGAAGGCTAATAAAACATTCCTTCATTGTGTGAAGACAGGAAAGAGCAAACAAATAGTTTTGAGGTCAACACTGCTGACAGTCCCTTGACTGCCAACACAGGGATGAGAGTTGGAGCCTACCTTTCGTGGGAAAGGCAGGTACCCAGGACCAGCCTCTGAAGCCCCTCAGCTCCCATGTTTCCAGGCCACGGAGGGGACAAGTGCTGAGACAATTTCACTCATTCCTGCATAAGCAACCAGACAGAAGCTGGAGCTGCTGGTTGCCTTGGAAAAGCTGAGCTGCCCTTTCAACCACTGCTCCTGCTAGCAGCCCTCTCTGCCTGCCACCCCTCCCACCTCCTCTTCTTCACTGGGTTTGACTGCTCGGTAGATGACAGCTGCATGGGGGCCACAGGAAGACTCCTTCCCCCATGAAGACATTTCCCAGGCAGCTTCCTCTCCTTCTCCCAATAGCCAGACCTTCTGGGCCTGAGAACTGCACTCCTGGTTTAGGGAGACTTGTATTTGTTGAATATCTTTGAGTTGACTAAGACTTTTCATATCCTTCCTTATATTCCAGTTCCTTTAACTTTAACATGTCTATTTGTGTGGGTTTCACTCTGAAATGTAAACACCATATGGTACATGGTGACATGAACCAAAATATTTTTAGGTGTTCCTGCTGGCTCTGTCCATGTCTCCTCACTATCTTTAGGACTTTTGGCTCTGAGCTGTTCTTCACAGGAATCTACTGTTCTTCCTCTTAATTACCTCAGCACCAACCCTATATATCAGACACACAAACTACATATTCTTAAAGGCTATAAAAGATAGTGGATTATCTGAAGAGACCTTACTTAACTGAAATAGTCCCTTAAAAATATGTTTTTACAGCTGTACATTTTTTGTACGTTACTTATTTTTACAAAATCTCTAACAGGTGCTAAACCAAAAAGTCAATAAAAGCATTTTGTTTATATGACTCAGCATTTGGAAAGCCAACAAAAAATTGGGCTCGGCTCTGAGCCACTGGCGGCTCAGTGTCTGCCTTTTCCTCACCAATTTTCACCCCTCTTGCACTCTCTCCCCACATGCTTCATTACCACATCACTTCTAAATCCACTGGAACGGGCTTACTGATGCTGTGTTTGCTCACAGACCTCAAACTCTCTAAGCATCTCTAGTGTTCTGTGGAGGTCTCTGTTAAAAGCTTTTTAAAAATATGGCTAAATTTTATCTACCGCTTTATTCCTGTTGGTTTTTTGGATGTGGAGTATAAGCATCTGAGCTCTGAGTTTGATGGAATTATGGCAATAAGAAAAGCACAAGTAAAATTAATGACAAGACAATGGTCTACCTAAAGGAACTCCTTACAACCTTCATGCTAAATTGCAATATAAATATTTAATTTTTTTCATGATAAGATCAATCAATAGTTCAAACATAGCAAAATTAAACCTCACAGAGAGAGGTACTTGAGTTCCTTACTTGGTAGGACCTGTGGATACATTCTTTTCTGAGTCCTAAAGCTACTATAGTCATTCTAACACAATTTTCATTGAGGCTTTTTTCAAGTGCATTTGTGTATGGAACAGAAAAGGAGGGAGCAAAAAGAAAAGTTAATGATATAGCAAGAGAGGGGAAGAGAGAGAGAAGATAATCATTCATTAATATACCTCATGCAGTTTCTGGATGTTTGTTCATGAAAAAAATATAGAAGGGATGAAATTCAGAGGAAAACTTAAATAAAAATACTAGCAAACCAAACTCATATTTGTGTAAAGTTTGCTGCAGCTCAGAAACCCTTTGTGTGAACCTGGATTTATTTATGATTTCCCATCAAAACCACGCCAGCCAGGGGATTTTTCATGGTTAGGTTGTGGGGCCAGATGACTCTCGCTACTTCCAGGGTTTGTTCAATCCCCAGAACACAAAAGAAAAGCCAGAGGGTGCAAGCCTGCATAAGCTGACATAAAAAGAGAAAACAGCAAATCTCCAAAAAAGCACAAGAGCCAAGTTTTACATAGCTCCAGTTGTGAACTAGGAATTTCCACATATTCTTTCCACACTAGTGATTCCTTTGAAGTTGCACTCTCTTCCCCTTCCAGCTCAGAAAGCCTTAAGTTAAATATGTCTTGACTCTTCTATAACTACATAACTTGGCCCTCTATCTTCATCAGCAATGCTACATTAAAGTTCCCAGGATCCTTAGCCAGGCACAGATTTGGGATGGAGGAAGAACTCAGGAGCTTCAGCACATGTTCCAGGTCATGTAAGGCAGTAGTGATCATCCAGCTGCACAGCTCCCTCCATGCTCAGCCTGGCTGTCTTGCCTTGCACTGGGCTATTTTTAAATCACAGCTTGCCATTTCCTCATGCTTTTCATTCTTCTCTCTCTCTATTGCTTAGAAATGTTATTCTCATTTATTTAAATGTCTGGAATACCAAACAGTCACGATTTCCTTTCTAATCAATGTTGACAACAGACTGCTATTTCTTGATTGTGCTTACCCACTTCAACACACAGAACTTATATTTCCCAGATGATATATATAGTGCCCTCTGACACTAGTGCATCTGCTTCTCAGTTCATTGCAACTGTGTCCAGGCAATGCCAAAGTGTCCTGAGAATCCCACAGATGCTCTTTCCCAACATTATTGGCATACATTTCCCTCATTGCAATTATTCATTACAGTTTCAAATCTATACAGGGAGGACAGCAGTTACTATGTTGGAAGTACTACATCCTCACATTTATCTGACATTTCAGCAGTCTGTTTCTCTCCTTTGCGGAAGAGATCTAGAGGTTTTACTCAAAAAGCAGTTCATTTTGGTATCAAATTGACTGACAGTGAAAACAAGAAACCCACAAGAACTCTTTTGCAACTAAAAATCATTAAGGAATTCTGAAATATAGTCTCTTCTCTGCAGCTACACTTATTTCTTCTTTGGATCTGTATTTGTGTAGCTCATCTTGCAGTGATCTCTGGGAAATAATAAAGCTAGTACTCTACCTAAAGGTGTGCAAACTGATGGACAGAAGCTACCTCTAAGTAAGTAGGATGTAAATGGCTGGGAGAAAAAAAGAAAAGAGTCTTCTAGTACTTGCAAACAGCAAGGACCAGGGCCCTTTGCTGCTGCTGGTTTACAAAACAGTGAGGGCTTGGGAAGCTCTCTGCTAGGTGATTTGTGCTGCTCGTAAATCATCACTATTTGCAATTCTCTCAATCAATGAAGTGGTTCTTGTCTGAATTAGATTTTCCACTCCACCTTCTAGAAATGTGGTGAATTCCCTTTTTACTTCTAGCAGTTGAGGGGCAGCCTGCATTGCCCAAATCCTCAGCCAGTGCAGGGCAGCAGAACTCTTTCACAGTCAATGGGGTTGGACCACATCATGCCGTGCAGGACGCCACACTATGGGACAGTGGGTGCTCTGTAAAGGAGGTGCTACTCATCTGCCTAAGGCTTTTTACATTTTTCTGGCTGTGATATAATGGTACATAGCACATCTGAGTTTTATTTGTGCAGCTGACAGACTGAAAATGCATCCTGTTATGATTTCAATTTGTGTAATCTACTGGTAATTTCAATTAACAGATGTGCTGTCAGGGAGCCTGCCACTCCATGCACTGAAAGTGCAGAACTACCACAGCAACTCTGGCCATTGTCAGGAACTCCCAAGCCAAGTTTGAGGCCAGGATTTTTTTTTCCTAAAAAAAGCCCCAAAACAACAGCAACAACAACAATAAAACCCTTGAAGAGAAAAACAGAAGCAGTTGAAGTGTATGGCTCTGGGTGATCAATTCACTTATTCCTGCTTCTTGGAAGATATTCTCTTTACACAAGGCCTGTGTGACTGGAAGACATACTGCAAAGAATCCTGGTATGGTAATCACAAATCACTTCCCATTCCTGGGTGACTCAGGAATGGTTCAGTAGCAGGCCACAGTTATAAAAAGTTTTAACATACTTGAATTTAACATATTTTAACATATTTTAATAAATTAGAAATCTCATGAAAAGTCTGAGAAAGGAAAAAACGTGATGTGCTTCATTTTAGAAATAAAACTGCTGAGTGTCTCCTGGGTTGGTCCTATTACTAAGATTTACCAAGTCATTTAGACTTAGAATGCCATCTTAGTCTGTCTTTGCTATGGGGTTTCTCCTAGGCTGCCAAAGAGGCAAAAAAGTAGAACACAGTGGGACAAACTCACCAAATTCTCACCTCCTTGAAAACCAGTAGATACGAAACAAGTTGGCGCTTTTCTGAAGTCAAACTGGTTTGTGGGACTGTTGGAAGAATTCAACAATTTCAATACCTCATACTACTTTCTGACACACTCTCTGCTGGCCCCTGTGCAGCTGTCAGATCTGTAGGGTTCCTGGCTTGGATCTGACTAAGGACATCTTTTTCCAACTGGGAAATTACTTCAGATTGTGAAATGTTGTCAGGAGATTTAGAAATGTAAAGCTAAACCTGAAATTTAGCTTATTTTACTGCATGCTTTCCCAGCATGTGCTCCATCTTTGAAACAAATTTGTGCAATTCAGGCTTATTTAATTTTTTGGGGGGGATTGTCCTTGAAGAGAAAAAGGAGATAGTTTGTGGATGCTGGCAGGGTAACAGGGAACAGGAATCATACCCATCATTTCATGGTTTTGTGTATGTGTGTGTACGAAGTCAAGTGCTTTTGATACAAGTTCTCCCTAATCCTCTGGTTGCCATTTAAGAATGGAGAAGATGTCTTAGCTAATGTGCTGGCTAATTCATTCAATTTGATCTTTGAATTAGAAGGATGTGCTGACTTCCACATCTCGGCACGTCAAAGAGTCTGCACAGCCCTGAGAGAAATGTCTAAATAGATTTCAGCTTGTGACAAGGGGTTTGTGCCCCCATTGCTGCTGGTCCCTGCTAATGCTGTAACCAATGAAGTGCAACATCATGTCCTGTGTGGCAATGATTTTAGATTTTAAAAGATTTTATAATTATGTAAAATCTTATTCATTTAATAGTACTGTTTTTAGAGCACTTGCACTTATCACTAAAAAATATGAGAAGAGTAGAAATGACATGGCATTTTTCTGATAAGAAGTTCCTGTAAGCAATCTTTACTCCTTGTAGGAGGGTGAAGGACAAACAACCCTTGCAGGACACTGTTGTACACTAATATCTTTTTTCAGGAGGTTAAGAAACCTATGCCATCTCACCACTTTCTCATCTGAAATATCTTTAGAATAACTTTTAAGTAATTATTACTCTAGTTATTCCATGTAGAATTGCTGTTGTTTTTCTTTTTGAGCTTGTGGAAAATACCACTTTCAAAAGGCATCATGTATAATAAAATACATCTGGCATTGCAAGACAAACTTTATTCCTTTAACACTAACATTTTCAGGTTAAAGATTCCATGTGCTTTTTTCAGTGCTGTTGTAGTTTATTAATATCTTGCTCATTAACAGTGATCAGCATCAGTAATTAAGAAAAAAAAAAGTAGAAGAACTCAGATAGCTGAATGCTCCACCAGAAATTCAATTCTGTCATTCTCAGCTTCCTTCACACTTTCTAAACAAACAAATATGCCCTTGCACCAGTAAGTCCTCCTTGAATGTGGTACCGCCACTACTATCAAACAGTCAAGACCAGCTGATGACTTTGAGCAATTGTGCAGTACTGCTTAAAACTATCATTTTTTCCTTCACATCTACAAGAAAGGACCTTACCATTTTCCAGAAGTATCTAATGGTTTTGGGTACTCCAAGTCACAAAACTCACAGACATTTTGCAGTGTTAGGAAGCATTGAGGCTCCCTGGGAAACAGGCTCCCTGCAGGATTCCCAGCTTGGGCAGAAAACAAAAATGAAAACTTCAGCAAGGGAGCTAACTCCCAGGCAGCAAAAACTGACATCCTGGTGGCCTGATTGTACCTTGCAAGAACAGCACACATGACTTCGGATCACTTTCCTTCAGTATCCTCATTCAACCCTGCATGTCTTTTGTGAGCTCTCACAATTCATTGAACTTTCCGAGGGGCCTCTTTGTTACTCCCATTCATCTCTCTTTTTTGTCTTCTCTGACAAATGCTTCTGCTGTACTTCATCAGCCTCCTTTGTGCACAACATTGATTTCAATGTAAACCCTGTCTCTGAAGATCAGGCTGCTTCACTGCCCTCTTCTCCATTCCCTTACTCTCGGACTCCACGCTTCCAGCTTGCTCAATCACTGAACTTTCACCTCTGGTTTTGCCTAGTTAATGGTTTCCCCATAGGCTGAATAGATGGACATTTCTTCGTTGCCATGTTCCTTTTCCTTCTTGAGTTTCAGAAATGCACATAACTTCAGCTACTCTCCAATTACAGTTAAATTATACCCTAAGGCTATTAAGGTGAAACATTACTGCGAAAGACTTTGCTAGTGTTTCGAATTAACAGCAGCATTTGATACAGTTGTCAGTATGTTTCCATTAACAGTGCTAACCTCCCCACCCTCCCTGCAAACCCAAAATTGATCTGATTCCCATGGAGCTGATTGGAAGAGTCCAGGTGCAGTTTGTCCCGGTGAAGCTGAAATAAAATATTTGCAAGGACAGGCTGATTCTCAGATTGCCCTGCTTCATTTATTGATCTCTTTCATTCAGTGCATTACAACTCAAAAAGCCCTTCCTTTTAATCCCCCTTAATCAGTGGTAGATCGTGTTTCAGCAGGGCTTTAATGGATTCTTGAGGATAGTTATGAAGTGCTTTACCCTTATGACTTGGAGGCTGTGTAATCAGTCTACTGGCTTAAAATCCATCTGATTTTCTGGAATTCTTCTGAAGAGAACTGAAAGGAGACCGACAGTGACAGGATTATGCTGCACAGGGAAATCTGCTCATATGCATGGTATGTGCTACTGGTTACTCATTCCTCTCTCTGTCTGTACATTCCTACCAATGACAGTCCAGTTCATGCAGTGAGAGAACAGCAATGCTCATCCACAAGATTTCAAAAAGGCCTGATCATCCATGTGTGCACAACGTGTTTCCAAGGTTAAAAATAATGTAGTTACACTGTCCAGTGCAGCATTCCCTTTAGCATTATTTATACAGCCCTGAGCTCTCATTCCCTATTGATGGAGGATAACGATAAGCTTTAGGAAACTTAATTCTCAAAGATACAATCAAGGCACATGTGATCTATCATTGCCTGAGTACTGCTGACACCAAGCTAAGCCCTAGCTGAATGACAATGCTGTTTTTACTCAAATAATGCATGCTTATTGCTAGTCTGTTTTTGGTGGGGTGGAGGGGGTGTGTTTAGATTTTGTAGGTCAATTTTAAAGCAAATGAACATTAACATACTGCCCAATTATAAATGTTTTTAGATGAAAACTTCTGAGATATATGAAGGTATGTGAAATGGTTTTTCACGGATCTGTTTGTGGAGAAGGATACCTTAAATTGTCGAAGTACAGTGGCAGCTACAATGCCAAGGCTACTGGGCTCCAGATGCATTTGATCTTAGGAACAGCTCAGTTCCATAGCATTTCCCTGATAACATTATGAAAAAAAGCAACACTCACCAGGTCTTGTGTTTATAGCTAAAATCCTTAGAAGAACTGTAAGCACTCTCTATGTAATCAGCAGTTATCCTAAATAAATAATTTGGCATAGCAGGAGCGTTAGTGCCAGGACAGTTCTGGTTTGCATTCTGAAGGCAGTGGGGTGTTACCCGGAGCCTCTGGCCAGCACAGCATAGTTATGCTGGTAGCTGCTGCTCCTGACATCTCTCAGACTGGTTCCTGTTCCTGACACAATCCTTCATTGCCCCTAAGTGATGTGGCAGGCAAGCAGGGCCATTTGAAACTGGACTTAATAAAACCTGTTGAGAGGGTAAAGTTTAGAGCTAAGGCTATAGTTTTTGATAACTTCATGGCCAAGCTTCTATACCTGAGTAAACAGCTCCACCAGCACAAATATTTCAAAAAACTTGATCTTTTTTCTCCAGGTCTTTTCTTCATATAGTAGATCTGTTCATGGCTGACAGCATTTTGGCACACAGGTACCAAGCTCAGCTGTGAAGCACATTGCTACTATGTTCACAAGGCAGAAATAATCCAACATACAGCCCTTCCATGTAAAGCACCTTTTGTTCTCCCCAGAAGTCCATGATCTGACCTCATAGCTCAGTTTACAAGCTGCGGACAAAGGTCCACAAGAATTTCCACAAACAGACCAAGGCAAAGAGCAAAGAACCCATAATAAACTGGGGAAATGAAAAGAGTGTATTGTCTTTCTCAAGAAAAATGAAAATTATCATGTGCACTACAGCCAAGGCAACTCTGAGAGAAACCATTCTCTATGGATGTGTTGTGATTTATTCTGCAGGAATTAATCTCCACATCACAAATATTTTCCTTACCAGTAAACCTCAAGGGAAATGCTACAGAAAAAAATTACTGCTGTGTATGGGTGCAGAACCTGTGGCAACCTGAAGACCCTGCACTCCAGGAAAAATGAGTCCTTCTGCCTTTATCTGGGCTTTGTGAGTGCAAGTAACAAGTACATAAAAGGTATGAGAACCAATGCCAAATTGCTGTCGTCTGTCCTGTGTCCTCCCACAGCTCTCAGCCATGGAATGTTGGTGTACTGCACTGAGGGCCAGATGCTGAATTCACACCTGGTGAGACATATAATGCTGCTGCAAATTGGTCTACAAGCAATTAGGTATGGAAATATAAATAAAATAATGAGATTGAGTTCTAAAGTTTGTTTTAAAGGCTATATGAGCTCTGAGAGAAGTCCTGCTTATGTTTAAACCTAAAATTTGGTAGGTAATATTTCCAGTTATCTTTGCTATATTTTTTTCCAAATGCCCAGACAATAGCTGACCCTGCTTTGTGCAGGAGATTGCTGCTCAGAGACCTTCTGAAGTCCTCCAGCTTTAATCCTTCTGTGGTCCTATAATGAAGAATTGCTTCAGAATTGAGAGTTCTTAAATACAGCTTAATTACTCTGAGTAAGCATCATGTCTACTTTAAAAGCCTCCAGGTCTGTCTGTACCTCTTCAAAGTGCATAAATGAATCCTCAGCACTAGGCTGCACCTGTAACAGCTACTGAAATAAAGAGGCAATGAAAGAGGTAGCATTATTTCCTTTGCTGCATTTGAAGCTGCCAGAGAAGAGGACCCTAGTCATTCAGATCTTTCAGCATCTTCTGCAGAAGGTCCATAAGACCTCCTGGTGACAACAGGACATTCCTCTTGACCACCCTTTCCCCTTTCATTTATAAGCCTTTACATAAGCCTTGCAAATTGCACTGCCAAAAACTTTCTGCAGACTTAGAACTGGGCACAACTGCAACTCTCGCTCTCTAAGAGAAAGAAAAGCAGAAGAGGTAAAAACAAAAGAAGAAAGAAGAAACACTTTCCATGAATTTACCTGTTTCTGAATCTGATACCTAGCTTTTAGATTACAGACTGACACAAGTTTCAAAGGTAGAAAACATTAGGAGATGCAAGTTATCGCTTCACCAACAGTCCCCAGCTCCTTATCAAAGCTTTTACTGCCCCATTCAGAATCATTATACTACCAACATAAAGAAATACAGGGCTCTGAGCAACCTGGCCTAGTTGAAGATGTACCTGCTTATTGGAGGGGACATTCGACTAGATGACTTTTAAAGGTTGCTTCCAATCCAAACTATTCTATGAAATACACAGCTTCAACAATTGAAAGAAAAACATACCCCCCTGAAAGATCACCTCCTTTCTACTTATAAAGCAGTGGATTTAATAGGTCTCTTTGATGATTCCTGAAGGAGAACCAGGAACCAGACCTTCTGCTCTACATGGTTGCACATATGAGCTGGGGCTTTCCTCCTTCCCAGGCACCCTGTCAGACTCTGCCAGACAGAGTACCCCAGTCAGCAGGGCTGCAGTTCACAGTTGAGTGTCTGGCACACATTGGTTTAACTCTATCAACTAGTTCGATCTGGTTAATATTAGAGACTAATAAAATTCATCTGCTTTGAAAATAAAGGTGAGCCAACAGTTAAATCTGCCATCAGTGAAATAATTTAAAAAAGGTTAGAGAAAGCCTGAGAATGATTAATGCTGGGCCCAAACTAACCAGAAAACAAATACTCCTCAAAGCTACCATCAAGAAGAAGAGATCGAAGCCAACATTTTGATGCATGATGATGTAGAAATAACCCTGACTGAGAAATGTAATGCTGGAATCAATTTTATCCAATAGCACCAACAATAAAAATCAAAAGCCAAAGTCTACCCTGGATGTACACATGGGACTTCCATTGATTTCAGTCCTAGCCACACACATGCATCTGAGGGTGCATTTTGGAACTCCAGGTCTTTAATCCAGGACCTCTACTAAGCTCAATTATTACATGTACTAAGGATGAGGGTTGCATAGCTGTAATGGAGAACAGAATGTGGCCCACTGGCTGTGTCTGAAGTGGGTTTTCTCCTACTAAAAAGCCTAACTTGTTAGGATTATGAAAAGTCATAAGTGGCATATCGTAAAAATCTTCCAGTCTGCAATATAAAATACACACTGGAAAACTACTTAAATGAACAGAATCCATCTTCCAGAGTCAGGAAATGATTCACTACAGAAAAAGAATGAGGAAAAGCCCTTTCACTTTCTATGACTCTGAACTGGACTGATGTCTCTGCTAGTCTTCTGACTTTCAAGTCCTTTATTACTTTTCTATCCAACTTGTACTGTCTCTGAAAACATCTGACCCTTTGCTCAAACATAATTTTACCGCATCTGTTTCTCCCCGCTTTGCTTTGGCTAGCAACATGAGGAGGACAGATAAATAACCAACGATGTCAGAAACATACATCATAAATCATTGGGAAATTGGAGTAATTTGAATAGTCTCTCTGAGTTCTGATATGCATTAACTACATGCACAGCTTTAGGAAAGCCTGTGTGCAATTGCAAGTCATTAACCTGAGGTGCATCCCACATCCCACATCCCACAGTGTGCTCTGCAGAGCCTGATCCAGTGCTGCTGACCTTCAGGGAGTGTTCTCTAGAGTTCATGGTTCACATACTGAATGCTTAAACCCACCTGAAAAATCAAGTAGATTATGTTTTTCTTGAGAATTCTATGCCAGTGTTTGGAAAACATAAATTATCACAAAAATTGTTAGCAAAACAGAGGATTTCCAGGGGACCACAGAAATGTAGGTCTTTGCAGAAGTCTGTATTTGCTTAGGGTCATTGGGAGATTCTAGCCTTCATGAGCTGAACTTTACAAAGGCATAAGGAGCAGCTCAGGCAAGTATTGCAATTAAAAGCCAATGGAAACATGATGTCAAACTTTCAGTTCTCTCGAATTTTCCTGAGGATTTAGCTATTCTATTCCTATTCCTATTAAGGAGACACAAACCGCTGGCTCCTGGGGTTGTGAGTGCACACCCTTCAGGGTTCAGCTACTGGTCAGGGTCAGCAGGGCCTCTTCCAACCTGTGGTGGCTATGGAGAGCTCTCAGCAGTACTGGGCAGAGGTGATGTTCAGACAAGCTTTACCCTGCCAGGGGTACCACCATGCAAGTCTGTAGGATATACCATCATAATCTTTAAAAAGTCTAATAACAGGCCACATGGAGGCTCCTTGAGGCAAAGCACCCATGCTCTTAGAATATCTATCCAGACCACAGCTGACTGCCACCTTTGCACTCTGGAGATCTTGGCCATGAGCCTGTTTGTGGACTTCAAGGAAATTCCGCTGGAGCTGTGGGAAGCTTTGCATTTGTTTCAGTACAGTGGCATCTTAAAAATGGGCCAATTTACTGTTCTGAGCAGGTCTGAATTTATGTGCAGAGAAAGAACAACTCCAGTGCAGTAAGTTACCATCCACCAAGCAACGCAAGATTAATTCCCACCAGTAGCTGGGGAGAAGGCTTTTCCCAACAAACAACTTACCTGCCATGGCTGTTTGCTTCACCTTTCTTCTAGATTCAGACACAGGAATTATACCACAAAAATCATGAGTACTTAGGTTTTTTTGATCAAAGGTAAGTGCTTGACTTAAAGCACTGGATGTCTAACTGAGAATCACATCTGACTGTTGAAGACTGTTGTAGCCAATAGTCTTGGGAAGCACTGATAGATGTGTTGAAGAAAAGTTATGACAAATCCATCAACACATCCTGGAGTTACCCTTTACAATATTTCTCTCTTCTTTAAAGAGTAAGGGAAAACTTATTTGCAAAGTAGACTGTCATGAGTATCTGTTTACGGAAGAAGAAAACACACATTGATTATGTGACAGTTCAACTCTTGGGCCAGAAATTTTAGAAGTTACAAATAGTATAATGTTAGATCAAATGATCAATGTTTGTAAAAATAAGGATCTGTGTACATCCTTCTTTCTGTCTCATTGTCCTAAACTGGGCAGCAAATGGAGTGTCAGTTAGGAGGACCACATTAACCCTTTTGGGTTTAAACTCCAGGAAGTTGAAAGACAGGAAATGTAACTGAGTCTTTCACTCATTTCATCCCTACATCCATGTCCACACAGAGGCACTAAGTTCACAGTGGACTCATTTCATACTGATGAAACTTGAAGCAAACCTGAATGAGGCAATGACCTCTTCTTGCAAACCAGATCTTTCCATCATTTGATCCTGTTTGTGCTCCAAGCCGAGCCTGCAGAAAATGCAGAGAGAACACCACTTCCTTTGCTGAAGGACTGTGCAAATGTTTATGATAAATTTATCTCACACTGCCCTGTGTAATGGATGGTTCAAGTGCCTCGGTGAGGCTTCTGAAAGGACTCACTGTCATCGGTCGATACCCCAGGCCTATGTGCCACAGAAGAGGCAAAAAGCTAAAATAGACACCACAGTATCTGATGAAAGATGGCTGTTTCTTATCAGACCTATTAAAATTCCAGTCTTGAGGAGAGAGTGGGCTGAATTGTCCCCTGGAATTTGCAGTCATCATTCAGAGGAGTGTGCTATTCAATAAAACAGTAAATAGTCTAGGAAGTGCCAAATACATTTTTTATTACAGTGCTTATGGCTGACTATTCTCTGATTGATGCTGTATGACAACATTTTTGCTGATAAGAGCACTTGTGAGTGCTGACTTAGCTTGATTGGGTGGCTTTCTTCTGCTTCCTTCAAGAATGGTTTTGAATGGAAAACAAGACTTGCCTTGTTTGAATTACTTGAGTAAACCCAGACTTGTAAACAAATGTAGGTGATGCCTTCTGAGGAAGGTTAATATCACCCTTTTAAATCACAAAAACCTGCAGAATATATATTCCTATCTCTACGTCAGTAGAAAAGAGGAAATTCACTGCTGGAACTTCAAACCCCTGCTACTTTCATTTTTCTCTGTACTAATTCATTGCAGAAATGAGAAATGAGCCTCTCTAATTATGTGAGTAGATTATGGCAAGACGAGTAGAAGCTGGACATCCAGCTTTTTATTTCTTTGACACTGGGAAATTTTTTCCAGAAGTACTCAAGCTAAACTTGACTTAGTCATATCAATTAAAGAAAAAACTTGGTCCTTATTTTGATTTTTACTTTGCTGACTAACATAATTTCATTCATCAGGACCTTCAACATTACTATTACACATGTGTGGAAAGGTTGTACCCCGTGGATACTTAGATAAAGGTACCATATTTGCAGTTCATGCCTGAAACAGTTCACACCTGAAATAGTTCACAGTTAAAAAATTTCCAAATGCACTTTTAAAATAAACAGGCTTTTAGAAAAGAGATTGAAGTGTCTCTGAGTACTGTTGAGTGCTAAAATGCATACTGCTCAAGCCTTTTAAGATAGCTTGTATCCCTCCACATCCATTACCTGCACTGTTGCATCCATTAGTACTCCATGTTTTCTTCCTGCCTACTGTTCTTATCACTGGACTCTGTTCACTCTGAGCTTCTTATCCATTACCATGCATGGAGCGTTGAAATCGTCCTTCTAGCATGGCCAGCCTTCATACCTTTGTAATGTTGGGACTGCAAAGTGTTAACACTATTCCTAAAGTTGTTACACAGAACCCCGAGACAGAAGGAAGATTTAAGGTGTGCACTGGTCCAGCCTTAGCTCTGAGACATGGTGAACTTGCCTGGAGACAGTATTCAGGTGACAGGACTTCCTTGCCTACTTCGCATATAAAGATATGAGTGGTAATATGGTTCCTATTATCTCACTATGAAAACTGGGACCTACTCCTAATGGCTATTGATACTGAGATTGGTACAAAGGGAAATGCAACCTGGAAGTTTTTCTTACTATGCTGAACTTCCAGAAGACAGTTTTTTTGTTATGGGTAACATTTCTGCAGGATGTTAGGTATTCTACAAACACATCCTTTTGCTGAACTGGAAATGGGTGCCACTGGATTTGGCAACAATTACTTGCTGTGTTGCATGATGAAGAAACAAGATTTTTGGAAAAGACCTTTTCCTGATCTTGTTGAATTGTTTAGCATCCAGATAGTCAGAACATAGCCAACAGATTAAGAAGCAGAGTAATAATAATAAATCTTTCCTACCTATGTGCTAAAAAAGTTAAGTAAAAATCCTTTGAAGGTTTGCCAGCATTTCTTGCAGATGTCTATTTTCCTACCAGTATACAGAATCTTACTGAAAAAATCAGCTACTCCTGTTGCTCTTTAAATGAACTTAGAAATCTTCTATATGAAAGTTATATCAATAATTTATTTAATTCCTTTGTTTACTAGGGGTTCTCCAACCTTAACATCAGGGTTAGCATTAGGTATGTCTGAGGGAGCACCAACACTAAACCTTCATATGGTTCCTGTTTACGGCAGAGCCAGAAGAAACATTACGTAATATGTCGTAGACGTTAAGAAGGAGATGTCCACAGGTATAACAGCTTCGATGCATGCTCTCTGTAAACGCACAGGGTTAAACAGAAAACCTACACTGGTGTGTGTGCACAGGGTCACAGTTTTTAGAATGGCAATTAAGGTCCCAAGTAACACTAACTGCAATACATGTTACTCACAATGGAAAAGGGAAAGGCTTCCTGCCTAAACTCTGTGTTTTGCAAGACACTGAAAGAAAACTTAAGACAGGTTTGGCTTAGGTCGAGGACAATATGCCCCTACTGTGCAGACACTGCTTGTACATAGATGATGTCACCACTTCCAAATCTGATTTGAGTTGCTCTAAATGAATGACGACCATAATGGCTGTGAGCTAGCGGCTAATTCAAACCAGTGGAATATGCATTTAGAGAGAGGCAAGACAATTACATCGTACAAAGACACTTGGAGGGCATAGCATAGTTTATGAACAGCTGGTAGATAATAGCTTTTTTAAAATAAACACTGTCTAAATGCGCAATCCAGACTGTGCATAGCCCTTTGAATATCTGTAGCTGCTGTTTTATTTTCCCTGCCAGCTGCAGCTGGAGACTCTGCAGAATGGCAACAAATTGACTGCTGGGTGCAATTAGCGAAGCTCGGTGAGATGGCATCCCCATTAGTAGGTGACCTCTCTAGCTACTAAGTTTGCTTTAAACATCTCAGCAGAAAGTGTGACATCTCCCAGAACATTATCATGACTCAGAGAGGTGGGAGGGATTTTTCTACATAAATTAGTATTCAAGTGTAAGTATGTTTCATCCAAGGAATTGCCGTTATGGGCTGCAGGGTGATTATTGCTCATAAAGCCTTGACTAACCTTTGCTTTGATTTCTCCCCTCTGAACATTGCTCACCTGAGTTAAAAGAATCCATCAGAAGCACAGCTTTATTTGGATGGATGCATGTTAAGTGTCTGAAACCTCTTCTACAGGTGTCAACTCCAGCTCTCAGAGCAAAAGAGATGAGCCCCGTAGCAGGACCAGCTTTTCCCCTTAGACAGGACCTTGCTTTTTGTGCTACAGAGAAGAGGGTTCTTCAAGGTGATGGGATGCCCACCCTGAGACCTATTGCCTTTCCAAAGAAGTAGAGACAACACAAAAAATAATGAAGAACTGAGAGAGAAAAGGAGAAAACATGCTATATTAAAATAAAAGCAATCCCACACCATTCCAGCTGTACAAAATTCAGGTCCTCAGGTTTTTTTACAAGTAAAGATATTAATAGAAAAGACTATCATTTTTTTATGCGATTCTTTTTATGTAGAACAATATAAAGAGTCTGCTCTCATAAACACAGTAGGATGCAAACAACTGGAAGCAACTTTTCTTCTCCCTGCAGCAGATCTTTCCCAGACAACTCTCTGGCCTCTCAGGCTTATCCCAGGACAGTCATCCACGCAGCTTGGCTGTGCTGCAGCTTCCCTTCACTGCCTGTTTCCCACGTGCTTTCTCCTTCCTACCCCACCTGAACTGTCTCTCATCTACCCGCACATATTTCTTTCCCAAAATAATACCCAGACAAGGCCAGGCTTCCCACAATATTCAAATTCCTGAGCTGCCTTTGTTTTTTGGTGGAAACATGTGCTTAGCAGTCTGTTGCAGTATCTTCAATGAAAGACAGTTTTCTGCAAGACATAATCCAGCTTACAGCACACCAGAGTGCTGAGATGCGACATTCAAGCCTCTGACCTGAGCTCTCTTATTAAATATACTGCATATGTTTACGCAATACTGGAGCTACTTGTCCTTATTGTAATATTAATACCAATGAAGCCTACCAAACTATTCTGTCTTGTTTCTTTGACTTTCACATCCAACACACACAACAGAACAGTTGTATTTGCAGAATTTTGTTAGAGTCCTGCACCTGTGACAAATTTAAAAAGCAGAATTGCTTCATGAGAAAGAGAAAATGGAAAATGCCCATGAATCAGTGCTGTACATGTCCTCTGCCATATGGCAAATTATTTTCCCTTCATAACCTCCTCCCAGCTAACAAAATGTCCCAGCATACAGCCAGGGTAAAATCCTCTGCACCTCAGGGCAGAGAATGAGTATAAACCCTCTCTTCTTTTGTACATTTGTATGTCTACACAAGACCAGGAGGACACAAGACCAGGAGGCAACAGTCCTGTGCACCTCTGAAAGGTAAATATGATCACTTGCAGTTGCAGCAGATCCCACCTATGCCTGAACACTGCTAAGAGAGCAAGGTTTTGTAGCTTTGCTGCTTTGCCTTCGCAGCCAATGAGATCTGTGCTGTAGGTGGAATTGTTACTCTTATGCATTTTCTCCTGCCCTTTATAGGCCACTGACCACCGGGAGACATCCCACAAAGGTAAGTCACATAGCTTTAAAAAAAGGCAGGAGGAGATGAAAGAGGAAATATTAAAGCAGTCTGCAAAATTCACAGGTAAAGTACTTTATCACACAAGTAGGAGTGTGGTAGGTTATTTACTGGCGCCTGTGACTGCAATGCCCTTGGGGAATCCCACTTAAATGTTATCATCCTGCAGCAGAGCTTCTCCTCAGAGTCCCATAAAAGAGGCCAGGAAGTTACTTGCATTCCAGGACCAGAAACTGTTAGATCACATCAGAGCACCGAGGCCCTGGTTAAAGGATATTAAGAATGGGACAGGGGCAGTCCAGATCCTACCTGTACAGAACTTCATGGACAGCAACTTCTATCCTTTAGAGGACAGCAAAAGCAGTATAAGGACACAAGCCAGGCTGAGAGACTGAAGCTGAAAATATTCTTGTCACTTGATCACTGTCAGTGCCAAAGGACATGGCTAAACAAGCTTACTTGTTCAGCCTTTCTAGTAGTCTGCCATGAAGTCCAAAGTCATCCTCTATAGGTGTAACTGAGGCATTTAGGTACAAGATACTTCTTCATGCTGGGTCAGTCAGCATGGTCCTATTGCATGGCTCCTTTCAAGAAGCAGTAGCATCCACAGACAACTTGTGAGAGCAGCCTCAGGAGTCTGGGAGGATTCATATTTTTTCTGTGAGATATTTGAAATACTATATTTCTCTGAAAAGCAGTCAGAAAATGCAGCCAAGAAGCAGAAGGAAAGGATAGGATAATTTTTTTCTCTGAGACATCTATATCTTTCAAGCTTGGCTGAGCATGAAGACTTTGGAAAGGTAGGACTTTTGAAGTAACAATGAGAGCCATTATAGACTTTAAATATCAATATTTTTCATACCTCAACTTGAGTATAAAATTTAAGAGAAATGACAGAACAACTAGAATAGACTGGCTTGATCTCAGAACACTTCAAAGAGATCATTCAAACAGTTTAGACCTACACATACATCTCTCTAATTCACTTGAGTACTGGAATTCTGCCCCACTTTGCTAAAATATTACTTCGCTGCTCAGGAGTAGAATCTGTGTTGCATTTTGGAGCTATAAAAAGTAGCTAGGATTTGAGTTTTGAGAAAGTGCATCCTTATAAGCACAAGCAAAGGGCAGAAATGATTTTATCAATCTAAAAGCTGGGGATGTAAATCTGCTGTGAAAGGGAAAGTGGAGAAAATAAAAGTTTTGTCTGAAAAAGGGTCTCATTCCAACATAACCAATTCCATCCTGACACAGTATTAGAAAGCTGTTTAATGAACCACAGCTGAAGTGGGAAGCAGAATTTTTCAGGTTTAAGGACATGCTGTCTCCACTCCATGAGGTGCAGGGAATTTGCACCAAGGTTTCAAGGGAAACTCCTTCTCTCAGATCATTAATTCCAGCCCAGTAAAATTCATGCTGATGAGACTAACAGTTAAAAACAGATAATAAAATGTGAACTGATGTTGGAAGTTATGGGGTTCTGCTCTTACTCTTACAGGATATATCTGCATACAGATCTATGCATCTTTCCAAAAGTATCTATACATACATAGATGCATAAGACTCCATTTCATTTAGCCCATTTAGCCCACTCTTCTGCTTTTGGTAATTTCAGGGGAGGGCAAAAGAAATATATTCTGAAAATTTAATTTCTATACAGAGAAATCACACTTTTCAGTTAAAAAGGATGTGTTTTGCTCTGGGAAAATCTCTCCTGATTCTACTGTGTCTCGGCTCCAGGTTTCTTTGCAGTGTGATACCTTTTGTCAGGTGTTGTGGAAGTGAAAGCAAGCAAGGTCTTCTTTTCTCAGGATTCTTTTGGCCTCTGAGCCTCCCACCAACTGCGCAAAGGGAGGAAAACATAACTCTGCTGGAACAAAATGTCCTTGTAGAAACAACAAATCTTCCTAACTTTAACCATTTGTTAATTAAAGCTATGTGAAGGAAATAAGACATGTTCTTTTTAATCTCCATAGAAACATTCAGTCATGCTTCCTTCCTAACCCACTGCAGGCAAGTCAGCATGGACCAGTGAGCTGAACTGGTTGGTTCAGCCTATTTAACCATCACTATGTCTGGCTAAAAGTATGCAGAGAGGACTTAAAAAAAAACCCCAAAGTGTTTGTTCTCTTATTTATAGGTACAATTATAAAGAAATTCAATTGATTGTTCTACCTTTCTCATTCATTACAATAGGAAACCTGGGATGCTGAAAGCTGTCTGAAATTCCTGGAAATCCACAAATGTGTGCATGCATTCCCATAATATTTGACTAAAGCTAGGACTTAAAAGTTACAACCATGGAAATATTCTTTATAGCAGATGTTAGGAGGTTTTTGTTAAAAAACTGGGTTATTTAATTTCTTGTCAAATCAGGATTGAGATTGTAGAGAGATCTTCACAAATTAAAGGACTGGGTAATCACCAACCATATGAAATTCAACAAGGGAAGTGCTGGATTCTGCACCTGGGATGGGACAGTCCTGGATGTTTGTACTAAATCAGGAATGAGATGCTGGAAAGCAATGCCAGGAAAGGAGACCTGGGAGTCCTGGTCGATGGCAAGTTGAATATGAGTCAGCAGTGCCCTGGCAACCAGGAGGGCCAACCCTGTACTGGGGGGCATCAGGCAAAGCATTGACAGCCAGTCGAGGGAGGGCATTGTCCCACTCTGCTCTGCACTGGGGTGGCCTCACCTTCAATATTGTGTGCAGTTTTGGGTGCAACAATATAAGAAAGATACTAAGCTATTAGAAAGTGTCCAAAGAAGGGCAACGAAGATGGTGAAGGTTTAGAGGGGAAGCTGGATGAGGTGTGGCTGAGGGCACTTGGTCTGTTCAGGCTGGAGAAGAGGAGACTGAGGGGAGACCTCACTATAGTTACAACTTCCTTGTGAGGCAAAGAGGAAGGGCAGGCACTGATCTCTTCTCTGTGATGACCAATGACAGAACCCAAGGGAATGGCCTGAAGTTGTGTCAGGGGAGGTTTAGGCTCAATATGAGAAAAAGTTTCTTCACCCAGAGGGTGGTTGGGCACTGGAACAGGCTCCCCAGGGAAGTGGTCACAGCACAAAGCCTAACACAGTTCAGGAAGGATTTGGATGATACTCTCAGGCACGTGGTATGACTCTTGGGTATCGTCTTGTGCAGGGCTAAGGGTTGGACTTGATGATCATTGTGGGTGCCTTCCAACTCAGCGTATTCTGTGATTCTGTGCGATTTTTTTGGCTCAGAGATTCCAGCTAGAAGCTAACTTGAAATCTTAAATAACAATTGAAGTCTTGCTCTCAGAACACAGAGCTAACCTGGCCTTGGGAGACCCTCAGACGTCATGTGCACTTACAATTGGGTCCTTTCCTCATAGTCAAAGGTATACCAATGTGTTCAGGATAGTGAATAATGTGCTTTGCACTGTGCTTCAGAGCTCCCTCGCTTACCTGTGCCATGAACACTGGTATCCTTCATCTTTACCTACAGCACATAGCTCTAGAAGTGACACCTACACATAGCTCTAGAAGTCATGGTGTGATCACCAGGACCAATATAGATCTCTGCTGCCAGGCAGGGCACCTCATTTGCCTTAAGCTGTAAGGCAGAGGAGCACTGCATATGCCAGCAACTGTTCCATGGCCAGTGTGTACTTGATTTTTCTTTATGCACGTTCTCAGAAAATAACTTGTGTGCCCTGGTTCTGAGTTCATTTGTTCCTTACCTCCTTTTTCCTTTTGGGGAATGGTTTTTGGTTGGCCTGTCTCACAGTAGCAGTTTACTTAGCATCTGGGAGAAATTCTAAGGGAGAAAGAAAAAAATCCATTCCAGGAAGCAAGACTTGTCTAAGGAGTATGAGTTCCATATCTGCTCCCTGACTAGCATTTGAAATCCATCTTAATAACAAAGAACTGAAGTCTATTTGCATTTTATAAAAACAAAATGTGAAATCCTAGCCTAATGCTTTGAAATCGAATCTAACAGCTCACAAATTCCATGTGTCATCCTAATCTGAAGGCTCTGCCTACCATAAACATTTCTGAATCCACAAATGCATTTCATGTTGCCTCTGCCACACTTCAGTGGAAGAAGAGAGAGAGGGAGAGGAAATCTTTCTCTGCAGCACTGAAAGTAATCAGCCTTACAGTAATCAGCCTTAATTGTAAAAATGTTTTTAAAAGAAAAAGGATAGAGTAGAAGTTTGTGACATCAACAACAGGATTATCTGGCCATTAGATTTTTAAATTCTATTGTCTCGTTAAGTTAGCCAGTTCCCTCCATCTTTCCAATGACAGATTTAGCCAATTAACACGATCAATAAACTTTATGATGTGTAGATTAGAGTTTCCAAACTGATTAAATAATGGCTAGGAAGTAAGTGTAATTAGGCTACATCTCAATCCTGATGGTATTTGTAATTAACTTGGAGCTTCAACCTGAAAGACTGAAGGCCAAATGCTCAGCAAAGCACAGCTGGGCAGTGAGATAATTAAGCTACATTACATGATGCTAGCCACCATTTGGGTTTAATCCAGAACCTTAGCTTTATTTTAGAAGAATTACTTTAATTACACATGGCAAAAGGAGAACATCTCTTACTGGCTGTAGGTAAATCATCATATGCACCCTTAAGATCTGAATCAATAAAATTCATACACAGCAGAGAGTAAGAGCAGTGGTGCTGAGTCAGACCAGAAGTCTAGGTCATCCTCTCAGGTGCCCAGGAGAGCCCTCAGTAGCAGATGCTTAGGGATGTACCTGCTAGTTGGTTTCAGTGGGACTTAAAATTAAAGGCAGATTTATTTATGTAGAAGCCTAGATGCCAAGGAATTGAAGGGCCAGAGTGCATGGGCAGAGACAAATTCAAACAGGGAGACTTCTGATGCTTTGCGCTTTGCCACTTCCTCTAGTTTAATCTTAACTAAAAAGTTATGATCTTAGCTTAGAAGGCTATGAAGCTGTAGGACTGGGTATTTCCACATTCAGTGGCCTGTGGAGGTTATTATCATCAGATCCTCAAATACCCTAAAACCTGTGAGCAACTCTGAGGAGACTAGAAAACTTCATGTACATAAATAAGGCCCCAAACAACATGAAAAGATGGTAATCTATTTCCACATACTACAGAGAAGTTGCTATGAACTGTCATTTTTAATGGATACTTAACAAACCAGGTGCTTGGTTGTGAATGATACAGATTTTTGTATGGTTGCACTTCATTATTTTTTAGGAGACAGCATCCTTTCTCCCACAGAAGCTGTTTGGATCTACAGCTTAAGCACCAAAGAGATAAGAAGACAAGAAAAGGGTAGGAAAAGACAGAAATGTATGTATAACACAGCTGCCAAAGTAAAAATTATTTTTCACTTGATTATATTAATCTATCTGCTTATGAAGTTTGGTATTAATCTTGTCCAGCTTTGTATATCTAAGAATTATCTAAGTTTCCCTTATGAGCAGTAGAGGAAAAATAAGCACCCCCAGAGGGCATTATATCCGAGCTGTCTTCAGTGGAATGGGGTGACTCACCCTCTGCAGATGGCTATGTCTTTCTATAGAGAGATTTTAAAGGATGAGCTTAGACTGGGATGACCATGTATTAGTTAGTGCTGTAAACCCCACCCAAAGAGACCAAAAATGCAAGTTTTCGTAAAGAACCAGTCAGTGATTGAAGTGAGCTGGAAACTGAAGAAGAACAGAGCCTTCCAATAAGTTACAGCTCACTTACATCTATCTCCTCATTCATTTGCTTGTTTGCAGAATTTAACTGCTATTGCTAAGATCTTGTGTTAGCTATGCACGCTTTTGAGGTGAATGGGAATTTTTTGGAATAAGGATAAAGATAACACTAAGAATGCACATCTGGATTTCTTCCTCTGAGAAAAACAGGAATGGACTATCTTGCTTATCCTTTGCTACAACAGATGAATGTCATCACCCACTAAAACCTACCTACAACAGGAGGAGTAAAAAGAATTCTCAGTCTTTGAGCCAAGCTCGGACAAGTCTGTTTCTGGAAGCAAAAGTGGCTTCTTTTAAGATTAATGGTGCATTCTGCACCCTTCAGCTTAACATGGGAAATGGGAAAAAGGTTTTTGGAAAACAGCATCAGCCTTGAGCAATATCTGTATTTGGAAGGTGCTCTAGCATGTGCCTTTGCTAAGACCTTGCTTTCTTCTTATCCTGCTTACTCAGAACAGCTTGATGCTTTACTCTTCTTTTATCCCAGCTCATTCTCACTTCTGCTTTTCCTTGATACATTCTGGCAGTGTGTTGTGTTGAAGATCAGTAAGAAGATCATGATTCTTCCAACCATGAAACTTCTTGGTGTCTGTTCATTGTACCTTCCTTTTCTTCTTCCCTCCTTCTCATGAGCTCATGCTCACATTTGACTTCAGTCTCCAAAGTTTGTTTGGCACCATGAGTTCCCCACTTATCCTTAATCACACTCCTTATCATGTCGTTTTATTTTATACATGTAATGGTGATACAAACTTCTCTTCAGCCCTTTTGCAGAAAATTCCTTGTATACCCATTCTTGAAAATTACTTTTTTCGTGATAACTTGAATCCATCTGTGGCCTCTAAAGAGGAAGAATCTATTCCTATAGAATAAAACTGGTATTTCAAAGCCCTAGTGTAACTTCACTGATTTCACAGAATCACAGCAGGGACAAACTTGGATTTACTGGGTTTACTCCAGAGCCCAGCTTGGTACAACTTTTTTGTTGGTTTCAAACCTCTGATGTAATTTGTCAACCTGTACTTTATGTACTTCTCTTGAATGAATTTGCCCTACCCTACTCTGGCTCTTTAGAAAAACTCATCATTTCAAAGGCAAAACTCATTAGTGATATTTTCATGGGGAAAAGTCTTTCTGAGTAATTCAATTTTATTATTATGATTTGAATAAATTATCTGGCTGAAAGCAAAGTTTTTGGGCAATCCTCTGTTTTAGTAAGCTGTGTGAATGTAGGTGTCAGACAGGTGGGTTTATTCTTTCTAAAGGTATTCATGTCAACTCCTCTCCCTCACTTGTATGGGTGATTTACAGTGTAGCTATTTGAAATAGCAAGGACCTGATGGTGAGCTCAGAAGCAGCTTATTACCTGTGTTCTCAGGTATTTTTGTTGTGCAACACTCCTTTCTGTGACCACAGAACTACCGTATTGCATTGAATTCCTTATTAGAAATAAACATGCACCTGAGATATCTCTTTCTTATACCTATTGCTCTGACTTATTATGCCTTCAAACCTTAAGACTTACATACATGTTTTTGCTATTGCCATCTTAAGTCAGGGATTAAAAGAAAGTATGTGAGAATAGCAACTTTCAAGCTGTTATCTACTGACAAGGATTAAGATGGATGCTTCATCTTAGAGACTCAGATATGGTTAGCATATCCTCATATGATAAGCAGGCAGTGACTAACCCCGGATTTCCCCCTGATATGCTCAGGGTGGAAGGATCCTACCTGCCCTGCTCTGCTCAGTCTGCTATGTGGTAAAGCTGTGATGCAACCACACTAATGCAAGACAGCCTTTGCAGCAGATCCAAGGCAGAATGTTGTTGGTTCACATTTTGGACAAAAAGCAGACAAAATACAGAAATTCAGCACAGTGATGCTTATGAATCTGGCCAAGGATGTCATTGCTTGGAGATATTAAAGGAAAGGGGATTTTGCTGTACTTTCTGAATTGGTATGGACTTAACCCCAGGGTCCTGTCAGTATTGCCTTCTGTGGCTGAGAAAGGGGCTGCTGAGTGCAAAACATCTACCCTGGTGGTCCTCATGCTCAGAGCATCACCAACAGCCAAGGACACAAATCCCAGGGGCCTTTCTCAAGTGAAATTCTGACGTGCTGTAGTGGCCATGAGAGCTGGCAATGACTCCTTATTGCTAAATGCTTTGGGACACCTCAAATATGAATGGAGCTATATAAAATTCAATTCTATTGTAAAGAAAACAGCTGTGATGAATTAAGGCTGCATTCAGCTTTTGAGATGTGGACAACTGTCCAGTAGGGAATGAACAGAAAACTCAACCCATTTAACTTTAAAATGGGGATTTGTCTTCTCTTTCCCAGAAAACAAAACCCCACAGATTCTAAATCTATAAACCACATATAGCATATCACCCAAATGATTTCTTTTGAGGTTTGAAAAACCCCTTGCTGCTAATTATTGGTTATAGATGGTTTACAAGAAAAATGTAGTTTTAATGCTGTGTTTAATTAAAATGCCTTTAATAACAGTCATGGATTTTGCAGCACAAGTGTTAAAAGGCCAAGTCCTACTTTTGCAGTGAATTGAGTTCAGAAGAATTAGATGAGCAAGCAGCCCTTGCCAGATTTGAGCCAAACTTTGCAAAACAGTTTTGCTTTTAATGTGACAGAAGTCTGCTTTCCCAATAAGAACATTTTTCTGGAAAGGAGCAGATTTACTGTTTGAACTTTACAATTTCCTCTTCTACAAAACAATAGGGAAGAAAAGGAACCATTCCAATTTTTCACCCCTTTAATTAATAAGACATTCTTTGGTGTATGACAGGAAAAATATGTGATGAATGTACTTGATATGTTATGATTAATAGCGGTCTAGGGAAATTTTAGAGACACGAGACGCCCCATAAACACGGAATTAATACCAAAGTGAACATTTTTATAATGTCCATTTTGGCACTCTCACTGACCTAAGATGTTAGTAGCTTTATATATCATTTAATTAATTCTTAAAAAAATAAAATGCAAACAGCTCTTTTCAAACCATAGCAATTCATTGCATGACTTATGTGGGTTTGAACTGGCACAGTTAGTCAAAACATTCCTAGTGCCACTTTATTTCCATAAACCATTTGTATCCTAATCTTTACTAGAAATTTCTGTGCCAAGCTTGAAGGGTTCAGGCAAAGGGCACTTTGAATATAGGGGTGGATATAGCCTGCTTATCAAAATTAATTAATAATGTAATTAGTAATAGTTAGAGAAAGAGAATGAAGGCATACTTGCAGTTTCTCTTACTTATAACCAGAGTCTGCCCTAAATATATTATATTTTAGGAAAAACTGGTATCTCTAATCAGGTCTGAAAAAACTGGCCCTGACTAACATCTCACACTGGTGAAATTTACAAATAACTTGTGGTGTTAATCTGTAATAATATAAAGATAAAGGGATCTTTTGGCCCATTGGTGATCTCTTGTGTTAAGGGTGGTGTAGGTGATATCTTCCATTTGGTCATCTCTGGAAAGGTCCTCAGCCCAGGGCTGGTTTGGGTACTCTGCTGAGCTGATGGTAGAAGCAGTGAACCACTGAAGAAAAGCAGCTGAGATATGGATATAAAAGCAGAATAACAGGATTATAAACACTCAGTGAATGCCAGTCTGGAGCAAAACACAAGCAGTGTATCAGGGTAGGATGTAGAGAAGCCCAAGGGTGTCACTTGGTTTGAAACCTTGAGCTGGCCAGGGAGCTGAGCTGAGGAGTGCTGTTAAGAGGGACAGAATGCTGTAGGTGGTACAGACCCATTGTTTCTGAGCACCCAGGCCTAAAGACCATGGTTATAAAATAGAAATATTCTCTGCAACCTTCCACAGCCTCCAAAAGAAAAAATGGAAAGAGAGAAAATTGGAAAGTTAATACTGAAAGCAATCACACAAGTAATGACACTGTTAGCAAAAGGACAGATTACAGCCCAGTTACTAGATCAGGAAAAATTGAGACAACTGAAATGTCCAGGTTGTCACTAAAAAAAGGAAAACAGAATGTGTACCTGAAGATCTTAAATCATGTTTCAACAAAAATATGAGATGCTTTGACAAGGATGATAGAACAGGGACATTGCAGTGCTTGCAATGAAAAAATGTATTTTTAGATAAACCCAAGATGGAGTAACATTATACGCTATACTGTAAGAGACCATAAAGTAGAAAGCAATCACATAGCATGGATAAAACTATTTAAAGTAAATATACAGTCTACTATGCTTTGCTACAATATAGGATGAAAAATAAATATTAATATTAAGGATAAGGTCCAGGTTTTCCTGAATATGATAGCAGCAGACAATTTTCTTTATCAACTAAGATAAAGTTCATTGAACAAGAGGGTGCCCTTAATTACACTTTGTTTTTATAAGTGTGTCATGGTTTCAAGTTATGGCTTCTTTGGCCACCATGGTATCTAAGAAATAAAAACTTGTTTCAAGTGGATCACAGGTTGATTCACTTAATGTACAATTTAACTATAAACAAAGACAGTTTTGTAATTAAGGTTTTAGATGTCAAAAGGATAAAGTCTGAAAAATGAAGGTATCTAATTAGAGAGGTATCCAAAAGAAATCAAGGGCCTGAGTGCAGAGGAAACATAGAATTACTCAGAACTAAAGGGGTGAAGCCTATCTGGAAACTGTTTTATGAGCAAAGGAAGAATCTTTGTAAACTTGTGGGGAAGAACTATAGACAGATAGTGGGAAATAACTACCTCAAAGAATACATTAAGATTTTCAAAAAAGTCTTCTTATGAGGGAAAAATTGAATGATCAGCAAAACGAGCTACACTAGACATCAGGAACCACACAGGTAAAGTGAGAATCAGTGAAATTATAGCTGAATTATACCTTGGGAAAAAAATTGAGACAATGAGAAAAAAGCTGTTTAACCATATGTATAATACTGAAGAAAAAGTAAAGCACACTGGAGTGAAGATGGTATAGAAATCAATGGTAATTCAGGTAAAGTTTCAGAACTGCCTTGTTTTTAATAAAAACAGTGAAATAGAATAGGGTGGGTAATGAAAGAGAGAGCCTCAAATTGAAAATACACACAGCTGAAGTTGAAGCAGAAAACTCTGAACCAGACAATCTCTCTTCTGGAACTGTGGAAATGCTGCCACAAGAAACTGAGAATTGGGTAATAATTGTTGTACTGGTTCCACCGAATTGGCATGGTGCATTACAGTTGAACATAACTAATATAATGCTTGTAAAAAGATGGAGATAGCCCACTGACAACAAGGGACTAGCCTGACTTTAATAGTATACAAAATATAGGCATGAATTTTGAAAGAAAGTATAAATTGAGAGAAATAAAAAGCAATATAAAATTTGGTATGGCTTTAACAAAACTGAATCATACAAAAATAAGCAAGTATATTTCTTTGATGACAAAAATGCTTTCATGGACAAAGGAAATGCAGCATTTTATCTGAATTTCAGGTAACCATTTGATACGAAGCCAAAGGAAAAAAGGTTAAATTATGTACAGAAGCTGAAATAATAACTCTAAGGTCAACAGGGAATTGCCTAAAGGGCACCTCACAACAGGTTCTGTTGAAAAGGAAATTATCAGGTGGGAGGAAATCTATTGTTTGATGGGTTGATCTTGGGACCTATTTACTTAATAGTTTCATTAGTGACCTTGGCATGGAAAAAAGTTGCAAATGAGAGATATTTACTGATGACATAAAACTGGAAAGCATTAAAAGAATTGGAAAGAGGGAAATGGATAACCTTGGGGACTGGTGCACTAGAAGTGAGATCATGTGTAACAGGGCTGACAGCAACGCCCTTGCACGGAGGGAGCAAAGACACAGGTCTGCCTCCATCTGTCTGGCAAGCCTGAACCTTCAGAAACAGCTAACTTGTATGAAGCACTTGGATACAGGTTGGATAAAGGCCATCTGCCTGTGAACCATGAATTTCTACTGGAAAATAACATCTGCATATGAATGAATGGGTCTGGGCCATTCTACAGGATGCATTCATGGACAGATCCATAAGATATCATGGTGAGTACGTAGAGGAGGTACTTCCAATGGCAAAAGTAAAACAGCAGTACTGCATGAGAATCTATGGGAAGTCCACAGAGGAAATACTGTTTTCTTTCTCATTTATCTGTTATCAAGAAAGAAGCACTGAAACTGAAAATAATGCAGTGAGGGACTTCTCAAAAGAACTGAGAGACTCCTTCCTGAGCAAATATAACAGGGCTTGTTTAGGTCATCAAGGTGAAGCTTGAGAAGAGGTAGGATTGTTTTCTCTAAGTACATTGTGAATTTAGAAAGGAGGCCAGAGAAGAAGAGCTATTTAAGCTGACAGACAGCTCCGGCACAAGAGCTGTGTACTCTGCTTCCTACCTAGAGCTGTAAATTTTTGGAACAGTTTTCCACTAGAAGTATTTGAAGTAAAAAACCTCACTATCTCATTATGAATAATTTTTTGCAGTGGACTCTACTTCCACCAGTTGTCTGATGTATCTAAGTCGAAGGCTCATAACTTGCAGGAGATCTTCCAGCCCTACACAGCTAAAGCTGCAGCCACGTGCATCTTAACAGCTGAGGTTCACTTGCATTTTTATTCTGGCAATTTCAGCATAACTGATTTTACTTATGACACATCATCATAAATATTTGGACGCTTTAAAAATGCAGGGTTTGAAAGAAAGGTAGGAGACCTGGCAGGGTTCTGTTTCCACACTTTTGACAGCATCAGCCTCATCATAGGAATTTTAAGAGTTAACCAAGCTCAGAAACACTGAAGCTGAAAAAAGGAGCAGGGAGGGTGTGGGGCTTGAGAGGGGAATTGTCAAAAGAAGGCAAGTTAGAGTAAGACCTTACTGAGCCCTGTCCTTTCAAATTTCCTGTGCTTGACACATCATCAGGATGATGTCAAAGTGACTTAACCAGCTATGACACTTCATTCCAATGATGTGGCCAAGCAGAGGAAATTTGAAAGGATGTGGCTTATGGTACTGAAAACAATCATTTAGAGAAATGCATGACTGCTGTTTTTCAATTTAAATGAATTTAAAGCCCTTTCTCCCCTCTCCTAAACACATATTGCACCACTTGGAATATTTGCATTGCTGCTGAGCTAGCCAAAGGTTGTTAAAATGGCTTTACTGTGATTAAAAAGCGAGCCCCTAGTTCTGATGTGGGAACTTCATCATACTTGCTGTTGAGTATAGTAGTATCCATGGCACTGCATGGGAAACTTCTAAAAATAGAAATTTGAATTATGTTGTTGTTGTTGTTATTAATTTTCATACTATGAACTTGTAATATTAACACCAACCAAGCAAGCTTCATGAGCCCAGAAGCCCCTCTGTGTGCCCACTCACTTTGCAGCCCTCCTCCATACCCCTGGCCAAGCAGTTGGTGCTGGGGATGATGGACATTCCCCACCAACCTGACCAAAGAGTGTGCCAAGAGCCCAGGACATCAGGGACTGTCCCTAGAGTGCCCTAACTGTGTTCTGTGTGCACCTGAGGGATGACTACATACCTCAGCAGCAACTGGTCTGGCCACAGGCAGTGCCTGCAAAAGAGCAGCTCCTCTTCTCTCACCCTGCAGCAATCCTCACCACCGAGAGGAAGATGGGGAGACACTGAACACAGTGGCTTTTTTGGGGGTACCAGATGTTTCTTGTGGTGGGCAGATACTGCTGTCTCCATCTCTCCCAGAGCTGCCTTGGGAACTTTACATTAAAGCTTCTTCTCGACTTTGAGGGTCAGTGTCCCTGGTGACAATAAGGCATAACATTTTCCAGAACACTGAAATTCCCCAGAAGCATCATTTTCAAAAGAAGGCTCATTTTCAAAAATGTCTTAGCCATGAATAGGCTTCAATAACATGAGTCACAGTTACAGAAGTGTCTCAGTTCCCAAGGCACATCTGAAAATTCTGGCTTTTCTTTCATGGGTAATAGGAGAGAGAAGTATATCTGTGTTTGGGGATACTTAGCTCAAATCTGGGTGCAGTAAAATAATTTCTAGGAACAGAGGGATTTTTACATCCAAAACCTATCTCGAACAACACCTTATATATCAACAAAAAGAACTCATTGTATTTCTTTTGGTCCTGAAAAACAAAAGCCAGACAGATTTTAAAATGTTAAGGACTAAGTTAAAA
Source organism: Sakesphorus luctuosus (assembly GCA_013396695.1). NCBI lineage: Eukaryota > Metazoa > Chordata > Aves > Passeriformes > Thamnophilidae > Sakesphorus > Sakesphorus luctuosus. The sequence continues at coordinate 54,907 of VWZD01009834.1, forward strand.
TAAAACAAAGATGAACATTTATTTTTGAAGGTGGAGAAAAAGGGAGAATGTAACGCCCAGAAAATTGAATACTTATGTGTCTCAGTCACTAAAATACACAGGAACTATAGCTATTAAAGAGGTCTGAAGACACACATAGCTTTAGTACTGACACTCTTCTTAGTTAAAAAGAGATAGCTTTTATTTAAAGAATGTGAATACTTTCTTTGCTTTGGCCAGTCTTTGTTAGATGCTGGTTTACCATTTCAGCTTCCACTGATGATTTAAGCAAGCAAAGCTTTATCTTAAGTATGGTACATGATGCTTTCTGGCAAGTCTTAAATCCTTGAATTCATCTTATCTCTATGGTGACAAGCCTACATTTGGAATAAAGTATCAGAGCTTTTCAGAATAGAGGCAATTTCAGATAAAAGCGGATGCCTCAGATTTATGGCAGTTCTGTTTCTATGGTTTGAAAAAGAGAAATGTCTTATTATTGGTTACCAACAGCTTTTTCAGAAATAACTGTTTTTGAGTAAAAAACCCCAACTCTGTAACTATACAGTCTGACTCAAAGCATTGCTAATTTACATAAAAAGATTGGTAACTGCTGAAACCAAATGGACACACATATGTCATCTGTGTTTGAAGGAAACTCCTTGTTGAGAGGAAGGAAGCAACACAGACCAGTCTAGGACTAAGAAGAAAAAACTTTTTCTGATGTAGTAACTTTTCAAATGTAATTTGTAAATGTCTGCCTCATGTACTCTCACTCCCACATGAAATGTAGCTATGACGGTAGCCAAGAGCTGCTGGTCCTTATATCTTACTGTCAAAAAGTGTGTGATGTTCAGTTCCCATTAAATCTGTTAAAAGAACACAAGAACCAACTGCTTAACAGAATGATGCTTCCTTTTGAGAGCACAGCCCCATTCTGGTGGCAAAGACCATTCCATCTCTCACCAGCCATACATTAACAGGTTTGCAATGGTTTCCTGCCAGAAATATTTCCCTGCTGAAATGCTGAAATACGGATTTTTGTGTTCAGGTAACACTGAAACTGATTGCAGAATGTCTTTGAGTAGGTCTGAGGTAAGGTCTAGTGCTTGTAGGCACCACGATGACAGTGAAAATAGAAAGGATCCTGCTAACACATTCGGTAGAGAACATGAACTTTCTAGTGGAACATATAGGTCTTAGTAACGATATTGTTTTGCAGCAGTATTTTGCCAGGTAATTATTTCCAAACCCCATTGACAATTCTTTCAGAAAGATGCTACAGAAGATTGTGATGCTGACACAATGTCTTTTAAAAAGAATCTGTGAGGGCAGATGTTAACAGTTTTCCAAGATTTTTAACTTCCAAACTCAGCTGTGCCGCTTGCTAGTTCAGTCATAAAAACCAAGCGGAAACTAAGTACAACATGTTTGGTTTTAATTGGGTGTTGATTTCACCCGATTTGTATCTATTAGACCTTTTCCACAGAGAAGAGATTTTTTTTTTACTAACAGTTGATGCCTTACACTAACTCCACAGTTTGTGCCAAATTTTAACTTCTGTTGGTTTTAGCATTGTTAAAAAAGAGGAAGAAAAATGTTCCAAAATCAGGTCCCTTAGACCTCCTTAATCTTATCTGACATTTTCATATGAGTGACTCTCTAGGTCTCATGATTTCATTATGCACAAACGAAGATTTATAGCATCAATTTTATTTTTTTTTAAATATGTCAAAGTGGAAACTAGTATTTCAGGCTCCTTAAAACACTACAAGAAATATGATGTTGGGAAAGAGGTGTAGGAGGAGAGGTAATAACAGCGTCATATAATCCCCTGGGAAAAAACTGTTTCCTTCAAGAAGCAATACCTTTTGTCTTTGCATGAAGCCTAATGTTAAATGAGATATTTTAAAGAAATTCCAAACTGGTATCTCAGAGGGAACTGACCAGACAGAAACATGTGATTTTGCAATGCTGCTGAGCTGGAAGGAGAGACAAGACCAGCACATCTGTGGACGCTACAGAGGCCAAGGCCTTTGGGTGTCTGCCTGCACAGTATCTGTGTACTCTTGTTACTTATTTCAGTCTGACACAGCCAAGGTCCATGGAAGGATGCATGTAGCTACTGAGTGACACAAGACTAAACTTCCAACCTAAAACTACTGTCCTCACTCACACCTTATTTTTTAAACAGAAAACAATACTTTTTAGTGAAATAGATTAAGAACCATGTGAGGAATTATTTTGATAGTGTGTAGACAGTTATATGCCTGCAATCATGGTGCACGCATAGTGGTTGTACTCACATCAGACAAACCCCAGACCAAAAAGCGACATCCCACTAAAATAGTTTCTTTTGCTGGATGCCTCCTCTGAAATTCCCTGCTTTTTTCTCTTTGCCTTGTGTTTAATGCCTCCTTACCTCTAATCTGATCTTATTTCTAACCTGCTGCTATTCAAATGGCTATTTTGAATGCTTTTTAGCCTTATTCCTCATGCACAGCCATGGGTGTCATAAACAGAGGGTTTCTCATGTTAAGCCTCTTCTTGCGCGGCCACTGCATTATTTTAAGCCATGACAATCTTCTACAAACACTGCAAGAACTTTTCTTCATACAAATGCTTTATCAAACCAGAGTTTCTAACATCAGCTTTCCACAGCTGTCACAAGATGAACAAACCACTCAGAAAATAAACCTATGGCAAGACTCACAGTAGCAAGACTCACTGTAGCAAGACTCCTTTTTTTTTGTCTTTGTCAGTCTTTGGTCCTCTGGGCTCACTGTTATATACAAATCTATTTCAATCATCACATTTATATTTACAAACCACCAGCTCTAAAGACAGCAAAAGAAGCTGCCATTAATAACTATAGTTTGTAGGCAGGGAAGGAAGCCATCAAAGATATCCAATGTTTTTACACCTCATTAAAGGCCCAGTGAAGTCAGTAAGAACCTTTCTTTTTGATCCATTGGGCAGTGAACAAGAACAGCATCCAAGGAGGAATACTCAAATGGGATATAAAAAGCTTATTAAAAAAACCCTGCCTCTAAAATATGTTAATTCCCCATTTCGTTGTGAACTGTGAGCTTGCCAGAGCTCTTCTGCTGCTTCTTCTTTAGCCCGACTAAATCTATTTCATTCCCTTTCAGTCAATGACTCTGAACTGAACTGTGTACCAAAGCTTTCTAAATCGTCTTCCCTCTTTGCTTGTGCAGAGCAACTTCCACAAGATTCGGTTTTGCTTAGTGCCTTGCATGACTGGGGATGAACAAATGAGGAATTCTGTGATCTTTTTTATATTAAAGTCTAATCCACAAAGATATGTCTATAATCTTTTTATTAACAGTCCTCTCCTTTTGACGGTAACTTAGTGATGACAAGTATTCTTTTTCTGTAGGTCAAATGGCCTAGGTAATGCTTCAAATGATCTAGCTACTAAAAAAGAAAATGCTGGCAAAGATCATTGTTACAGGTGAATCATAGGAACAGCAAATTCAATCCAGTCACTGCTGTATGTAATTACTACAGCAAGGATTTCAGACGCCATGCAGGAGTGCTCTTGTGCTAGTTGGACAGCCTTTGTAATGAAGGTGGGAAATGAAATCACACTAATATGTTTTACATCAAAAAGGCATATTAATTGATAGGAAACATCAAGATAATCCCTGTACTATATGTAATGTCAGCCTTGAAACTAGCCCTGCAACAAGGGATACTTCAGCCTTTTAAACTCAAATTGTTCCAATGCGGAGATGGGACAGACATCCTGCCTGGGAAGGAATCCAGGGCAAAGCTGGAGGGATAAACTTTCTGCCCTTTTCTCCCTTCTTATCTCAGTATAAAAAGGACTTAGAGAGTTTACCAGCCCAAATTTATTTGAGGTAGATAAGAGATGTAGAGCTCAGTGAAGAGAAGGCAATCTGGTGGGATGCCATGAGATGGGTGTCCAGTGCTTCATATGGGAGAGGTATAAAGAACAGGATTTGTTTGTGTGTGTGGTTTTTTCCAAGAAATTTGAGTTGAAAAAGGCTTTATAGGTTACATAATCCAGAATAAAAGCGTTATGCATGGTTTGCTGTGTTTCTTCCTCCCAGTGTCTCCCTGGGGTAAGCCAGGGGCAGAGGTACAGGGTATGGTGCCACTGGAAAAACAGTGCCCAGCCAGAGAAATACATGAGTTCCCTATCCAGAGCACAAAGAAAAGTAAAGCACCAAATGCATGTTCTTATTGCAATCAGGATGCTTGCTTATGCTACCTTAATCCTACCTTGCACCTGAGGAACCTCAGTGCCTCCTAAGCCATGCAAACCTCCTGGGAACTCCTCCTGGGAGATCCCTTGGGAATAACAGTGTCTGTACTTCCTTGTTGACTGCCACTGCCTCCTCTCGGAGAAGGAGACATGCCCTTGCTGTAATTCCAGGCAGCTGAGCAGCAAGGCTGAAACACCTCTTGGTCACTGGCAATTTGTCTGAGCAATGTCAGTGTGGTTGCTTCTGACAAATGGGTATTTTCTCCCTGGAGTAGACACCTATACACAGAAAAATAAAGAGTTTTGCACTGAAGACACTGTAATCCCAGACTTCAATAGATGCCCCTATAGTTATACACCTATAGTGGGATTTATAGAAACTGCAGTAATATGGCACTTGCCTCTCTTGCCTGTGAGGAATGAAGACCTGCAAGCAAACCCAACTGCTCGCATTTGCCCAGCTCCTAAACAAATTGCAGGGAAGTGCCCATCTTTCCTAGTGATTCATAACTTCGAGTTTTCCACTGGAGCAAGAGTCATAATTCTTTGATTTCACAAAACAAAGCTGGTTTTATGTCTTTCAAAGGACAGACAAAAAGCCTGCTTGCATTTTAGCCACAAGCCTGGCAGATGTTTAATCTGTGTTCATCTAGGAAACAGGTACAGTTCCAGCATCTGCCTGGGGACATTTATGTGCTTGCTATCCACCTTCCTGGGTGGATACTCCCATCATGCTATCATTTTCTGTGAGGCTCTGCCAACCCCTCTTCTTGGACCTGTCTTATTTTACTTAACTATTTCAACACTGGTTGGGCACAGAAGGAGACTCCATATATCCCCATGGTTTAATAGTTCCAATGGATACAAACAAGAGGGATTTGCACACTCAAGTCAATGCCTGAAAAAAAAACACCAAAGCCACAGGACAGAGGAGGAGAGATTGCCCCCCCCCCCATCCATTAAAATTTCTCTACACAAAGTGAAACTTATATGTCCCACATTGATGTGTATCCACAAAAGACATTGTGATGGTTCCTGCTCAAACTCAGATTAGAGCCCCTTTTCAGGAGATGAGAGGAGCAGGATCAATTACTTGTCTGGAGGGACTTGGATCTAAGACACAGTACCTCCAGGCTGTTGATGAACAAGAAGACAAATCTGCTCCTCTAAAACAAGTAAGCGGATCTTAGGGTAAGGCAAGAGTGATCAGTCCTATGCTACAACAGCCACAAATGGCACTTTTTGGGTTATGATAAAGATTAATTAATTGTTACCTGATATCTTCATGGTAATATTGAATGTTTTCATAAAACATTCATAAGCATAATAAGCTACCATACTAACATATTCACAAATAGTATTCCCCTGTTCTCTAGAATTTTCCAGACTCACAGTTTACGCTACACCAAGGTCTCAAGTGGCTGATTGCATTGAAGCCTTGTGGACATAACAACAACCGTCTCCTGAAAGCTCATCGGTAAAATATTAACAACACATACCTTGTTTATCAAAAGGAAATTCAACTTGACAAGTCTACTTAAAAATAAATAAAGCTTCCACTTTTACACAGTGCCCACATAGACTAGAAACTCCTTCAGATATTTGTGTGAGTATATGTGAATTATTCAAGAAGATGAGCAAATTATGATGTTCTCTGATCCTTCTCTCAGGAAGCTTTAAATTTAAATATGAAAATAGCCTTGCTTTCTCAGTGTCACTTGCTATTTGTTCTTTTTTTTTTCTTTTGGATGGGGGAGATTTTTGCAAACCACATTTTCTGTGAAGGAAAATCATTGTAATGTGTAGGCAGTCTCCAAAATGAGCAAGCAATTATGAAATGTCTTTGTAGTCTGAAATATCACTATTAAGCAATGAAGTTTTTTTTTCCATATGCCATTGCAAATAGCAATTAGTTCAAGCAGAAAAGCCTAGGCCAGGTGCAGGTTTTGAAGCTACTTTTGGTGGGAGGAGGGAAAGGTCCTTCTTTTGTCAATTGTCTGTGGTAATTCATCAGGCATCTGAGGAATTTAGGGATATTGAACCTTTTGTGCTTAGCCAATAAAATATGACCTCCATGGCAACTATGAACTGGATGGAGATACAGGGCTTATTGATGGTTGTCTGTGAAGTGAAAGAGGACATGAGGAAGAAGTATATGATATATTTGTCTTCCACAGCACATCTATTTTGCAGGGGCTTTGTTGGAGGACTCACTAAGAAGAAAGGCAGAAGGAGCCCTGCCAGTGTGGGAACCCAGGGGCAAGCTCAGCTCAAGGGGCTGAGACAGGCAGCTGGTAGATGAGGTGGCTGCAGCAGTTCACTCAAGCCTTGCAAAGCTAGAGGTGACCTCCAGAAAATGACAAAGAAAGGGGGCTAACAAAACAATGTGTGTCCCCGAGATAAAAGATACTCTCAAAACTTCAAAAACCTCCTTAGAAGATTGGATTAACATCTTCTAATCCTTTGAATCATGGGTAGATATGAGTTCAAAGGACTAATGTAATTTTATTATTACATTTAATCAAATGTTTAAGTTAAGAAATAGGAACTGAGCTAAGGGCAACCTTCCCTTATCAGCTTCCAAACTCTGAAAGAAGGAATGAATTAATTAAGTAAATGTAACAATCTTAGGGTTATAACATAGAGCAGCAGCTGAGTCAGCTTGACCATCGGCCAGTTATAGGGGCGAGATGCGTAGCTGAAGTACTACCAGATGATTCAATTCACATATCTTGGCAGAAACAGATAAGCCAGAAGGGATGCCCAGAGGGAAACAGTGTCATAAATTGGCAAGGCAGAGAGTAATTCACCAACTTAAACAAAATGTTGTCATTGAGGAAGTTGTGCATTAATTCATGCAGCAGGGTAGGCTGCTCTACCAAATGAAAGCATATTTTGCAGGTTGGCTTCTTGTTTAAAGGGAAATTAGTTTTGCCAGGTCCAGACATGTTTTATGCAACTGGCTTACATCAGGCCATGTGCTCCAACCCTTAATTTTCAACATATTCAGCTCAAATATCAGTGTCATATAGGATCACATTGGTCATGATTAGAGTCAGGTACAGAATGTGTATTCCATAGTTTCCCACAGGAAAGAACTTCTTCACAAGCATGGCAATAAAGTAACACTTTTTCAAAGATTACACATTACTTTGTATTTTGAATCAGGAAACTAATACATAATCAGCTACACTATCATAATGTGTGCCCAAATGGCATATGACTTTCTCTATATAAATTAATTATGACTGAGATGTGACTAATTGCAACAGGTTTCATTTAAGCACATTTAATTAAGTCAGTGTAGTTTAACAAGGGGAATTCTGTTCTAACAGCACAGGTTTCAGCAGAAGCATTTTTCCTTAGATGACAGGTAGTGATTTTCAGAGGTGGACAATCCAGTGCAGGACAAAAGAAATTGTCTTAAAAATCAAGGTACCTCAATGAATATTTTCAATTCAGTGGGAACCTAAGTGTTGCTTAAAGAAAGGTAAAGTGAAATATGTTTTGAATGAAACATTCTGGGAAGCAGGGATTTCTTCTCTTTGCTAGAAAATTAAGGTCAGAGAACACCTAGGGGGGGAAGAAAAGGAGCCTTGTTCTGAGTCTTGTTCTTTTGCCTTTCAACTATCTAAATTTGGGAAAAGCATGGAAGTATCATGAACAACAACCTCAAATCAAGTCAGCCACCACATTAATATCCATGAAAGGAAGGCACTGGCAGTATGTTGGCTGGATGAAGTCATGCTGCCTAGGTACAGCATGAAACCAAGAGCCAGGAATTTAGGAAAACACACAAGAAGAATTTTCCTCTGCTTCAAGACCACACCTTAAACACAAACCCCAAACAACTGCTGTGTTTCTGGCTTTTACATTCTTCCTCAGTTTTGGGGTTTTTTTTTTGGTTTTTTTTTTGCATACACTTATACGGGTGCACAGTATATGAATGTTAATGCACCTCTGATTTCATCCTTTCACCTATATATTTTACGCAGAACACCAGGCCATTGGCTGCACAGCTCTCAGACATTGCCATGGTAATGGACCCTGATGTCAGAGACACAAGATTAGGAGTGCCTTGCATTGCTGAGCTAAGGGAGAACCCTGGCTGGGAAGGAGAAAACTCCCATCTAAACAGCTTCAAAAGTAGAAACAGGAGTTTCAAAAGCAGCTAATGAAGAACACTTAGTAGGGAATTATCCAGAAACAATCAGAAATTCAGTGTCAAAAATCTGTTGACTGAAGAGAATCCCAAAACAACTGGCATGGGAGTAAATAATTAAACTCAGTGGAGCAAAGCCAGTGTTGCGTCAGAAGTAACTGAGATACTAGAATCAAGACCATTTTGCCATTTTACCAATGAAAGGAATTACAATGGTGAAAAATATAGCATCTTTGAGTCAATTGTACAATGAGTATTTTCAGTTCCACTGGTAAAAAGCTGAGAGCAATTTTAGACAGATTATTCCCTTAGACCAAAAGTTCACAGTAGAAAAGACATTGTAGGAACTGCCTGTGTGAATGCACTTAAAATAATCAGATACCTCAGCTTATATGTGTGGGAACACTGCAAAACTGCAAGCAGTAACAGGGGACCTGACAACCAAAGGCCACTCCCAGTCGTTACCGTGGAAAAGGAGCAGATGTCAAGAACTGAGCCAATTGCCCGGCCTTTGGGAGCTAAGGCAGGACCCTCCCCAGCCCTGCAGGACGCTTATCACAGTGCTGGCAATGAGCACTGATGCTCTCAGCCAGCTGCCAGACCTCCTGCTAGGGGTGGGCGTGCAGCTGGCCAGGGGAAATCAGAAAAGGAAAAAATAATAAAGAGGGGGGAACAATTACAGGGAAGGAAAGAGTGCAGAGGTCCAGAGGAAAAGCTGAAACTGAGTTATGTTTTATGTGAGGGTGGTTTGCAACAAAATGAGCAGGTTCTCTCTCTAACCTTGAAAAGAGAAGACTGGCAGCAAAATGCCCTGCTCCTCCTCTCCCACCTGGGTGGCCTTGCTTCTTCTTGGATGTGCTGTTGTGATGGTTAACATACCTATGTGCCTACCTGCAACATCAGGATGCCTGTGAATCAGAAAAGTTCCATCTGCTTCCTACAGGAAGCCTTGATGACTCATGTGTTGGACAAGGACGACATGTGATAAGCTGAAGGACCTCAAGCAATATATTTCAATGGCATATAAACTGAAGGATACACATACACACCCACCCTCATAATTATGTCAAGGGTACCTCAAAAAACCCCCCAATACATGAGCCAGTTCCTCTTCAGTACTGTGCTGTGATTTAAGGCATGTCTACACCCAGCAGGGAGTATTGAGTCAAAGAGCCCTGAGACACCTATTTCCAGAGCTAAATGCTATATAATTACCAACTGGCCTTGCTTCAAAAAAAGGCTGCAGCCCCAGACAAAGCCATCTATATTGCAGCTGAGACACGAGCCAGTGTCCACATGGTATGCCATGAAGATAGATCAGCCTGTTTAGAGGTTGACCAGGGCAATGTGCCCTGCTTTGTGGGATGGACCTGCCTGATGAAAGACTTCTGAAACAACTGTTAAAAATCTGTGCTTTTGGAATGAAAACTTTAATTCACTTAACTAAATTCCAAGCAGACCAGCCCATATTATTTTTGGTACGGATGTTGTAATGACTTCTAAGTGATTTGAATTGCTGTTAGAAATATTGTGCCTGTTTTGCAACCCATAAACTGTCCTGTGAAACAGAAGTTGTGATTCCAGTGGACAACATTTTCCTCGGCATTTCTGCTGCTCTTTTCAGTGCCAGTGAACAGTGAAGAAGCCACAGTCCAGACTAACAGTAAGCCCTCTACATTGTTTTCTGCACTGTCTCTTGTGGTATTTAAAGCATGTATAGATGGCAATTACCCATGTTGCTGGCATGCACCTATGTGTTGTTGCTCATTCTTCCTATTTCCCTGTCAGTACTTTATATTTCCCTTAAAGCATGAAGGAAGGGCAGGCATAGAAAATTATTTTGACATTAGCTCACACTCTTCAACAGCCTCACTCCTTCTCCAGATTTGCTGGGTTTTTACTTCTGCCATTCCCAGAGCAGCACTTTGCGGAAACGCAGGTGATGCAAAGAGCTGGCTGCACATATCAATGAAAGCAACAATGTGGTGTGTCAGTGAAAAGTGTGTGATGAGAAACCCCCAGATCAGTGGAGTGAGAAGGGGACTCTTCAGAAAGAACTACCGGATTTATCTTCAAGAATATTGTTTCCTGAAATAATAGGATGCCTCTAGTACCTTCTGCCTATAGTAAATGCTGCCACGTGGCAGAAGTTACGTCAAAACTATGCCTGAAGTTGTGGTTGGAGAAAAAGCATCTACTCATATTCATTTATCTTTTCAAGTGGTTTTGACCTAGTCACTAATATTTTACTGGACTTCCTTGAATAACTTAGTCTTGCTTTGTAATAAATATGTCCTTACTTACAAGTTACTGGAGAAATGCTGTGTACCTGCAACATGCCACAGAGAAGAGTATACCACAATCACATTGTGTCTTTGCAGCTGAAATGAGTGAATTGCAGAGGCTCCAGCACTATAAAATAGCTACAAGGAAAAAGAAATATATTAGATAGCCAAAAAAAACAAAACACAAGTGAGAAGGAATTTTAGTGGCATTGGAATACACATCAGTCAGAGGAAAAGCAGTTCATTTTATCAGCAAAGATTTCATTATTGATAGCTGCTTTCTCCAACACTGCCATACTGAGAGCAAAATGAAAGATCAAGCAAAAGCAGTTTTAACTTAAACTAAAATAATTGCTTGTTGTGTTTTGCATCATTTTGATTGTTCATTTGCATGCTTTCATTGTGCCTGGTTCACTAAGCATAATTATTCTGCTTTAGAAATCATATGAAAAATGATGGGCAAGTTACAAACATTCCAGTATCAAGTGCAGACTCCTGTTCACATGTTCATTCTTGTGCTCTCCCATGCTTGTTCCTCTTTTAATTATGTTATTTTTCTAGTAAGTAAAAGATTACCTGACAGGGATGTCAATTAGTCACTGCAAATCTTACCATCTGTTCAAGATTTCTTAGGATTCAATGTGAGTTTTCAACTGACTCTTCACTGGGTCAGACCCTCAACCGTTCAAAAAATGGTATGATTATGCTGAAGTTTAAATTCATGTGGAGTTTTATAGAGGAAAGACAGTCTGATTCAGCTGGATCTGAGAATTACATCCAACTAAATAATAAGTTTAAGACTGCAAAACTGAATTCTCATTAATTCCAGATGTAGTAATTTGGTATCTTTAATTCTTTCTCTTTCTGCCTTTACAGGGACAACAGAAATGTATTCCTTGCAGAGTGCTCAGCCTCTGTAAAGCACCACGTGCTCTACAAAGATGAATAATCGCCAGGCAACCCTGTGTAGGAAAGCTGATGCCATGTGCAGCTGCTTCTTCTCCTCTTGGTCACCCCCTGTTTAGTGAAGAGCATTCAGATGTTTTAGTCCCAGATTAATTCCTGTAACCCTCCTAGGATGTAGTCAAGTGAAATAAACCCTGAAGTTTAATGAATGTGAAATTAACTTTAAACTGAAGCAGAGAGTTACAAAGTCCAATCCTCAAAAGCACTGATAAACTCTAAATTTTATTAATTTCCTTAATAGATGAAGCGTGTTCAGGCCCTTTAAACAAGCCAGATGTGCAACTTACTCAGTTCTATTAAAAATAAGTCCTTTTTGACTGATCAGTCTGATTTCTGTAATATTCTACTATAGCAAAAAAATCCAAACCCAACCAAACTTAAGTTGCTGGTGGTCTTCTTGGCTTTGGCAATCCAACTTAATAGAAGTTAAAAATAAATATTCAACTTCACTAAATATTTTGAATATATTAAGTATAATATTTGGGAATACTTCCTCTTGGGTAAGATTCTGAAAATGTATCACAAACATAAAAGATTACTAATGCTAATAATCCTACCACTTTTGCAGCTCTCTAAAAATAGAGATCAGTGAATGAAAATATTCAATTGGAAGTTTGTAACTTACTCGTAGCTTGATCTTTTAAATCTATCTTCAGTGCAAGAAATGATTAATGTAAAAGCAATCATCCAAATAAAGTTTTGGAGAGCTATGAGGATATGTTACAGACAGTCTCAGTAGGTATATATTTCTGGTTTAGGAAAATCTCTATACTAAGTATCTAACAGACTAACTGCATTTTTCCAGGCATATGAAGATCATGATTTATTATATTTAATCTACTTTTGAACTGTGCATGCTTTTCTACAGGAGAGCATGTTGACTTACTGCAGTTGCTGCATGTTGACTTACTGCACTTCAACTATAGAAACACAGAATGTGTTGGAGTGGAAGGGACCTTACAGATCACCCAGTTCCAAACACCCTGCCATGGGCAGGGACATCTTCCACTGGACCAGGTTGCTGAAAGTCCAATCCAGTCTGGCCTTACGATCATCTGCCACCACCAGGCCAAACAAGCTCATGCCCAGTGAGAGCCCTCAGGTCCATGGCACAGAAGGTCTCACCCTGCAGATGTCCTAGGCCACATTATCTCCTAATATAGGAGTTAACCTTTCCACATTCTGTTCCCAGCATATTTGGACTTCTTGGCATGGTGTTTAAGAAGTCTTTACCAATCTTATGCTCAGTAAGATTGCCAGGGCAAACTCTTCAATATCCCACTGCAATCCACCTGGTCCTATAGGAGTGAAAGCTCATTCCCTTGATTGCCCAGGGAGGAGAGTATGGATGGCAGCCCTGGGGTGGTTGGTAGGGGGAGGGATGTGCAGCTGTTACTTTGGGGCTGCAGGACACCACCAAAGGACCAGAAGTATGGAGAGTGCAGTGGTAGCTGCAATGAAAAGGCAGATGGAGTCCTTTTGGACAACCTCTCTACACCTCTGTCTCTGGGTAAGCTGCAAGGTCCATGAGGCAGTTCCAGCTGACAGTAGCACAAATTGCCTGGGACTGCTTGTCCCCTTCCAGGGCAGCTGAGGTCAGTGGAGAGACTGTCCTGAAGACATACTTCATCTAGAAAATACCATCTCCATTCATTTTATCTTCTGCTATCAACTATACAATCAGCAGACCAACTGCAGCATTCTGTTTGCTAGGAATGGGCCAAATCTTTGTTTCCCTAATTCAGGATCTTACTTGTTTGGGGTTTGTTCCTTGCTTCTTTTCCCAATTGCAATAGCTTACTTTCCTGGGAATATATTTTCATCCTGCCGTATTTCACAGATCTCTAAATCTGCTGAGGCTCAAGCTCTCTACAACACAGTTAAAAGTTATAATCACCTCCTCCTAAGCTTTATTCCTCTCTGAAGAAGGAAAGGCTTTTCTTTTTCTTTTTTTTTTTTTACCCCCACCCCCTAAATAAATAAGAACTCTTTAAAAACCTGGGGTTAAAAATTCCATCATGTAATCTTGTGCAACAGGCAGGGAAGGGTGGGGATATAAATATCATAAAGTCCAAATTCATCACTGAACCTGGAGCACATCCATAAATTTAAAAGCCAATGGGACACTCAAAGCAGAGATAAACACAGATGGACAACAACATTGCCAGAGAGGAGGATTAGACAGGACCCACAAGTGACATTAGGGAATGATCAGATCAACACAGAGCATTTTACTCCCACAGACGTCCTTGCTTCCCACCTCTTCCAGTAAGATGAGGCAAGAAATTTCATACCCCCCACTAAGAATTCTTGCAGCAGAGAATCTTTTAAGGGTGCAGTCAGTATGTCCTGCCTGGCTCTGTGCTTCTGGCATGTTCCTCTTTAGAAAACTGACCATTATGTGACCTTACAGTGCTCTTCCCACTTGCTGTCACTCAGCTATGGGCAATACCAGAACTTCCCCTCTGAACTGTGTCCTAATTCCTGTGACTACCTTGGTCTGCTATGTGTCATTTTCTAAAAAAACTTAGCTCGTTGGACCACATGTGCATGAACTTGCTTTTGGAATAAACCGTTTCCCTGCATGCACACAGGTTCCATTCAAAATTTCAGGTTTTTCCTTTAATGAGAAGCTTGCTGGTGATGGCTCTACCTGGTCAGCTTCCTTCTCACAAAGGCCTTTGAACCCTCTGGGTGCTTCAAAATGTAAAAGGAAAGCTCTAAATTCTGAGACAGTCCATTCCCCACCCACTTCTCTTGCTTGCTCTCAATGTCTGTCTTAGACAGCTACCACCAGCATACCTACCACAAGTGTTCACTGCTCTGTGAGCACGGAGTGATGCCTCCCACAGTCAACACCGAACACACCCGCAATGCCTTAGCTGATGTTCTGCAAAGTTGAAAACTTGGAATTGGTTTAAGCAATCCTTGCTCCCATTTCTGTATGGAGCAGGCACTTGCAATGAATGCAGTAACCTAAACAGCACACTCTATGAGTCACAGGAAAATTCTCAGCAGATTTTTGACATTGCAACACACCTCCCTATATTTAGACAGAAACATGTCTCAAAAGTTTAAAGAAAGTTTGAAAATGAAACCTGTAGGATGATTTTTAAAATTCTGCCTGACTTATCTGGGAAAAGCAGCCAGTAGTCTTCTTCCAGGAAAGTCAACCATTAGCAGGTGGTGAGGGTAGCACAGCAGTCAGCTCATACACTTTGGATATTCACACCTGAGAGATATTTGTTACTCTGAGCCCAGCCAGACTTCTTGCTGGAGTTGCCAACTTTACCTATTATTTTTTTCTTTAGAGTTTTTAGTTTTCTGAGTTGTTGTTTCTGGTTTTTTGGTGGTTTTTTTTTGTTTGGTTTTTTAATGTGCTGTACTTGCAAATGCAATCAAATGTTGCAGCTGCTGGTCCCTATTCATTTCTGGGCATGGTTGATCCACACTGCCCTGTTTGCCAAGATTGTTCTGGTGGCTGCACCCTGAAAGTCCAATTCTGTTTAAACTGGGTCTTGATTCCCTTTTATGTTTCTATAAAGCAGTAATTGAAAAAAGCCCTAGTAGAAAGAAGACCTGGGCCCTAAATCAACTGAAAACACCTATTTGTCAGGTAGTTAATCCAAGATGTTATAGCCATTTATAAAAACTTGTTATTTTTCTACAGTCATCCAGGAATGTTGTTAATAGCTCTTCACCATGGTGCCAAAAGACACTTTTTGAAGGGATTTAATGCTCAGATCATTTCAAATCTGATCTTTGTTTTTGCCTGTTCCCCAGCCAGCAGCTACGAACGAAACAGACTTTGAAGCCTGCAGCATTATTAATCTGAGACTTATTACAGTAAGAGAGAGAGAAGGAAATAAATCCCTTCTTCTAGCACTACTAACTCAGTGTAATGGCCCAAGAATGACAAGCTAAACATTACTCCAAAATTATCAAGCTTCATTTCTCATGATGGATAGCAAGCAGCAGATTGCACTTTATCTTTTTAAGCTGACCTGACTGCAAACAAGGAATGTGCAGAATGCCAAGGCCCTTCATTCCCTCTGTGCAGACACTTCCAGCAGAAACTGTGTATCATGATGCAATATTTAGAACTTTGTTCTTCTAGTGCTTAGGACAAAGATATATTCAGAACAAGCTGGTTCCCTGGAAAAAAAATAATCTGAAGGCATTTCCCTTTGCAGACCTGTGGCGCAAACGCCTGTGTTGATTCTGGAGGAGAATGCAGGGCTTGGTTAGGGAGAAGCGCTACAAGAAAATATATCATCAACATATCTTTTGAGCTGAGCTTTGATCAGCTTCCTTTACTGTCTGGCAAAACAGTTGGTAACCACTAAAACATTTGGAATGATGTCATGAGGTACAATGAGGATCAGCCCTGAGTATAAGATGGTCAAATGCCTTTACAATGAAGACACTCCTCTCACTGTCAAAGGCATGTTGGGTTAATGACAAGGCCACACTTTATGGGTGCCTAAAGACTTTGCAAGTGGTCAAAATCACCAGGGATAAAAAAGTATTTTAATTTCTGTCAAACTACTTTTATTTATCATCATGCCCACAGTTATGAGATGATAAATTGTCAGATTTTTTTATTGTTTTTCTTTCTCATATATTTTTCTACTGATGGAAATACTACCTAAATAAAACACCTCTTCTGTATTTTCTCATATTCTAATCAGTCTGATACTTCAGTTCCTAGAAAGAAAATGCACAGCAAACTGAGTTTAGCACTGAAATACTGAGGGCAGGCAGTGGGATCCATCAACAGATTTTAGTCAGACCAGTTTTGAAAACCAAAGATGGGAATAGAGTTCAATTAGAATTAAAATCAATTGAATTGCTGAAAGACTTGGAAAGTGAATTTTAGCTTTTTAAAGAATGTTTATGTCAGTTGCTAATCTCTGTAGAAGTTGTGGTGTATTGATCAGAGGAAGTTCAGAACCAGGCCAAATATTCAAAAGTCACAGAAAAACATATCCAAGGGAAGTAAATAAAATGCATTATTATGTTAAATACTTATAAGATATCACTTTAGGAATAAAAAACCCCAAACACATCTTGATTCATCTCTTCTTTATTTGCATATAATTCCTTTAGTAAGTTTTTTCCTACAATGAGCACTAGAGAGACTGTCCTAGGAATGCAATGTCTTTGTTCTGAAGTTGTAGCAATTCCAAGCTGGTTCCATCAATCCCAGTACTTGAGGGTATTGCTGGAGTCTCTCTGTGGCTGTATTTTGAGTATGTGGGGAACATAAACTCCACTGCACACAGTCCCCAAACACCTGAGACTGAGGACCCAGGTGTGTCAGGGAAGGGTGCTGCCCTCCTCTTGAAACCCACAAGCCTAAGCTACACCAACAGCACAATTCAGGATCATTTCCTTTGGGTTGTTGTCTCCACTTTGCTTCCCGGGGTGTAAGGAGGCACTCACCATGCCGGCCAGGCCTCTCCTAGGCAGATGGGAGAAACCCAGCAGTCTGATGTAGCCATGAAAAGGTGCAAAACACTTTTTTATCTACAGTGGTTTGGAAGTTGTGATGACTTATACTCTCCTTTCTGTCTTACCTAACCAGCAAGACAGATTTGTCCCTAGTTGAACTGTTTTTTTTCAATATGTTCATGTAGCATCTCAATACTGTAGTCCTGCATTACTGGNCACTATTTTTTTCAAAAGAAGAGGAGAAATATGTTCATGTAGCATCTGAATACTGTAGTCCTGCATTACTGGTATTTCTCAGCAGGACTCAGGGTAAAGCTCCTACCATTTGCCAAGGCTGTCATCATGTCCTTCAAAATACGCAAACATCCACATAACTGTCTCCTGCTGTGCCCTGGAGTATTTTCTTCTGTTTGAAAGGGAGACTAAAGGGACAGGGTTGCAGTATGCAAGATCTAGGTTGGGCAACTTGTTCATCATCCCTCACTTCCAACTTTCTTCCATGCTTCTTAGGAACTAAGAACTTTTTCTACAAGCAAACCACATGTATTTTCCTTACTAATGCATTTTAAAAAAATATTATGCAGAATTTAGTCACCCATTTCATCTAACACTGAATCTCATTGTGCAGCAGAGAGAGTCGTATGAGACAGAGCAAAAATATGGTATAGAAAAATGGCCCTGCAGTCTCTACCCTGTTAGTCAGTAATGTTTAGGTATTACAAGAATGCTTGGGGTTATATTTTTTTTCTATGCTGGACTGATAGATAGTGTTTTAATCTTTTTAAGACTGGTTGTTTAGATCCCTTTTGGAAGACTGTGGAGAAAATCCTCTTTGCATAAAAACAATCCAATTCTTCTGTAAATATCGGCTGTCATATTTATCCTTTTGGAATTGAATTAATTTTTATTTTTTTTATTAAACTTGCTACCAGAGGAAGCAATAGTTGCAAAGACTGTATAAATAGGTACCACTTGTGAATATAAACGGTTTCAGATCTTTTTTTTGTCTGAAGGCTTAAGTGGTTTCATAATTTCTGTTGCTGTCTTGTGATTGTTTTTACACAGAAATAGAGCAAACTATGCTGAAACTACATTTAAGCAGTGGAGAAAGGGGAGGAGGACAGTTGTTTTTAAAAAGGACTGGAGATCAGAATGGGAAGCTGTGAATACAAATGAATTGCACTTATGTGAGTAGCAAAAGGAGGGAGTCACTCTCTCCACATTTGGAAATGATAACCAATATCAGGCTGTCCTGTGATCTCCCAGTCCAGAGCTGTAAATCCAAGGAGACAAAAAAGATCAGCAGATCACAGTTTGGATCACTATATGAGCCTTCAATGAACATGACAAGATAGATGTCTTTACCACAGACTAATAGTGGTTCATCAGGCACCATGTCATAGATGCCTTCAGATTTTTACTGCTACTTAATGTCTACTTACAGGGGACCTAAAAGATAAATCACTTAAAGACAAATAACTCACAGTGGAATTAAAAAAGGCAAAGAGACAAGCAGAAACACAAGGAAGACTGCAAAATGAGAGAAAACATTTGCTAAGTAACGGATCAGACTCTACCCTTGTGTGCACCACTCCACTCTTTACCATTGCACTAAGCACATTCACCTGAACTGCATCCCTCCTGCTGCAGGCACAACATCACCTCTCTATTTCCTGCTTCTCTACCCCTGTCTCTGTGAGACTTTGCATCAGCAACACAAAGCGTGGCAGAGAGAGGCAAAGTAACCTGCCTTTCCAAAGTCATACAGGTACTGCAGCTTAGGGCAAAAGCTGCAGGGACAGCCTGATCTCCTGTCTCCTCTCTGCCCAAGGTGCTCTCACAGCACAGATGGCTGGTTGCCTGCACACAAAGCGGTGGGGTGCCATGGCCCTTTTGCAATGCACACTGGTACCAAGGGCAGTTTGGCCTTAAAGATAAAAATTTGGGGGCTCATGGTTACCAGTGTTACAATGTCTAAATTATCCCTTCGAACTACATTAAAGAAAACCAAAACAGAACAGACAACCCTGCTGAGGTTCCAATAAGTTTGTGAAACTTTCCTCCAGCACCATTTTGGGGTTTTGCTGATCTCAGTAAGTGTCCTGGCAACCCTGTGCAAACACACATGGGTAAGCACTGCTGCTTTGCACAGCTTCTCTGAGCCAGGCTGGCAACAAGCATCCACCTCAACCACAGCCTTGAAAACTTGTCTACAATGGTATAACCCTGTCACAAGACTGGTCCCCAGGGAATTTCCAGCATTTGCTCTCCTGTCTGAAAAAACATTTCTTTGTCTTAGCTCAGCTGCCCTGCCCAGCATCAACTCCCGCTCCACCAAGTCCTTAAAAGCCAATGGCTGTTTGAAAAATGACTTCAGCCTCACGAGATCATAAGCTGTGGGTAGTCACACACAATTATGCAAAGCCTCTGAGGTAAATGATGACACAGTGAGCAGGGAAGTGGGAAATCAGACCCATGTGGCTTTCCTGAGGGCTTTTTTGTGTTTTCTGCTTTGTTAAGTAGTCCCTCCCAAAAGTCACCAAGGGAAGTAAAAATGGGATCATACTTCTCCTCATTAATAAGCCTTGTTTTCACACAGCATAGATTCACTCCACATTTCATTTTTTTGTGGCACAAAGGGTAGCAACTACCAATAAAGCTTGTGAGTTTACTGTTTCATTGCTTAAGAAGCAGTGCTTGAGCTGGCCATTTATTGCTTAGCTCTACTGTTCCAAACTAGCTGATAACAGTTCACAGGCAGGAGCTCTGGATGTTCATTTGTCTCCAGATTCCATCACTTGCATATTTTACTATAATTTAGTTATTTGAACAGGGCTTTTTCATGTCTCCCTGTTACACAGCCACAAATCTGCTTCCTCCAAGCTGCTAACTTACTGCAAACTCCTGATTCAGTCTGCAATTCCTTTGAGCTCTGAGAACCAAATACTGTGGTTTAAAAGAATTAAAACCAGAGATGAAACCTGACTGTTGTTCCATGCATCTGCTTTAAATTGGTTGTTCTGTTTATTTTAGAGACTTCAACTAGTGCAATGAAAAAGCAAGCATTCATTCTGCAGAATTAGTCTTGCTACATTGGACTTTATGCTTGCCTTCTATTTATCCTTTTTTAGAGCATCAATACTCTAAAATTCTTGCCTTCATTGCAAAATCAACATGACTAACAATCAGCACATGCCATTAAATTAAGTGCTACCTCTACACTAAATCCTGTAAGTTGTAATCAGTTGTGTTTTAGCTATGGCTGACTGGTCCAGGGTCCCACTCATTTAAGGAACACTCATCAGCTTACAATATATCCTTGTTAGAGGGTGCAAGCAGGTATGTGCCATTCCAGTGCTAATAGTCCTTTCATGTCTTCGAACAGCTCTTCCTGTGTGTCCAGCACTAACAGAAACACTCTCCCACACTCTACAGGGCCATAATCAATAGTGTGACTTAGCTCTTCTAGGATTTAGAAAGAGCGGGGGAGCTCCAGAGGTGTCAGAGGCCATGTATTGAAGGACGGGGACACCTCACTGCCTGGCCTAAGGTGGCACTCAAGATGGATGAGCTGGAAGAGAGAAACTCAAGTGTGGGCAACACAGTTAACAGTGACATAGACCCAGGGACAGATCTTCCATTTATGTCAGCCTTATTTCCTTACTCATACAACCCCTCCACAAAGCAAGGAAGTGAAGTAAGTCCTACCAAGAACAAAAATAAAGCCTTAGTGTCATTTAGTTTCACTTAAATGGTCTTCAAGTCTTGACCAGCCTTCAGCAGATTGATGAATCCCTATCACTTGTTTTTTAAGTGAGCTGAAATTTTATCTTGGCACCACAGCTGTTGTGCTGTGATCTATGGGCCACACAAGCAGCCTGTAATTGCTTCTAGAGAGTCTTTAGAGCACAGTTAAATGTTTTGAAGCTCTATTGAGCAAGTCAATCAAATGGAGTTATAATCACTAGAAGTGTGTCCCCATGTTACTGTAAACTCCAGTCTAGGGCTTTTGCCCTGGCTTTGAAGGGCCAGGGAGCTGATGGGATCAGGGAGAACCAGCAGCAGCAGAGTAGATGCCCTACAGATGGCCTCCTAATGCATTTGTTGTACTGGGTCATTTGGTTGTCAACAGAGTTCACATAGCACCGCTCCCCTACAAGTACCTGAAAGGAGGTTTTAGTGAGGTGGGGTTTGGACTCTTCTCCCAAGTAACAAGCAATAGAACAAGAGAAAATGGCCTCAAGTTGCACCATGGGATATTTAGATTGAATACTAGGAAAAATTTCTTCACTGAAAGGATTGTCAAGCACTGGAATAGGCTGTCAAGGGGAGTGGTGGAGTCACCAACCCTGGAGGTATATAGAGAATGTGTAGATGTAGCACTTAGGGACACGGTTTAGTGGTGAACCTGGCAGTGGTGTGTTAACAGCTGGACTTGATGATCTTTAAGGTCTTTTCCAACATAAATGACTTAATGATTCTATGATTTTATAGGTAAGGAAAGAAAGGGTCACCTATCTGGTGTAGAGCAAGCAACTTCACTGGCAGGGAGGTACAGGTACTCAAAAGAACAGAGGCTTTGCCCCACACAGTGTGCATAGCCAACATGCAGCCTGAAACTGCCTTTCTCACAAGTTATTGAGCTGCTTCTTACCACCAACTCACTGCAGACATCAGTGCCCTGCATTCAGGTAACATATCTACTTGACTTAAGGGGCTGTATAATGTCATTTCCTCAAGGAGCAGGATATTTGAATGTGCTTGTCTGCAGAAACAGGTACTAGCTCATTAAGATTTGCATAGCAAATATAAACCATATATAAACCATACATAAGGTGATTTGTAGTTATTTAAATAAAAAAAGCAGTGTAAATTGAGGCACTAAAAAGTCCTAGTCTTAGGACAAAGGTATCTGCCCCTCTACTCCACTTTGATGAAACACCACCTGAAGTACTGCATCCAGCTCTAGAGTTCCCAACATAAGAAGGATGTGGACCTGCTGGAGCAAATCCAGAGGAGGGCCATGAAGATGACCAGAGGGCTGGAGTGCCTATCCTATGAAGACAGGCTGAGAGATTTGGGATTGTTCAGTCTGGAGAAGAGAAGGCTCCCAGGAGACCTTATATCACCTTCCAGTACCTAAAGGGTGCAGGAAAGGGACCTTTTACAAGGGCATGGAATGATAAGACAAGGGGTAATGGCTTTAAAGTGAAAGTAGGTAGACTCAGGTTAGATATAAGGAAGAAACTCTTTACTGTGAGGATGGTGAGGCACTAGAACCCATTTGCCAGAGAAGTTGTGAATGCCTCGCCCCTGCCAGTGTTCAAGGCCAGGTTGAATGGGGCTTTGAGCAACTTGGTGTAGTGGAAGGTGTCCCTGCCCAATGCATGGGGGTTGGAACTAGATCGTCTTTAAGGTCCCTTCCAACGCAGGCCATTCTATGTTTCTATTGTTTGATTTGCACTGTAAGTGATGTGATAAGTTTCATAAAGCAAAATACCAGCTTTTATTTTTGAAGTGAGCAGACAACCCAAGCTTGTGGCAAACTGCAGTAGTCTGCTTGAGTCTGTGTAATGTATGGAGATCTGACATCCAATTACAGCCCAGGCCATTCTAGGAACAGAGATAATGTTTCTGGTGCCAGGCCAGGTTAAATGCATCTGGCACAATTGGCCCTGCAGATGCTCAGTTGGACAGATGCAGAAACATGATGTTATTCTATTTTCAGATGCCAAACAGAGCTTATTCTGTTCTTACAAAGATAGGACATAAGAGACATGAAAAGGAAGTGGTTCACCGCAACAATGGCATTCATGGCTTGTAATGCCCTTCCAATTACAAGGAACAGACAATTGTTCATCATAAATGTTAGCAAGAGAAAGCTGAAAGAAGAGAAAAAGCAGCCTGCCATGGACAGGAATAGAAAGGCTGTAAGTGAAATTGCACACTCTTTTAGGCTGATGCACATCTGGCGTGACTGCTATAATCAGCAGTTAGCCTGTACTTGCACCCATCCACACAACAGCAGAATCTAACCCCCAAAGTCTTCCCCTGTAATTGTGGCAAATACCACTTCACCAAAACCTCTATTTTGCTCTCCCTAGAACACTGGGTTCCTCCCTTTCCAAACAAATCTTTGTCTAAAAGTCATAACAATAAAGCTTATACACTTTGCTGCTTATCCGACATGCAGCCTATTTGCCTAGGAAGTTCCTGCCAGGGTAGAGGGACATAAAGCATAAAGAAGGCCCAAACCCACAGTGTTTTCAAGCTTCTTCAGCCAAATAGTATGCACCATGGGGGGAGGGGGGGGTGTGTGGAGCAAACACAAACTCCTGAGGTTTTAGTGAGCCTTTAGTGTGCCTTCTTGTTAAAGTGGCTTTCTAGACATGGCTATGGGGTTACCAATAAGATTTGCTTTAAATGTTTGTTCAGTCAGCTTTCATAGGTGAAACTGCTATTCCTAATTTCTAATTTGGTTGTTTCTGGTGAGACATGCAGAGTATGTCAGGTTAGGGAGTGCACCACCTTCAAAACACAAATAGAAAAACCTCAGAGACCTTCCGTCTGCCCCAGAGTCAAGTGTGACCAAAGCTGCCTTATGAAACTGCAATAATAATACCTTCCTACTGCATCTTACCACAAAGCCTTGTAACTGCTGAAAAACACATGTGGGCACTGATGGAGGTGCATCTAGAAGGGAGTAGACACAAAAGGCCATAAGTTGCCCATTCCCCAGAAACTGCAGCTGCTTTTGAACAATGCTAAAAAACAGACATCTCCCATGCCAAGGAAAAAAATCCATGTTAATCAGCAGCAACAATGAGATGAAAAACATTGACTTACTGTGTTTTATTTTACATGAAGCTACACTGATGAAACCACTTCTTTTTGTCATATTCTTAGGGGTTTGTGATGAGGAAACTCCAAAGATACATGGGAGACTTATCTTTCTCATAGTGCAACACTTGAGGACAACACCAAAGCCCAGGATCCCAAGTCTTCCCAACAGCATCATATGGAGAAAAGTTGTGAGCACTCAGCCTCTACCAGGTACCGCTTGGTACAAGAGAGCAGCTGTAATGCTTCACTAATCTGTTTAGGACCTCAGAGAAATAAATCTCACTATTTAAACTCACACCAGCCAGAGGCAGTGTGTCCAGGGAGATGCAATACAGTAATGTATCAGTAAGGCACTGGCTGCTGATGGGATACATTCCTGATAAACGAGTGGCCCTTCTCCAATTAGTGTGAAAATATGGTCAAACCTTTCTAAAATATCAATTTTTCTTAGCTGTTTGATATGAAAGTTGGTAGTTTCAGTCCAAGACAAAGCCATGAATCAGAAGGCATGAATCAAATGGCTATCCACAAGAGATAAACTTGGAGTGATCTTCCCTCGCTCAGCCATGCCAAACAACTTCTGAGCTTAATAACACTAGTTGACACTGGCATCATCTCAGTGGTTCCCAGCGGTTTGCATTAAAATCATCAGCAAAGCTAGCCTGAAACTTGAGCTAAGCTTTGATTTATGCACTGAAGGTTTCTACTAAGCAGGATACGGGATGACTTCAGCACAAAATCAAAATTTTCATTTGCTTCTTTCTCTGTAATAAAGCAATGCCTGGAACCAAATCATCAAACTCCAGGTCTGAGTCGTTCTGTTTGGGTTTATTTCCAGTTATTCTGGAATGGATGCAGCATTACTCACTACACTGAAGGTGCATGGAGACATTTAGAATAAGGACAGTTCTCACAAGGCAACTCTTCTAGGTTGCTGCTAAAATAACTATGTCTCCAAGAAATGCCTGATCCTGGTCCTGAACATTTAGGGATGCAAGATAGAACCAGACAAGACGAATTTCACAGTAACATCACCCCTGTCACCAAGGATCATGCACACCATCTACTGTGCCCAGAGCACTAAACCAGTATTCGTTCAAAAGCAATGCCAGATTTATGGCATTGCTGCACTAACTGTGAAGGAAAAACAGTCCCTCAAGATCAACTGTCTAGGTCATCCCTGATGACCTCCATATGACATGTCCCTGAGTTACAGTAGATAATCAGAGCTACCTAGTGCAAACTGAAAACTCCACCTAGTTTTTCCACTGAGTGAAAATGGCCCTTCAGTTAAGAAATCTGCTCCTACAACTTTTCCTTTAGAATGCAACTTCTTCACTGATAACTCGAAAATGTCCATTTAACTCATCTTGCCAAGTTTGATTCAGCAATTTTATTTCTGTATTCCTTACCTGCCAAATTAAAGAAAAAATATTTCTGTGAGAAAGAGAAATGTCTTCTTGACAGATTTACAAATACATGTTCAAAAGGTATTCGTGGTACTGACAACTCAGTATAAATTGACTAGTACAAGTCAATTTAATAGAACAGGGATAAGCAAGAAAAATGCATTTAGGAACATTACAGAGACCCTGGGGAAGGAATAAAGCAGGGAGAAAAAAGGCAAAATCAAAATGAAAGAACTGATGTTTTCCCTATTGCAGACATTTGCTGGTGGGCAACTTTGTATGATAAATTTTCCAGTACAGCACTTTCAGTCTCTGCTATAGGCAAAGTAGAGCCATGCTGTCAGCACTTTGAATACCTTTGAACACCTCTGATATTATTCTTCAAAATACATAGGGACAGGAACAGGCTTGCAGTCCTAACGTTTGCAGTGTGAAACTTACATGGAAGTTGTAACCTGCGATGAAAAGTCCCCAAAGTCATCAAAAGCACTACATAGCATGTTTGGGTTGCTTTGAGAAAGCCACAAATATATTGTTTCAAGTTTTCTCTTTCTGCACTGTGCAAATCCAACTTCACTACATTAAGAGCTGCGACTATGATGTAGAAAGTGCCTTAAGCTGCTGCTTGCTCAGCATCATAGTCAGTGGCTGTGAGGTTGATGCCTCATCTTTGAGCTGACCTGATGTACAGCAGTGGATCAAAGCTGTGAATATGCACCACTGGCTTGGCACATGTGCTCTGAACACCCATCTATGGGAAGACTGTGGTACCCTCAAGCCGTTTGTCTTCCACATTTTGTGTTTCTTCCTGCAGTGCTGTTCCCCGCAATGAATCTACAGAGAGATTCCTAAAACTAGCACTTCAAAATAGGAAGTGCAGGCTTCTCCATGGCTGAACTAGATGGGAGGTGCACAACAGGGATACAGAAGGGACGTATTTGATTTGTGTTACATGAAACAACCCTCTGTGACATATTCTGGTCTATCCTTCAGCAAGAGACCTGGCACAAGGCAGGGAATATGGAGGTGAGGGAAGTGGACTGGGCTGAAGTAATAGGAGCTGTGCTTCCACAGCATGCATAAAGGGGATGAATGAAAGAATATACCGCAACATAAGCAGGAGCAACCAGTCCAGAAAGTCTTCATCTATTATGTTGAGGAGCCTGCTGATGAACAGGAAAGGAATGCACAATCAGGATTTGTCAGGTTCGACTTCATCAATCTTTCTGCTGCATGTTCTGCCTCTCAGATTTGATACTCAGGGCTGGCCACAAAACAAGAATTTTGTTTCACAATTCAGAAGTCAAAAAAAAAGAGGTTTTCTAATTTAAGTTTTTCAGAACTGTTTTCATTATGCATCAGAACAAAGCCACTATATTTCCAAAACCTTCACATGTAAGGCCCAGAAAGGAAAGAGAATGGAAGGCCAAGCAACAAATAGACTAGTGCCTCAATGATTCCTCTCTGGAGAGGAAAGCCTGGCTCCCAGCTCTCAGGCACTGCTAGACAGAAGAGGGACAGCAACTTGGACTCCCCCATCAGAAGGCCAGGGATGACCAGGTTTTCCCCCTGCCTCACACACTCCTTTAGTTAACTCTCTCACCTTCTGCCTCCATCTCCTTGGAACCTCTCCACTCCATGTAAATAGTTACATATGAACCGATCTACAGAGAATGAGAGTATGCAGCCCAGTGGTTTGGAAGTTCCCGGGAGATAAAAGGGAGCTGCAGATTCAAGTTCTTGCTCTGTCTGATTTGAAGCTGATTTCAATTAAGTATTCAGTGGAAGAAAGAGAAACGACCAGTGTAGCTTGGTGGTCAGGGAACCATTCCAAATAAGAGCAAGGACTTGAACTTGGGGATGCACTTCCCAGGGAAACCTCCTAACCGCTGGCAGATCAATCAGCTCTCACACGTGAAGCAGGCGTGGGAGGAAGGCTGAAGCACTCAGCCAGTCTGGGGGGAGCTCTGAAAGGAAACCCATTGGAAGGCACATATCCAGCCAGTGTGCTAGAATCATCATGTACAAGCATGTCTGTTCTCCCCAGCCCCATCATGGAGGCCCCCACACAGGCAGTCTACCTCCAGAATTTGAAGAAGTTGACATCAGGCATCTCCAGAACAGGACTTGATTTCCCACAATTCCCTCACCAAACTACGAAGATTTTCTGTTGACATTATAGTTGAAACATACATTCTTTCAACAAGTTCCAGAGAAGCATCATTTCCAGGTGGAAAAATTGGTTTCAATTGTATGGAATAGATAAAATACTATTAAAGAACAGTGAAATTATCAACCATAATGTGGGAAAAAGAAGAAGTACTTGACACACGTTTCTGTTTCAGATTCAGAAAGAAGCAGAATGATATATTCAGAACCTAACTTGATAGCTACTGTTCCACTGGCAATTAGCAATGATGTTAAACAGAAGTCATTAATAACAACATCTGTAAGCCTGCAGGACTTGATTACAGTCTTGGTGAAGATTGCCAGCTTGGCTGACAGGAGTAGATGCAAAAAGGAAAAATATTTAGATCTTATAAGGTGTTTAGCTCGCTCCCACACAACAATCCATTAGTGCTAAATGGCTTAAAAGCTGTCTAATGAGTGTGTTTCTACAAATAATTTAAGCACAATCACCCTCATTTAGGGAGGTGTTCCATCTGGAGTTTAGAGGGGGCTTTATTTCTCATGCCAGCTATTCCTGTCAATAGCATCTATACCAACAGTGTAGACAAAACCAAAACCACTGTGGTAGAAGTTTGAGACAACACCAAAGGGATTACAGGATAATAAAAGTGATGGAGGGAACAAGTTTGTTGTAAGGATTAATTGCTTGTCATTTCTATTACTTGCATTTTCAGAACCAAATGCAAGTCATACATCTTGCAACAAAAGCTTTATATCACACTTTAGGCTATGAACCAGCAATTCAGATACAATTAACTTTGCATAAGCTTTATGGTCACACTGGATAATCAGTTGAACATGACCCTCCAGAGGAATTCTGATCCTTAGATAAATAAGCAGAGGAGTTTGAAAGAGTCAGTGTATAGCTCTAGTGAGAATATTGCTGAAATACCACATGCAGTTCTGGCATCCAAACTTTACAAAATGCATTCAAAATTTGGAAAAGATTCAGAAAAGTGCTACAAGAATGACCTGTGGTCTGGAAATCAGACTGAGACTAAAGAAGTTTAATCTGATTTATCTCAGAGAAGTTTAAGAAGTAATACGATCACATCTCACAGACACCCAGATGGTAGAGTAACTATTAGAACTATGAGAAAGAAATTTTTAACTGTAGGTGTCATACATAGTGTAAAAGGCATAATGAAATCCACTAGGTAGAAGCCAAAATTGGATAAACTTCAAGTTTGGGGCATATATTTTCTTTAAACTGTGGATGGTAAAGGGATTGAATACGATGACCTGGATCTCACAGTCTTTCAGAAAAGTCTAAAAGCTGTCTATTATTATGGACACAAAAATTCAGGTGATGCTGCAATGAAATTTGTAGGTGTGTCATACAGGAGGTGAGACTAGAGGACAACTGTAACCTATCCAGGATTTAAAAATCTCTAAATGTGTGGCTGCAATTGCCTCATTTTTCCTCTTTCTAATGGAAGATGGTAACTGGCTTTACTATATAATTTCCTAGGTGTCAGCATCCAGCAGTATTGGACATTTTGGGTATATAATTATGTAAGAAAAACCTTATTAAATATCCACTGCTAAAAATAACTTTTAAGAAGCTTTAGCTCTCCTATTATAAATTAAATGAGAGTTCTGCTTCACACTGCAGAAAAACATTGCTTATGTTCTCATAATAACATGGAGAGTTTGAGTCTCGAGAATATTCACCTGAGTGGACTGTACTGATTTTGACTTTATCCTCAGCTAGCAAAGAAGGTTTCTGTTTTTCTTTAAACCAAAAGGAAGCTACAAGAACTAGGACAGGAAAAAGCTGATTTTTATAAAGACCAATATCCCTTCTGAACATTTTATATGGCAAACAGTCACATCAATAAGTCAGATGAGATTCAAGATAGTCACTGTTCATTTCATCAGTCTTGCAGGTACCATCAAATGTTACCCTGCTGTCGCTGCAGAGTAGGAGGAGATTCCATTTTCTGTAGGAGATAGCTACTTAATAAAAGGTTGAGTGGCAAGAACTTACTTAAAATGGATGTTGGTGCAAAATAAATTCCATTTTAAAAAAGCAACAAAGGAAAACACACCTGGGCTCATGTTTCTTTAGGCATTCTATTCTGGTTCAGTAGTGCTCAGTTCATAAACACTTCTGCAAATCTGGAATGATTAATGGCTTGTCTTGACTTCCAGTACAGAGCAGACATGTCCTTACAGTTGTGGTCAAGTCTTCCTTTGATTTTTGGGATTCATTGAAACTAAAAAGGCATCTAATGCAGTAGAGGGAAAGAGATAGTCTGCTGATACTGTAAGCAAGAAGTTTCCCCCATTATTCCTCTCTCTGTGGGCTACTAGTGAAAGCAAAAGCAAAGGTGTCAATGGTCTAATCCTGTCTTACAGTAACATAGTGCCTTGATCTCATTAGTAAAAGTCTTGGCCTCACAGTAGATGCCATGCTGGCACATCAGTCCTCTGTACAGGACACTAACAGTTTGCATTTAGTGCTACAGTAGCAACCAGCTGGGTCAGCATCTGCCAGTGATCATGGTGCTCTAATAGACAAGAGTGCCACTTATTCCTCTCTTAAGCCCTCCTGGGCCCCATATCTAGGCAAGAGAAAATCCTAGTATCTCTCACTGTATGATACCCACTACTAAATACAGATTCTTCAAAGTGTCACTTCTATGAAGACTTCTGCCTTTGTTCTATATAATACAGATAGTATACCCTTCTTCTCATTACACTGAAACTCAGGGGTAAGACTTCTGCTTGCCTTTCAGTTCACTTCCAAAATTAAGTTTAATCATTTGGTTTCACATGTATAAACACCTTCCAGTATGTCTTGATAAGTTTAAGAACAGCATTTTCACATTTTGATCAGAATTTGTGCCTGGCACTTTCCACTAACACAAGGTTATATTTGTCCACGTGCTCTGCATAGGGATAAGGTGGACCTAACTAGCTCTAGTCTAGCAGACTATTAGTAGACTAGAGCTACCTAATATTCAAGAAGCAGTATAGTCCAAGGCAAGAAGAGATTGCTATACCATTGACTTAAAGAGCATTGCTCCTCAATGGATACAAATCTGGAAATGCTGTAATGTAAAAATAAATGCTATTTATTGTATTACACGGTGGTAATCTCATAGAGGAATTAGCACTTCAGCATACTTGGTACTGCACAGCCTTGTACTTGCCTAGTAATTAAACTGTGTGATCCTCTTCTTCCAGCTCCCAGTAATGACCCAGCATATCATCTGTGGAGAGCAAATATCAGAATGTTCCGTGAAATTTTGAAATACATAATCATTCTCACGAGATGGAACAAAGAGAAAATTGAAGATTATGTATGATAAATTCTACATGCCATAACAATATTACCTGGCCAGTATATTTTTATTGCCCTCCCTTACAGTTGTCTTGTGTTCCAGCATGCCACATTAACCCATTTGCTCAAGGAAAAAAAAATCCAAAAGGCTGTATCTTCTTTGCAGAGCTAAGGAGGATGAAAGACTGTCTAGGGAATGATCAACTTGGATGTTGCACAGCCAAAATAATAAAACTGGCACATGCTTAGACTGCAATATCCATACAGATGTATTGCAAATGTGTTCTGCTGCCCAGGGCTATGCTGACTTGCAGAGCACCCAGGCCACTTGGATTTGGCTCTGCTATCCAACCCTTGCCAGGGATGGGGATCAGCAGCTGGGGAAACATTCCTGATGCCTGGTAAACACGCCTTCCAGCAAAGCTTGTCTGGAGACACAGTGCCACACGCATCACACTGTCGTGGCTTCCCTCCAGCCTGAGGCTGCCACGCTGACTGCGCAGCTGACGCAGCCTGCAGCAGGAGGGGAGCTGCACCACAGACGGAAGCGGGAGACGGGGTCTGAGAGCATCAGTCTTGTCCTGACAGCCTTTGACTAGACATGTCTGGTTACAGCAGCTGAAGATCTGATCTGCAACATACAAATGCAGCATGAACAATATAAAAATAGAAAGCATCGTTTGCTAGGGGAACATCTGTTTAGGCGGTGAAAACCCCTTGGAGTGCATCATTCTGGGTGAATCAGCACAGATGAGACGTCTGTTCAGCTGCCTGAGTGGCTGATTTAATTTCTTCCCAGCTTAGCTTTGTGCCATCACTAAGATTTATTAGTTGAAGCACTGTACAATTCCAGGATGTGCAGTTATCAGGAAGTCCTTGGCTCCCCAGCTCTGTTACTGGGCTTTGCACTGCATAAATTACAAGGTGTGCACTGACTAGAGATAAGCAGACCCTCTGTAATGCCTTGTGGTTCTGAACTGTCATTCCCCACTGTATTTCCACATTGGTTCTGATAGCACTGAACAAGAATAAGATTCTTCACTGGTGTATACTGGCATCAACCTGCCAAAATCAGTGATGCAATGTGGATTTGCCCTTGCTAAGCATCTGGCCCATCTTCAAAACTCTCTGGATGAAAATTATTCCGTTTCAGGAACTGAAGCTCTAATACTCCCTGTAATTAAGCTGACAGTGTGAGCTGGGACTGTCTTAGCCCTTGCTATGCTTCTGCAGTCACTGCAGATGGGAACAACAAATCTTGTTCTTCGGATGTTCTTGTTCATCTCCTCTGAGAAAACAGAACTGTGGTCACTTGACATAACTATTAACAGCTTTATCAAGCTTATGAAAATGAGCCCAGGAGAAAGAGAAGACCCAGTCCCTCTAGCCTTGAGATGAGTTCTGGACGGCTCTATTGCATCTGCTGCTCTCCTGAGGCTATGCCATCCCAGGGCTGCTCAGACAGAATGAAAAATAACATTTATATTTTCTCCTCTGTTTAGGCAAGCCTTCTGATACAAGACCATCATTGTACCAGGTCCATGTAGGTCAGTTGGTCAATATTGCTTATCAGCAAATTGAGATAATATGTGATAACTGTGAACAAAAATGTACTTATAGAAAGTAATTAAGAAAATAAACAAACAACCTGTTTTGTGATACAATTCAGAGCACCTGAACACTTCACAGTATCATCTTTGGCTTAAAAGTCAGTTTTCTGTTTATTTCTGAGCAAAAAAAATATTAAAACACTTCCATATACAGTAGACACTTCAGAAGTCCTAAAATATCGCAGGAAATCCAATTCTCTGCCAAAGTTGGAAGGTAAAAAGCAAAATTTTGATAGGCTCCACCTGCATAAACCTTGAGAAAAAGAAATCTGTGCCATTGTTTTCTTACTCATACCTCAGCAGTAGCCATTTTATGACCATTGATACAGAACTCACATGTAAGCCAGGATTCGAAGAATGCATGAATCTAGTCTAGCTCTAATTTGGCTATAAATCCCAACACCTTGAAAGAGACATGAATAACCATTTTTCTCCTTCTGGCCTAACCCAGAGTTATAACCACAGCTTTGGTTAGAGCAGACTACAGCAAAAGATGCTCCTCATTTTCTTCAGAAAACACGACTTTCGAATTTTTTCATCAACTAATTCCAATTATTCATCAAATAATTCCAGTTTATTGGTGACCTAAGACATAGGAGACATGGAAATATGCTGCTCTTGAAGAGACTGGTCTTTGATCCAATGAGACCACAAGTGCTTGGTTGCACAACACCTATCTACCAGTATTTGAGTATTTGTACCAGTATAAAGAATAAACCAATGCCCAAGTAAAATCTGGAAACTCAAAAAACTACCACTTGAATAAATTTTGAAATCAGAACAATAACTTTACTGAGATTATTTTATAAATGTCTCTGCTCCATGGAACCAGACTCTAATTCCTTGCTATGCCCCACAAAACTGAGATTACAACACTCATCTTAGTCCTGTTTTCATGTCTCCTACTTGCTCTTAACCAACCAGCTGAACGTCAAGTAGTCTGTTACAAACACCCTACGAACCCAGGGGAAGCATTTTGCTTGGAAAATACTGATATCTGAAAACACATATAGCTTTGCTCTAGAGAGACACCAAAACCTCAAGACCTAAACATTTTCAAATTCTCCAGAAGAGACAGAAAAGGGAACGATGCATTTTTTTAAAAGCCAGGGGATGGCCAAGAAATCAGCTGACCCTAATCTTGATGTCCTCCTTCAAGCAGAACTCAGTTCTTGGCAATTTTATCTGACAATGTTAAACAATTGCTAAGTAGAAATTGAATAAAAAGGTAAGGTTGTCAGCTCATAACAATAAGTTGCTAAGTCTTGGCATACGATAAAATCCAAATTAGTGGAAAATTATAAAAAGCCTACCAGATAGTCATCTATCTATCAAGCTGACACAATGCATTGCAAAGTATGGTTTACCTTATCTATACTCTTTAACATGGCTTGAGTAATGTTACTTCTCAGCCTGAGGGACAGATCTCCTGGCCCTCAGATCACTTCCCTTCTAGCACTTTGTTCTGTTATTTTTGAGAGCAAAACATGTAGAAGATGAATATTTGCTTGCATCGCAACCTTAAACTCAGAACCTTAAGTCTAGAAATGGGATAAAGATTACCACAGTGTTTATTTTCATCTCCTGCAAGGATTTTATCTTCCCAAAGTTTTGTGTTACTGCTCAGCAGGGCAAGGCAGGATGCAACAAGTAACCCTGACAACAATGTAAATGTGTTACTGTCATGCCATTCTATTGTCATGTTATTACATCATATTTCCAAAATAAAAACTGGTTCATTACAAATCAGAAAATCAATAGAAGATACTTGCTATGAAATCACTGTGGGGAGAAAGGAATTACTTCTAGAACTATGTATTTTCAATGAGAGTTCCTGTAAAGAAACAACTTTTAAACTTTATTAAATTTAGTGTTTGAATACTTTTCCCCTTGGTAAAGACCTTTTATCCATTAATGCTGGAAAACAGCGTTTTGTGGGATTCCTTCCAAATCAAATTTAGGAGAGAAGCAGGGATAGTGTGTTCACAGACACATATGTGCAATTAAACGAGTACATTCTCTCATAACAAAGAGCCAACTCAATTACCTCCTAAGTGTAAAGCTTACAAAGAAGATGATGTGAACCTTATTCCAGAAGGTTTACTGAGCAAACACGAGAGAAAGAATGTGGAAGAAATTTATGTGAAAGCAAATACTTCATACCTTATAAAATCCCCATTGGCTGATTAGTAAAAACTCTTGGAAATGCCAATTAGTCAGGTGTCTCTTTGTCCTTTTTAATTCTCCTACCCTTATTAAATCAATATCTCTGACAACTTATTGGCTCCCCAAAGTCTAGGTCAAATAGAGAGGCAAGAAGAGGTGGAATGAAAGACTGTGCTTAATTTTATGCCATGATCTAACTGTGGGTGAGGAGAGAAGGAATAATTTAGCTTCATTAAATAACTCAATATGCAGTGCCTTGAAAGGAAAATTGGCCTTCACTCACAAAAGTATCAAGACAATCCCTGACCAAAAACTATTACCCACTGCTTGTTGCAAAGTTGTGACAAATTCTTTTCAGAGGCATTTCTTATTTTTTCTGCCCTGTACATAGGGACTTTTATCTCCTCTCTTATACCACTGCGTGAAGGAGAATCTCAAGACTGGGTCATAGCCCTCACTGCATCCAAAGAACACTCTACCTGCATGGGCTAGAAAAGATTCTGCTGCCTAAGAGCTGCTGTTTGCCTCAGCCCGATCCAGCAGGTGTATGAAGCCTGGTCATGGCACCTGAAGGAGAGCAGTCACTGTAGACTTTTGCCAGATTCAGGGATACATGGGAATTTGGAATATCATAGTGTGGAATACCATACATTATAGGGAAATCATGTCGTGGGTCAAAAATGTTCTGACTGAGGAAAGTAAAAATGAGGAGTACCAGTCATCCACAGCAAAGTTTGGAAGGACAGAGCCTGAGTTGCAAAAAGCTGATACAATTCCACTGACCTTGAGAGAGGTACCAACCATTTGCATCAGCTGGAGACCTGTCTAAGGGGGTGTATTAAAAGCCACTACTTTTTTAAATTATGGTGTTGGGTCAAGGTAAGAACTGAACTATCTGTTGAATGTGCTGTTTTCATTCCACTTGATTCAATATGACTTTAGAGCAACAAATCTTTTCAATTAAACACTTGATATCTAAAGAGGAGATAATTACTACCTAATCATACTAAATCCTCTCTTCCCATCCCCTCGAGACTCTTTACGTTCTTGCTAAGAAAGCAAGACCTTCCCCAACTCAAAGAACAGACTATCAGAAAAGACTGTTATTAAAAAAAGCAGTGCACATATGTAAAAATAATGCCACGCATTTCTGGGAACCGAGATTAGATTTACATGCTTCTCAGTAACATCCATATGATATGAAAATGCTTAGAGGTCCCAGGGAGAACAAGAAGTGGGAGTATGCTAATTAATGAATTTTTATCTTAACACTTGCTATTGACTAAAAGCAGGGAGCCATATGGTGCAAAAAGGGCAGAGAACAGGACAGAGAGGGGCAAAAACTTCACAAAACCTTTCTCTTGATTTTGGAGATCAGTTAGTAGCTGAGGCAAAGCACAGATCAAAGTAGGACAGGAGGAAGATTATGACTGCACATGTCTTTGCCTTGATAACACAAGGAATGTCATCATGGCACCAGTAGACACAAGAATTAGATCAGGGTTGCAATCCAAATGGGAAACCTTTTCAGTTTGAGAGCTTTATTCTCATAATGCTCCTACATTACAAATGAATAGAGTTATCTTCTGTCTGGAAATTAACAAAATAATATACAAAGTGACCCAGGCAGGTTTTGAAAGGCTAACTAAATCATTTAGAGTGCAATCCACATCAAAGAGCATCAAGTTTTCAAGCAAGCCCATGTGTAGAGCTTTTGCTGTGTTAGTGTCTTTGCCTACTGGTAAGAGAAATTGTAAGAAGTATTAATCAAGAATAGTTTCATTTAAAAGTGATCTATTAATCTGGAATAGTTTCATTTCAAAGTGATCTGAAACAGTTCTTCCTTCTCCTTAGCTGCTTCACTTTCACAATGAAAACTGGAAGCTGAGGAGGAGAATGTCTTTATTAGGTTGACTACAATGGTTTGTTTGGCAATGGTTTGGATAACTAATTTCTTAAATTATTGAAGTGAAATATTAGCACTGAAAGTTAAATTGAAAAATCCAAATACTTCACTTAGAAAATGGTAACATGAATGCAATTGTTTGAATGACTAGAAATTGGTTTCATGGACCTATTCAGTTATGAAAGCAGAGCACCTTGTAATGCAAATCCCAGGTTTTCATTAAGAACATTTTTTTAAAAAATGAGACATTTCTACCATGTTTGAGCAAGCGATTGTTTGATACCAGAGTGCAAAAAATAATTCTTTTTGCCATTTTCATCTCCTTGGCTTTAGTCCGACTTGCATGTTCTCTGTAAAGCAGTATAGCAAAGGAACTTGATCAAGGTTTTCAGTGTACATCAGTGAATGTGGCTGATTCATGTTTATTACAATTCTTTGACCTTTAGCACTTGATTTGGTCTGTACAACTCCTAATATTTCACATGCTGACGACATGGACCAAGCAAGGTAACACAGATCTCTCCTCTCACTGAGAACCATTAAAAGGGTTTTTATTCCTCATTTGGACAAATCAATTAATATTTAAGGTGTCATAAAAGAACAACTGTTACTTCTTTTCTCATACTTTTGCCTATCAGAACTTTAATGCATGTGGCATAATGAAAATGATAGTAATTTTAGCACTTAGGGTGTTTCAGCTGCCAAAATGAAAACCCACACCTGCATAATCCTAAGAAAGTGAGGCTGCACACCTTAGGGGAATCTGTCTCCATGGCAGAGTTTCCTGGATCAGGGCCATTGCTTATTTTATATCCATGGACTGAAAATTCCTGAATTCTTCTGCTTTGCCTTCTCCGAGTTGCAGCAGTGGATGAGTCATTTTACCTCATACCTAGCATGTCATTTCACATCATCTATTGAGTATGCAACCACAAGATGAAGCAAAAACACAGTTACTTCTTATCTCACAACAGTGTTTATTTTGAGCTAATCCGTCATACTGACATCTGTTTGGCCCTAATCCTGATTTTGTTAATAAACCATTTGTGTAAATCTGTTCTGTGCAAGACCATGCCTTACTGCACCCTGAAGACTGATGAATGCATTTTGGAAGCCAGTAATACTTTAGGATAAGCCCACATTGAAACCCCAGTAATCTTCCAATAAATGCTGTCCATGAATGAGCTCATGAACCTCTAGTATGAAGACCAACTTTATCTCTGGGGTCGAAGTCATTCAGTGGGCAAGTTTCCAAATAGGAAAACAAAGTAACCTCCTTACTCCCCAAGATCTTCCTCCAATCTCTGCTGCTGCTTAAAAAATGTTCCGCTCTTTGATATGAACCCTTGCAAATACTGTGGTTATTTAATTATTCTGTTTCTTGTCTCATGGCAATTCCCCTAGATCCTTGCTACAACAACGGTTCATATTTCTGAAGGCCAGAGCAAACCATACTGATCATCTGGTCTGACCTCTTGCATAACACGCACCACAGCATCTCACTCTCTGATCTCTGAGTCAAGCCTTGTACCTTGCGGGAGTGACAGTGTATCTTGATTTTGACTTCAAGTGCCGGAGAATTTACCACATCTTTGGTTATCCATTCCAGACATATGTTGCCTTCATGGTTAGGACATTTCCAATTCATATTTTTCTGATTTTTTCACTTTCAAGTCTTACATCCTGCTATGCTCAAAGCACAGTGAGGTCTCTTTGGTATCCTGTCCTTCAGCCCATGCAAAGACTTCAGGCTGAGAGCCAGGGGGCCTCTCTGTCTCCTACTCAGATAAACACACCACCTGGAGCTTCTCACATCTTCAGCTGTCAGAAGTGGATTTAACACCAAATTCTCTCTGATAATTCCTCTCTGACATCTCTACAGGTTTTCAGCATTTGGTCTGAGGGCAGAGACCGCTGTGGGAGGCAGCAGAACTTGGCAGAGTGGGGCACATTTTTTCCAGAGCAGTTCTTCTTGGACACAGCCCAGTCTAATCTCCATGTTCCAGCCTCACTGCCACCTTGGGCCACTGTTGCACACTCACCCTCCCAATGGCACTTTGTCACCACTACCCGGGACACACTACTTCCTCACCTGATCTGCAGTGTTTACTCCTCATCTGCCTAATCTCTCAGTCCTCCTCTTAAAAATCATATTTTTTTCACCACTGGGCATCCTGGACAGCACTGTTTATGTCACTCTGGATATGGTTTCAGCTACCTATTTCCCCAGGAAATGCCACATCACCTGGAAATCATGTATTTTCTTTGTTACAAAAGAAAGCTTACAGTAATGAATTATTTTTGTGAACTATCTTATGTCCTTTGAGAGGGTTCAGCTGTAAAATCGGAGTCCAAAGGCAGACTTCTGACAAAGTCCATACTGTCTGGCTCCACAGGCTCCCACAGTCATTGGGATGTGACCTTCACAGTCACGTTTCACAGGGGAGGCACAGGGATGGCTGTGCAGCTATAGGACTTTATCAGTGACTATATTCACATCCTGCAGTGAGGCATAACCTGTTTTTGGAGCAGGCTTCTGTGAATGTACAAATAAATGTGAAAAGTCTGATTTTCTGCCATCCTGCAGATGTTATCCCACAAAATGTCAGAGGGATTTAGCTACTTCTGCACCCTCTCCTCCAGCTGAGCAGCACTGGCAGAGCCTCTTGCTCCAAGCCAGATGCCTACTTTCCAGAAAATCCCAAAACCTTAGCAATGCTGAGGTCTTCATCCTTCAGCTACTTTGGCTGAAATAAGTCAACCACTTCAAAAGTTTCTGAGGGGAAGAGGAATGACATGCAGGCAGACAGACTCACAGATGGACGGTCACAGGCTAAAAGGGTGGGGGGGAGATAAATCATGTGTGTTGTGGGAATTCATTCTCAGTTACCTTACCAATCTTTTCTCCTCCACTTTACAATCTCTGCTGTGCAGTTACTGGCTGCTCACTCCTGATGCACACTAAGACAAATCTTATCAGCTTTTTTATCCTTCTGGCAGTCACTTGCCTAGAAAGATTTCTTCTCCTGGGAAGTTCATATAACAGGAGCCACTGAGAAAAGCTGCAAAACCCTACGATTTAGTGTATCCAGGCTCCATCTGTTGCTTGCAGCAAGTCCCAGGAAAGTACTGACAGGCTTAATTTGCTCTGAAAGACCACTGAAATCTGTGAGATTCATCTGAAGCAGCCCACGCCCTGTGAGTCTGAAAACACAGGAAGCATCCCAAGAGCTTTATTTGGGACCATGCCACACTAAGCACAGCCCCAGAGAGGCTGCAGCGTGCCGACACCAAAATCATTCCAGGCAGCCCCAGGTTGCCATTAAGGAGATCCCGCTCTGCAGAAAAGGGATAGCTATGTCAGCTTGGGAAGAGCTTCACCTTGGCTTGCCTGCTCCCAGATGGCTGCTGGGCCAAGGTAATTTTCCAGGGTGTAGATCTGGCCAAGTATTTCCCAGTCACACCAGTTTGGGCTGGGATCACACCATCTTTCCCAAGGCAGAAGTGCTCTGGCAACACCAGAGTAGCAAGGACAGACCCTGCAGCAGGAAGCAGAGAAACAACCCCCACTAGATGCCAGGTTTGCTTAGCAGGGATCGTTAGTGCAGTTAAAACACC
Organism: Sakesphorus luctuosus; assembly: GCA_013396695.1. NCBI lineage: Eukaryota > Metazoa > Chordata > Aves > Passeriformes > Thamnophilidae > Sakesphorus > Sakesphorus luctuosus. The sequence continues at coordinate 95,033 of VWZD01009834.1, forward strand.
AGCAGCAAAGAGCAGGCTGCATGTCCAGAGTATTGTACAAGGCCTCCTCTATCAGCCCAGTGCAAATTTGCTGCTCTCATGGGAAAAATCAAAGGGCCCAGGGCAGCAGACAGTCTGTTAGCAGGCTACAGAAATAGTGAGTGGCTGATGTCTAGACTCAGGAAAGGAAATTCCTGTCCATGTTTAGAAGAGCCACACACATACACAAGCAAATAAAAAACAGGAAGGCATGTGCTGCTGAAGTCTTTGAGAGCGGCCCAAGGGAAACGGTGTAATTTGGCAGAAGAAGCAAACAAGGCATCCACTTAGACATAACCTGTCAGGCCTACTGAGGATGGTGCTCTGATAGATGAGTCTTAGAGAAACTGGTTCTGGCACAGCAGAACAGAACTGCCTGCAAAACAACTGTAGGGGACAAGGTCTGGGGAGAGATCCCAGACACATCAAACAGCTCACGATCTCTTAACTGCAGAAGCAGAAGGTTGCAAGTTGTCATATTGCCTGAGAGAGATGCATATTTGAGTTGTTACAGCTTCTATCTTTTGGCCTGGGAGCCCATCTGTGTTCAGATACATTAATCTCTCTTTGAGAAAGGAACTGGGTGATATGTGCATACCCACAAGACCCTAGAAAATCCCTGGCCCAGACACATTTATCACTTTATAATGACCTGTGGAAGTGCCAGTTTTTGGTGAGTACTATGTAATGTGCTTCCAACCACAGACTTATTTTTCCACCATGATGTGGCCCACAATCTCTTATCCAAAATAAATATATAAATGAAAAGGGTCAAGGATCTGCAAATCGTACTGACCTGGTACTCTAATTAATAGCAATACAAAAAGGATTTTTTTTTCCTTTTTCTTCCCCCTAAGATATTTTCTACTAGACTGAAGAGCACCCTGCTCCATTTAGCAAAGACTAGAACATATTCATGAAGACTTGCCAGGCCTCAGACATTATGTGATCTAAAAGCAATTTATCCACCCAGTTAACAAACACCGTATGTTTATTAATTTCATAAGAGGCTAATGAGGATGCAGGGAGGAGGGAGGGAGGCAGAGAAGGAGGGAATAAGGAAACGGGGAGGGAAGGAAATGCCCTTTGACCAAGCAGAATGCTCAGTGAATAGTTACTAGCACAGTATGGTAAAATTAAAGCTGGGCCATGTCTTTTTAATTCACAGCAAAACTTGCCTTAGGAGTGGAAAACAAGATTCGTGTTCCACTGGGCTGGCACACAGCATATGGCACAGGCAGGAAATGATTTTACCAATGATAGGTCAGGGGATATAAATTAAAGCATCTTTCTTTTGCAAAAGAAGAGAGTTGGGACAATAACTCTGGCCTTGCACATCACTAGACTATCTGCTGGCACACTCAAGCCAGGGCAAGCCTTTCTGGTTGGCTGGACCAACACCACAGCCCCCTCCCACAGACAAGCTCCTTGTGTTGGAGAGGGCAGCTGTGAGCAACTGGTGTCCACTGGGACCCTGGATGCACAAAGCATGGCCAGGACTCTCAGAATGCCACCACAGCAGCACCCACAGCTCTTGGGAAGAACAGGGAGTGTCTGAGTGGATCCTAAAGAAAAACAAAGGTCAGAAGAAAGTGATTGCCACTGTCATGGCAATTTGTAGTCTCCACATCCTGTTTCTCTCCTGGTCCCAAGTAAAAGAGTGTCTGTAGAGTCTACTCAGCTTAGAACAGTGAGCTCTGTGAATCCAAGCAGCCTCACTGAAAGCATTTCTTTTTTTTGTGCCTGGTGTCTCACCCTCTTTCCAGATTGAGCCTCACTGCAACCTTTTGATGGGGTCCAGGAACTGATGGTTGCTCCTGCCATCTCCTACCTTGGCCAAAGGACTGTGTATCACAGCTCTTCTTCCTTACCTTGCCTCCTGAGAACTGTCTTCTTGGTCCACATTTGGAAATTTTCTAAGGACCTGTCAGTGTTCCCACCTTAACAGAAGGGACAGTGAAGAAGATGTGGATGCACTTCATCCAGCCATATCCATGTTAATGCAAACAGTACTTAGCTCAGTCTGTCCTGTCATTTACCTCCCACATAAAAGAGGCTTTTTGGCTGAACATGTAAATGCTTTTGTTCAAGGCAAGTATTTGGTTTAGCGTGTGAGTCACTGAGTGAAAACATCATAGCTTACACTATGCAAGAGAAGGGGATCTATCTAATTCCGTCTTTTCATCTTAAATAGGCTAGATCTTGCACGCTGGGTTACATCTATATGGGACAAAGGAGAAAGATTGCTGGTAGTTCAGCTACCAAAAAAAATCCTTAGTAACATTTCTTCTGATAAAAACACCCTAGTATTATATATGCAGGACACAAAAGGTAATCTATTTTCTGTAAATTATAGTTGATATAGGGCAACGTGTTCCCCTTTGTCTGGTGCCCCAAGCTTTGTCTCAGGCAGATTCCTATCCAGGAGCCAATGTCATGGTTGCACTCTTCATTGGTGAAGAGTTATACAAAAGGGATTTCAAATACCATCAGCCATAAACCACCTCCTTGGAACCTATTCCTAGAAGCAGATGGCTTACATTGCTTGCCAAAACTTCATCCAGCACGGAGAGCATTCACTGGGTGCTAAAACTTAATAGGTAATTTTTTTCCCTGCACCAAAGGAGTTTGCTGTGAATTTCTGTACTGAACAGCTTTCCTCTCTGTTGTAAGACAGGTGAGGTCACCAGAATTACAATAAATACTGAGCCCAGTAAAACTGAATTTCATGTTTGTCCATCATGCTTTTTACTTGTCAGATCTGCTCATGTAGATAACAGTCACAATTGAAAAATTTGAAGACTGTGAAGTCACAGACTAATTAAAAGCTTGTAGAAATCTGTCAGAAGTGTCTTCCTGACATCTTGGGCCCCCTGTCACACCCAGTTTAAACACGCACTGTTTGCAAGATTCAAAGTCAGCTAGTAAGGAGAAAACAGGAATGCACCTGGATAAAGAAACACACAATATGTTTATTTTCTTCCTTCTGTCCTTGCATCAAATTCATTTCTTAACGGGTAAAATATTTTTGCAGTCCCTTAAATTCCACATTCTGCTTCTTGACTTTTTTCTTAACTATATGGTGCAGCCAGGTGGTGAACCAATAACATTTTTCACCTCAGCTGACACAATTAAACACTATGATTTTCAACCACCAAGAAAAGTTGGCTGGTTGAGTAAAGGCAGTTTGACAACTGAGATATTTATGTACAGCCAAAATGAGATAGTGCCCTATATTTTAAACAGTTCCAGTCAGAGGAGAAAAATGTAAAATTGGTTCCTAGATAATAATGCCTAATCTTTGTTTTTATGGCACATTGCTGTGCAATTAAGGTTGGCTCACAAAAGCTGTGCATGAGCTTTCAAATTGCTGAATGGTCTCATAAATGGCAGGAAGGAAAATAAATATTCTACTGTTTATACTTTCTGAAGTAAAGTCTTCGAGATAAACAGTGTGTCAGGCTGACAGGTGTGACTTCTTTAGCCTTTGCCTGATGAATTTTTCATTCACAGCTGAGACTGATAGCCTGAAACTGTTGATGGAAAAACCCACTGTTCAGATTTTGATGGGAATATGAATGTCTGGTTTTTAGAAGGGTCTGACTTTTGTGCAAAGAATGTCAGACACTCTGTTGTGCAGGCATGGGGGAAGCCATGCTGCATCAGACTGGTGTTTCATTCAAGGTAAGCAATATAAGGGTATGGAATTTTCTAGGAAGATGATCAGATGCTTCTCTCCCAGGATAACTGGAAAGCAGAAAGGTTCTTCAAAGGCTTCTCCTTAGCTCTTCATAAAAATCCCAAAGCCATGCACTACCACAGCATTCTTGACTTTGGCAAGTTCCTCACTAACCAATGTCCAGCTCTCTGTGGAACTGCTGTTTGTAAGCAAGGGACAGAAGCGATAATAGCATCTTCCTCTGGCTGGTTGGGTTTGGTTTGTCCAGGATTTTAGCTTAGGTCAGCCTGGGTCCAAGGAAGACTGAAGAATGGATGGAGAGAAATGGACTTGTACTGAATACAATTAGGGGGAAAAGATGAGCAGGGATCATCTGTACAAGCAATTTCACATTGTAGAAGAAAGGCTACAATCTCCAGGCTAAACAAATGTGAAAAAAAGGCTTGCTGAGCCCATGCCAGTACATGGAAATTCCAAAAACAACAAGCTAATCCAATAAGATCCAATAAGACATTGAGATTGAGAAGTAGAGAGACAAATTGCGTTCATACTCCATGAAAATACAGAGCAATTGTAAGTCCTATAAACTCCCCAAGATTATTTTTCCTGTCCAAGAAAATCAGTTCTGTCTCATATGGCTTGAATTTAAACCAACTAGCTTAAATCCTTGCCCTTAACTCAATCACTGAGAAAATAAAGAGAAAGCAGGATCAAAGTTCAAAGTAAAGCTGTGGGGCAGCACATGGAGCTGGGCACAGGGATGGCATGCCAGGCTGACACAGACTCCTGCCCCAACACTCCCACGTGGGGCATGGGCCAGACGGGATTTGTTACCTTAAAGAGCTGTAACAGCAGAAACCAAAGGTGAACCCCTTCCCTGCCTTTCTGAAGGAATGTCACACTTAGGAGGACTTGTCAGTGGTCAGTGGCCCCATGCAGATGCAGGACAACTCCAAGATGTCATTTCTGTATTGACAATCATCCCCAAGTGTTTGGGAAGAGGAGGAAGGGTACATGTAACTCTTCACTGCTTCTCTTACACAAAAATTTCTACTCCATATTAGCAATCTTTGGAGCTGCTTCAGGCATAGATCATTTCAAGTTTTTCAGAGTAATTAACTGCACAGTCCCCTTTTCCCCTCGGAAACAGCTGATTTATAATGTGATGCCAAGACTGTATTCCATCAGGTCACCTAGCAGTGAGGTAGAGATGAAAACTGACTCTAAAACCTTTATCAGTTTTTAGGTGGCAAGTTACAAACATTGCTGAGGAAAGACAAAAAGATTGAAAAGCTCTGAGCATGCCTTAATTGTAAAACAATGGGAAAACCAGGGCTAGATTATGATTAAATTGCATAGGAGTCTAGACCACACACACACACAAAAATACATAAGCCAGTTCAGAGCTGAAGACCAAGTATGGGTTTTTTCATCCCCACAGATGATAACTGAGAGGATCAATTCTCCCCCAGAAGTTAATTTTTACTTAGAAGAGTGACTTTGTAAAATATCTGCTTTCTCTGAGTATTCAGTACCTACCATGATTACTCCAGCAACCATACTTACATTAATTTTTGCTGTTGTTATCAATGAACAGCCAATGGAGTCATAAGAGTCAATTCCAAAATGCAAAGAAAAATATTGTGACCAACACGCTCCTTACTGTTGGTGGCAATTCTTCACCAACACAACTGGCAGTGATAGCAGTGAAGTGTAGGGAATGAAATAGAAATCCTCTAGCCTTCTCCATTTACCACATTTAATCCAGGCTTGGCAATGCCCAGTCAACACAGAACTCCACATAGATGTGGGGTTTTTTCCAAAAGACTTGCTGTTTTATCCACAGCACAACACAACAGACATATATAGCACTTCTAGAATGGTGTCTGTTTTCTTATTTTTTTGGGACTAAGCTCTGCTTTCTTCTTCCTACCTTAACTTTTCCTGAAGATTAAGCTGCATAATAACTCCTTTGTTTTGTTTTGTTTCCTTTAAAAAAAAACCGAACAAGCAACACAAAACCGAGAGGAAAAAGACTGTGGATCTCTACAAGGCTACTTGTGTAAGACATCCTATGTTATAAAGTTACATGCATGTAACAGTTAAATAAAAAGGCTAAAGTTCAATTTAGAAGCCCAGGACATAAGGATATGGACTCAGGGTGTCAGCCACATTTCCCCAAACGAAAAAACATTTGGTATAAAGAGATGCAGAGACAGAGGGAGAAGTAAATACACTGGTTTTTGCTTTGCAGAGCTAGGGAGCACCCAACTGAGCAGGGTGGGGGGATTTGAGTTCCCAGCTGGGCATGAGGCACAGCCAGTTTTCCTGCAGCCGTGAGGGTGTCCCTAGAACATCTAAAAGAAAAACCTGGCAAGTAATATGGGAGCCAGATGCAAAGGGGAAAAGACTATGGATTAAAAATGATCAGTTTCCAGAAATTAACACAAAAACCAGCCACCGATTTCTCCCTTGCATGGTAGGAGACATGGGGATACCAATATATATCAACAGTATAATACACTCACTCCTCCATTCATGTTAGCTTGCACTGGCTTCTTCACAATTTATCAGAGGAAAAGGCAGGAGTTTTGTTTACAGAGTGATATAAATAACAAAGCCTGACACAAGGAACACCATGCCCTGGCTCTGCAGTAATGACAAAAGCAGAATGGCTGGCTGTCAGGCACGCTCCCCTATCTGCTGGCAGCACAGTGATCCAACACTACGCTACCCAAGGCTGCAGCCACCCACTGCTGGTCTAGGCACAGAACACGACCTTTTCCTCCATAAATAACAGTACTCCATCCAAGTGTCATTATTAAATTCTTACATATGTGATGCAAGCCATCCCCAGGAATAAATAGTCTAGTGCATGATTATGCAGGATGGTTTTACAGGGAGACAGTTAATGAAAACACTGCCCACATCAGATTAGACTTGGACAAATCAGAGAAAACTACGAAACAGCATACACATTTTTAAAAGTGTTGCATTAAACATACTTCAAAATCCTGAGATCTGACTATTTGTATTTTTTTATCTGATGCTGTTTAATCCCTAGCCTTAGGTTCCAGCAACTGAACGCACTTGAGCCTCAGACAAAATGCTGTCAGCCTCACCAAAATCCCACCAAATGCCTAGTTGGAGTTGATTGAGTAAGCATGTCCAGTCAACACTAACTCTAATTCCATGAGGTGCAGCCAAGGACTGCTCTCCCATAATGCACAAAAGCAGGAGTTTGCCAAAGCACTGGTTTGCAGCCCAAACCAATACTCAGACAAAAACAATTTCAAAATAGAAACAATGTCCTAATTATATCTCCCCTGAATATTAATAGAATACTACAGCCATTAAAAACAGATCTTTCAAAAAATCAAGGCCTTTACAAGGTCTTCATCCGCTGGCATATCTCTTCCACACGTTTGTTGTGCTCATTGCCTTTACTCACCTGTTGCCATCCTCAAGATGTAAGAGGTCACATATTAATCCTCCCAGACCAGAAGAGGTACAGGGAGGTCTCTACCCACACACAGGAGGGATGTCTGATCAGATCTCTTATTTTGGGAGGTGGAGGGAGTCTGAGCTTCCTCAGAGAAAGAAGCTCAAATCACTTTAGCATTGCCACCTACTATTTTTTCTTTTTTTCTTCCCCGCCTCCCCCTCCTAAATTCCTGTGCTTTAGGGAGATTTTGGCATCATCATGCAGCTCTGCTGCTCACCATATAATGCATTGTCCCCATGTTTCTCTCTCTTGCCCATACTGGGTTTTGATGTCTGGGCAGAGAAGGGAATTCTTTGATTAAATCAAAAGTGTTCATAATTTTCAGAGGGTTCCCTTTATGCTATTCAAATAACAAAACCAATTAAAAATATTTCTGGTTTACCTTTGTGTGATGACACTAAGGTAATTCACTTCTCCTTGCTGCCTGCACTAGCACAAAAGAGAAAGAAGACTGGTTTGAATGAGCACAGCTCCATGACATGGGACAACTTCCCTTTTACCTTAAGTCCTCTCACTTCTCCTGACACCATCACTGCACCCACAGGTCTCTTACCGGAGTGAAGGAAAGAGAGTAACACTGAGCAATAGATACTGTCACCCTGACAGTGCATCACCAGAAGGTGTTTGGAAACTGCCACAAATAAAGCCTACACAGGAGAGAACAGCAAGTGGGGGAATACTCTCATATTCCTCTTTATGGGGATGGGCAACAGGGGAATTATCCTAATGGTATGTGAAGTAGTGTCAATATTTTGACTGAGGAGGAAGCCTGATCAAAGAAACAGTAACATTCTACCTGGAGGGACAGTAGGGGTAAGAGCATAGGGAATTCAGAGGCATTAGATATCCATTAAAAATTCTACTATGTGGTCTCTCTAGTTCATTGCTTTATAAATTCTAATGGTCCAGGGAATATTTTACAGCACTCCTACCCCCTCTCCAATTTGGCTTGAAAGCAGTATAATATTTTGATCTTTAAGCTGTGCTGGCTCAAACATCTGCTGAAGAAAAATTAAGAAAAGACCAGCTGTGTAAAGGATAAACAATACTAACTTTATCATCTCTGTTTTTTTCCTCCACTAATATTTTGTTTATTCACAAAACTACTTTATTTTATTGGAAATTCTGTTGTTCAGCTGGTCTCAGTCTATACAAAGTGTCTTCTTCCAATGGCATGATACTGATCTGTGCCAGCTATGGATCAAGCCCTACATGTAGGATACACACTGCATTTCCTGTTTTCTGGCCCTTGATCTCTGGGTTCTAATCCATCATAGGTTTGCCAGGGATGTCTGCTTGTCACACAACAGCTTTCTACTCAGTCTGGGCAACTGCCTGATGGAGGATGCTGAACACGTGTGTTCCTGGCCCCTGTATTCACTTTCACATGCATCTTTCACCCTCTCAGCTGATCATCACCATGCCCATAAATTTTGCCTGGGACATACAGTGAGAGTCCATAGAGGCATCCGAGCCAGCTCAAGCGGCAGCACAGTGGCTGACAAACAAGAAGCACTTCTCCCCTCAGGTGGCCTGCTCTTCCCAGTCAGTCACACACTGCAGGGGAAAGTAGCTGAAAACCAGCTGTCCTGCCAAAAAGGACAAAAGAATTTCTTGCGGGCAGTGTGACTGCTTTATTTATTTATTTTACCTATTTACCACACTCTAGTCACAAGCTTGATTTTCCCTAATCTTACAAGTCGCCTGCCAAGGACACAGAGCATCTGGCTTTCTTCAGCAAATAAACTGTTTGCCATGTGTCTGCTGTCCAAAAAGACATGCTGCCCCCAAGTTACAATCCTGAAAAGGATTCTGTCAACATGTTTTATCAACTAATAATAATAATAAAAAACCCTCCTGTGTTTTTCTTGCAGCTATTTATAAAATGTCTCCAGAAGCCAGACAGTGAATCAGCCTCCTTATCCAACTTTTGTTTCTACCAATGCAAATACTCTCGGGTTTGTTATTGGAGGGTTATTCAAAAACAGCTGGGCTGCTGGCATTCAAGCTATTCCTTTATTTAAGGAGTTTTATTCTGAGTACAAAGACACAGATTCAGGGATCATTCATGGACTAAAGCCAAGCATATACTTAATTACTTCACTGCACTGAGGCCTAAAGCATTTGCATTGAAGCAAAACTACACACAAACAGCCTTTCCAAACAGGCACACACACACTCCTAGGACAGGCTGAATGCTGGCAGAGATGTGCTGTGGTAGCTGAAAAGGGGTTGCAAATTCCCCTTACCCTGCTAAGCTGGAGTGAGTCAAAGCAGTTAAATAAGCTGGGGCAAAGATTGTGTATGCACAGCTTTCCCTTGGAAGGTGGCTGTGGCAGAATATGGGTGGAATCACATCCTCAGAGATTTCCACACAGGGACTGGTTGCACAGATTGTGCTCAAGCAGACAGCATGGGTAAGGAATTTTAGCCCAGTGGTTTTCAGCCAGTGTGCTGCTCCTGGTACAAAGAAACCAGTAGCAAACCAGCACAGTTACCTCCATCCTTCCATTCGCTGTCCTCTCTCCCACCAGGGCTGCTTTTGCCCAGGTTTGTAAGTGCTCACTCGCTCTCAGAGTGAAGGTCCCCATTGCATTTCACAGGACCATTGCAGGGAACCACTTAGCCATGAACTTTCTGTGAGCTAACTCAGTGTACTAAAGTGTAACAAGAACTGTTGCTAAGTCTCATTAAATAGGAGGATCTGATCCAACCCACACTGAAATCAAGGCAAAGACTCCCACAGACTTAAGTAGGTATTAGATCAAAGTCTCAGAGTTGTAAAATCTTCAGGGCAGGAACCAGGGCTTTGTTACAATACACAGTGTGCACTTAATGTACTCTCTAAGTAATAATAAATAAGAATTTGGAGGTAATTCGATGGTGGGTTGGGAAGAAGTTTCCAATGCTTTCCAAAGAGCCTTGTTATCCCAGTATACTAATGTATCCTGCTGAAGCTGTGTTAATCTTTATAAAATATCTTTTCACAAAACTGTAAAATCCTGGTTGGTTACCTGGGTTGCAATCATTCTGCAGCAGCTATTCATTACACATTAACAGTTCAACTTGCAAAAGAATACAATAAAAAGCCTCTCCATCTGTTATTATTCCTTTGCATATAATTAATGGCTTGCTGCTAACCTTTGCTGCACAAAATCTTTTTAATTTTTCTGCTCCCCTTCAACTGCTTTTTCTCCAACATGAGATGCAACTCAAAAAGTTATCTTCAAGTTCAGAAGTCAACAAGCTACCCACCACTTTCAGGGATCTGCAGAATAAGACAAATAAACACAGGAATGAAGGGACAACGGAATCTCTAAAACACAACCCGTTTCCTTTGACTAACCAACTGATAGACAAGAACTGGCTCTTGCGGTTCACACTCGAGGATGATTGTAAAAACTTTTGGCAGTTAAATGAGGTGGGTGGTTTTTTTACATGAAGATACTCGATTTAGGACTGTTTCTTCCCTGTGAGTAAGATATTAGCTCTGCCAGCTTTGAACGAGACATAGACTGGCCCCTTCAGTCTTACCTGGGAAATGCACAGGGCCACTGTCTGCTTTGTGTTAGTGGCAGACTTTTCCTTTCCATCTCAGCAAGACCCTCAAATTTCAATTCACTGGCTGAATCACCATAAGAAGAAAACGTAGAATTCAACCTGAAGTATGGCATGGAAGATTTAAGGAAAGTAATGTGCAAAACCCAGGCCTGCTGTATATCCCCTGCTTGACGTCAAGCGGGGGAATGTATTTATTTTACTGGAACTGTTATCCCAGGATCTCTGCTGGGGTACTGACATTTTGCAAATGCTTCCTCTAAGAGACACTATCAGTTTGCAAAACAGGCTCTTTGAGTGCTCTCATCAGCTGTGGGTACAGATAACCAAAAATGACAAGTAAGGCAAAGCACAACAGATTATCAGTTAAGTGGGAGATGCTGATCTCATTTACAGTCACAAGAACTCTGCAGTAACTCAGTAACTCATTTGTGCCCTTCACAAATGTCACAGGGTTCAGGCACTGTCACAGGAGGGCAGAGGATTTTTGTTTTCTCAGTTTTGTAAGCCTAACTGTGCACTGGTAGGTGTGAGCAAAAGTGGTCACAAGTCCTCTCCTCTCTTAGCAGACCTCTGAGAACCTTGCAGGATTAGAGGATAGGCTGTTGTGGGTAAGCTATCTGCTGGAGGAGGCACACAGCCATGCTCAGATGGAAGAGAGCAGTGCAAATCTGCCTAAAGTATCAAAAACTGGGAAGACAGAATAATCTTTGCTGAGGTCTTATACATAATTCAGTGAAAATTTTGCTCTCCTGCTTAATTGTTTTTCACCTGAGCAATTGCAGTCATAGCCTCATCTGAAGCTAAAACAAGGGGGTGTGGGCCCCTCCAAAAGCCCTCACTAAGGTTCTGCACAGGTCACTTCAACAGAGGCAAACCAAAGTTGTAGTTTTCACTCCTTGTTCTTTCTTTTAGCTATTCAAAAACAAAGGGCTTTCAGTCAAATGGAGGGTTTAGACAATGTACTGAAAGTCTGTCATCTGACCTCCACTGTAAAACTTAAAAAACTCTCCAGCTCTCCCACCTCTAGAGCAGCCCCCCAGCCAGCAGAGCTGCAGCAACTGAGCTTGAAGCCCTGTCTGAGAGTGTTAGACATGTTCCACACATGAACTGCAAGGCTCATTTCTATTGCCACAAATTACATAAATTCAGAGTTTAAAGATGTCTTAAGAAACACCAGAAAGTAGAACAAAATTGGGCCCTTCAGTCATGAAAGATCCACCTGAATCTCCTTTAAGGATGAAGCATACAGTTAATATCTAGGCTCACATGAGATGTTCTACCAGAATTTTTTTAGAATACTTCCTGCCCTCTTTCTTCTTTCAGATCCAACCTAATTTTCCCTTGATCCATTAGTGTTTTCCAGCCTTTACACCAAGTTTTCACTAGTGAGCCAATGACTTTGACCAGCTAAGTCTTTCAGACTCAGAAGGGAGTTTTTGGATGAGAAGATGTATCTTCACACAGATTATTTCTTCTCTCCCCATTCTTGCTCAAGACACCGTATTACACACTCACTCTTACAGCAGAGTTCCTTACACTGAACCATGACAGACCTATAGACAGAGCCATCCTGATCACTGTACCAGAACTAGTTTCAGCTTCCAGCTGCATTACTACATTATTCCTCATCTTAAACTGTAACGTTCTCCTAACCCTAATTAGAATTCTCCTAAACCTCTGCTTCATTGGCTAATGCTCTGCCTCTTGTCACTCCTTCAGATGTGTTGTCTGCTTCTATCAGTGTCCCAGTTACAGCTATCCTTTCAAGTCTTAATCCCTGAAACATCCTTATTTAGGTCATCCCTGGGTAGCAAACTCTAGCAAGGACAGCAGAGCTTTCCATTCACTTCTCCAAATACCTCCACTGACTGCATAATTGACCTCAGTGCAACAGAAGACTTGCTCTCTGCAAGGAAATGAGAGGGTATTTTGAAGGAGGCCTGTGTGAAGTTGGCTGCAAATATCCCCATCGCTATACCTTCAGGTAGGGTAGGAATCATAATCTCATCTCCATAAAATTAAGGACATGGAAAAAGAATAAAACATGTCACACTGAGACCTTGTGTGTTTACTGTCCCTGAAGGTATTTAAAAGACATGCAGATGTGGTGCTTAGGTACATGGTTTAGTGTTAGACTTTGCCATGTTAAGTTTATGATTGGATTCAGTGATCTTAAATGCCTTTTCCAACCTCAGTGATTCTAGGACTCTATGAGTGACTGCAGTAGTCAAACAAGGAGGTAGAAGGAGGTTGCAGCATTACTACCTCCCTCTGCCTCCAGCCATATCCTCCTCTTTATCTACAAACTCAACCTCTGTTATCAGAAAGACGAGTGTCAGCAGCTTTACTCCCTCAAGTGATGCAAAGGCCATTTGCATTAAGCAGGAGATGGAGCTCAGGAAAGCTCAGGGAAGAGTGAGGTGGATTGAGAAGGGTTGTGCTGAGATGAAGTGACTTGCTTATTGCCCCATAAGAAGTTTGTGCCAGGATACAAAACAAGGTCTCTTCATCCGAATCACAGGCCTCAACTTAAGCACATACGAATCTTTTTATTTTCCATCTATTGCTACTCATTCTGATGTCTGGGCTATTTTAGCAATACATATAGTTAGACTGAACTATCTGTCCAGAGCAAAAAAGCAGCACTAGCACATCTGAGCTGGGCTTTTATGCACATGTAGTGAAGGTGCTTTACTGTTCATACATCATTCAGATGGTTGTGAGCATGTTTCCTTAAAGAAAATAAATACGAATATTAGCTGTCAGACAGGGAAAGAACTGCCCAGTTTAGAGAGCTATAAATAACCTTTCCCTAAATGTAAAAGCACCATGAGGCTGAAGTGTTTAGACATGCTAAACAAAAGTTTAAGTAAATTACTTTGGAAGGAAGAACCTGTCTTTCTGAAAACAAAATGATGGGCCAGGGCAGGGAAGAATGGTAAGAGCTGAATCAGAGCAAGCACAATACAATACTAACCAATTTATGAGCCTCCCAGAAGACTTCAAATATCCAGCACTTGTAATGAAGCCCAGTGAGACAAAAAACCCCACTTAATGGACTATAATAAAAGTATAATCACCAAAGCAGGTATTGCAGTTACCATCTGTATTTCTTAGTGGCACATCAGTGAGTGGGATGTCTCCTGGTCACTCGAGTTTGTCTGCATCTCTGTGGTTTTGGTCCATATAATATCTGTGTTTAAGACAAACTAAAAAGAAATTTGCAACCAGTCTTCCAGAAGGAAAGAGGCAGACAGTTATTACATCTTGAAACACTCTGCAGTTTCAATCACAGAATCATAGAATGATTTTTGTTGGAAGACATCTTAGAGATAATCTTGTTACACTCTCCCTGCCATGGGCAAGGACATCTTCCACTAGACCAGGTTGCTCAAAATCCCATCCAACCTGGCCTTGGATGAAAGTTTCAATGCAGGTTTCATCACCTACCTACCTTAGCAGCATGCATACCTTATTAAACACTCCTGGTTTGCCTGGGTTTCTTGAGGCCTGACATTTCACATCCCAGATACCTGACATTTAGTGACAGATGGGCTTATAAGTCAGCCTTTACTTTTGAGTGGGTTATTATTGGCACCTCTCCTGAGGTGATGTACCCTAAAACTGTACTTTAGCCCATGGCAGTCCATTTCAAGGTCCCAGAAGGGTGACAGCACTCCCCCTTTTGCTTTCTCCACAATCTGGCAATCTGGAGTTAACCTTTAAAAAAAACAGGAAAAAGGGGATACTGCAGAGCTTTACTGTGGGTTTCCAAGAGGCTCAATCTTGCTGCTGCAATCATTACCAAGCAAACTTGGAAGGCATAGGCTGTTATTACATCTGACAGAAGCACAGTTTTTTTACTGAGACCAGGCATATAGAAAAGATCAAGCTGGGACATGATGCAGAAAATATAGCCAGGTTCTGAGTTCATTGCTATGGTCCACACTGTGTGCGTAAGTTTGACAGATAATTGCAACTTTTTTCCCCTACATTTGTTTTTAAGGGGAGCAACATGAATATCTGCTCTTAACAAAACTGTCCAAGCTTGCTAGCAACTGTTGTTGCCAGTCCTTGTCCAGAAAGAGCATTACAAGGACACACATTCTTGCAGACCTCTGATGGGAAATCCCCTGTTGAAAAAGGAGCCCATGTTTCCATGCAGGACTGTTTATGTGCTGATGTGAGAGACATGATACACACAATCAGCCTGGCAGAGGGAAGTGCACTTATTTATTCTGCTTATTAATATTTTTGTGTGCCCTTTTATACCATGTAAATGGAACTAGCCTTAAAGCATTTGTATTTTAGGAGACGGCTTGAGTTTCTGGACATGGCCCTGGATTTGCAATAAAGAATTTTTAATCAATACAAAAAAAACCCCCAACCCCATATGATCTTTTAGGTGCAGACTGGCATCACAGTCTGCAAACACAGCATTCCTCTAATGGATTTTTGGTGTGCTTTTGAGTGAGCTTTTAAACCACTATCTGAAAAAACAGGCATAGCAATGGATTCCAGCCAGAGCACAAGAGGGATGGTACAGATAACCTTTCAGGCTTATTACATTTTGAGGTGGAATCACTCTGACCTTTAAGTGAGTCATCAACAGGGGACTAGTCAGACTCATTATGCTGCCCTTTGCCATGAAGCAGCAGGGAGCTGCAGAGAGCTACAGAGGCTCTTTTCCTTTGGTAGATAAGCTGCAATAGAGAACAAGGCCCACAGATGCCGACTTTTCTCATCCACCTAAGCCTGATCTCTTTGTGACTGTACTCCTCCAACTCAATGCCTGTCCTCATCTTTCCCCCACCTTCCTCCTCGCCATATTCCTTTCCCCAACACCAGTTGCACCTTTCCTTCTCTCCCCTCACCTGTATGACAACTGGTTTGCCTTTACTTTCTCTTCCTGCTCCATAGGTGAGTCATTTACCATTTCACTAATTGTGCAATTTACTTTCCTCTTTGATTTAGACTCCATGGGGCTTTGAGAGGGCTGAGATATTTATATTTTATCACACCTGTGTAGCCAGCAGCAGCAGAGAAGGAGGGCCACTGACCTCAAATTGTGAACTTCTCATCAGCTCCTGAAACTGCTGGACAGACATTGTATATTCATCCCTGTCCCATGCCTCTCACCTTCCCATTTGTAGCATAAAAATCAAACTCTGTATACAACTGACAGCAGTGACTGCAGGAGAAGAACTATTTGGCTTCCTTATCAGAAGATTCATCTAAGTATAATACTGTCAAGTTTTTTGTGTTTCTCAGACACTTCTTCACACAGGCACAACAGCGTAAGCTAGCTAGTAGCATTATTAAGCATTCTCCTTTCTCCAGCCCAGGGAACAGAGGCTACAGACTGGGTCAAACACTGTTATAGTAGATGCAAAGATAGGGACCTGCAAGCTCTCGGCTTCATTTTTTAAGTCTAATGTAAACAGTCCGTGGCACCTGGAGGCTGGTGGGATGACCCAGGAGTCAAGAGGAGGAATTTAGGTCAGTTTACAGCTCTTATTTTCTATTTGTTTTCAAGTCACTGCTTTCAACTTAAATGACTGCTGTTTGGGGTCAAACAATAACATGTAAAAGATACAGCAAACCCAACATTTGATTATGCCTGGAGAGCTGAATGTAAGCAAGTTGTGAAGCTTCTCCCCTCTGAGTATGACTTCTGTCAGACCGAAGGATCCCAAACTTGACAATTCAGGTAATTGGAAGTGGTGAGGGGAGAGGAGAAAAAGAAAACATCAGTCATTGCAATCCCCCATTTGTCAGTCTTTCTTGAACTTCACGAAGAGACAGCACAGGGGTGCAAACCCAATTTAAAAAAATCCTCTGAAGATCTTGGTATATGTGTGCAGGCTAAGGAAAATTGTGAAGAAGACGGCAAAGGAAACTCTACTAGTCAGAGGAAATGACAGCATGCCTTTTGCAGATAGCACTCTTGCCTCCATATCATCATTAATTTAACATCCTGGTAGAAGCTGCCTGGACTGTGTGTTAATGAGGTCTGTCCCTGTCAAACTACAGGGAAAAATGACTACAGTCTGACCCCTGGGGGTCACCAATAATCCCACAGCGCTTCTCAAAAAAATATGAAGTTAAGCCCCGTGTCACGGGCAAATTGGCTTTATCTATCCAAAATTTAAAATACCAAACAGCAGCCATCATTTTAACAAGTTTGCCCCTCCCAGGCCTTGATGGTCAGGGCCACTGTTAACAAGTGATCAATTAGCCTGCTTAAAAGCACTGATAACAACATTTTTGTGTCAGGGTGACTGGAGGGCTGACTGCCAGTACCTAATTTCCCCCTTCCTCATGCAATAAGTTCTGAAAACTAAACAGCTGGAAGGCTGGATGACAACAGCACTAAAGCACCTTGCCAGGTTTCTTTTCAGGATGCACTCAAAGTAAGTGGAATTTTAAGACAGGTAAGGCTGAGGAGTGGGGTCAGACCCCCCCTGGTGCTGCTTGCCTTGAGCGGCAACCAAGGGAACCAAGCCCTTCCAGCTTCCCTGCCTGTGACACACGTGCCCTCTGAGGACTCTGCTGCCTTGGTGGGATCTGGGTTCAGAAAACACAGATGGACACTACCCTTTTATGCAAAAGAATGAATGAATGGCTAATACTGCTTTGGCAGCTGGGTGAGGATTGCAGATCCCAGCCTCGCTGTGAGTAGATCATTTACTCTTCCCATTGCTGATCTTCCCACTCCCATCAGACAATTCCTTTACTTTCAGTCCCTCAGTCCCAGGGCTTCATTCAACATTGCTTGTGGTTTCACCTTGCTTTACATCAGCTTCAACCTGGAACTCCTTTCAGTCTTCTTAAGGCAGAGAAATGAAGCTAAATTTTGCCCTGGTACAAGAAATGCAGCTTCCGTGCCTGCAGTTCGGCTGCAGCTGGATGAATAGGATCTAAACTCGGATTTGTAGGCAAAAGGCCAACCACAAGCTTTGTGGCAGCATGGGCAAATTGCATCCGGCATGGGAACAATGGGTGTTGCCCCCTTTTACCCTAAATTCTTTGTTATCACCAGAGCAGCAGACTGCTAAGGCAGGAAGCTGCCTGTCCTGTCAAACTGTTTTCTTTGAATATTTGCCCCCATCTACTCTGGCATGGATGGCTAGGCAGAGGCCATGCTTAGGGCTGGGTGCACTTAGGCCCCAGATGTGGAGTGCTCAAGACTACAGGGCCACATGAGTGTTGTAACCCTATCTACAACGCTGGGACCTTAGTTTTGCCTTGTACTGTAAAATGCTTCACATTATTCCTATCCTTACAATACAAAAGAACTTTTCTTAATCACTCAGAAATGTCTGGGACCTATTATTTGAGGTTTTACAAAAGAAAACTGCCTATTTTCTTAAAGATTATGTTGTTCAAACATGCAGGTTACCATGCAAAAAGACAAATCCCCAGCAGATCTGTAGAGGACACATATGATATGATCTTTACCTGTGTGAAGATCTTAAAAAACCAAAAGCAAGCCCAAGCTGGCACAGCTGGGGCTACCACGTTGCCTGTAGCCCTCAGCATTGCAGTGTTCAAGGAGACACAGAGCTGCAAGCAAGGGCTTGGAGCCACAGCACTCAGCCACCTGCTTTTCCACTTCAGTTGGAGAGGAGGAATCACGGTACCAGATCTATGCCTGACAGTGCAAATGCCACCTCTCCCAGTGTGCTCCGACTCTTTTACAGCAGTTTGGGAAACACAGGGAGAGAAAACAGTTACTTCTCTCCTCTCCTTCCCTCTTCTGCCTCCAGATATAGAAAATGTGGTCACCCCACAGATGCTGCTGCCTCCTTTTTGTGTATCCTTGCACTAGAAGAAGCTGATGCAGACAGCAATGGCACTTCATGCATATGCTCCTGCTGGCTTATGTACCCCATCATCTGTTCCTGAACTACGTCTATACCTAAAAACAAATGAGGCCTTAGAAGTTTCTCACAAACCCCATTTTTATCACAAATTCTTCACTGAAATCAACAAAACAGAATGCCAAGCCTCAATTTTACTTTCCACTTTAAGCCTCCCTTATACCCATGGATAAGGGCTGTATGAAGCCCAATATATAAAGTCACCCTCAGGATGTCAGCCTAAGCAAAACAGTATTTTCTAATAAAAATACAGCTAACCAGGCCAGTTCAGGCAGAGACCTACCTGGGGGAGAAGCCTGAACCCATGATGTTGTTGCCAGCTCGAGTACTGAATGGTGCCTTAATGCACCAAGAAGTCATTTTTATGAGCATTTCTTTGCAGTACAGCTGCATCTGGTCTCCACATTTCCACTAATTCCTGCCATTTCTGAGTAATTTAAAATAACTCCTGTTACCTCACTTTCTCCCCTCCTGCCCATTACATTTTTTTAATCACTGATGTCACCTCAACTCTTTTCTTTAGTTTCAGCAGAAATAGTTTCTCACTCCCACTTTGACTTCTCAGTTTCTAGTCTTGTCACCTCATTCTTTCTCTGTTCCTGAAAACTTACACTTGTTTGGACTTAGCAAGTTTCTTTTGCTGCCCCTTCTGACAACCTCTGATTTTTAAAAATGGACTCTACACTGTCCACCTCTCCTTATCCTTCCTGGTACGGCTCTGAGAAGGTGGTCTTCTCTTTCTCAAGGCATGTTATTTATTCTTTGATTTTTATACAAGAGGATATTATGATTAATTCTCAAAAACTACCTCTTTTAGACTTCAAGAATGCTATTGCATGAAAAATCAGCTCCTGAAGTGTTGGCAAGGTTAATTAGCTAATGTTCTGAAAGAGATCTAATAGGCACTCCCTACCCCATGCGAATGCTGCTGTTGCCCTTACCTTGAAAGAAAATAGGTGTAAATTTACAGATATGTTAGAGATGTGCCCACTCAGGCCTGGTGTGTCATATAATTCCAATTCCTGTCCGTTGTCAACTAAAGCTATTCAGTGTGTGTTCATAGTCCCACTGTATATGAGAGCACTGTCTGGCCTCCAGACATAGAGCTGGTACTGGAGGCCACTTTCTTTCCAGCTAGCTATGACTTGGGGGTGGGATTCACACCAGCCAGCTTCTCACCTGCCCATGTCCAGCGAGAAGAAGCCAGAGACTCTTCCTTCATGTGAAGGGTCTCAGTTTGGCTCCAGACTGGAGGCCACAGTTTGCTGCAGAGCTAATAATAAGAGCTTTAGTTCTCAGGAGGATGGTTTGAAAGTGGACCTAAGAGCCATTAGGTTGGAATTAGGTCATTGTGCAAGCAGGACTTTCCCAGGGATAGCACATATAATTGCCAAACACAACGTGAGTTCTGCCTTGATGATCTCATTGCTGAATAATTCAGTGATTCAGTTAACATCAAAAGGGATGAGCAGTCTTCAAGGGGAGCACTGCCTCACCACAACCTTGTAATAGAGTTATCACAGGTGTGAGGGCTAGGGGAGCATGGGGAAGACTAAGCTGACAATATGCTTTTCTGTGGGAACATTAGAAGTTAATCTGCAGGTCCAAGGTCACCCAGCCAGCTCTTTGAAGACTTTCCTCAGAATTTCTCTCCACACTACATCGGAAAGTGCTACAGACAGTTAAGTTGGCATGTGCAGGCATTCTGATAAATCACACAAGAAGTTAGAAAACAAATGTTGGCTTCTCCTCTCTAAATTATTTTACTCCATTTTGTTTAAATCTTACAAGTTATTTGATTGTTTCTTTTAGTTTCGTTCTTGGCAGCCCCGAGACAGTCACACAAACAGCTGCAGAGAAATTGCAAAATAAACCCTCCCCCTTCTCTTTTATTTTCTGGTAAGTTATGTTGGGAAAATAAATATGAATGGCACAGATGTTCCATTTTTCTCTCTTTATAAAACAGTTTATGACATCTTGCAAATGCTGGAAAAATATTTTTTTAAGAAAGATTTCTCTTTCTCAAGCACACTGTGTTTCAGAGAGTTCTAAGGACAGTAGTAGACCAAAGCCTGGGGTTTTTTAAAGCCTTTTTTCTTGTTTACTAATAACATCAGAGAAGCAAACTGAATGTTTTCAAATTAATTTTACTGATAATTATTTGGATTAGAAAAGCTATTAAAGTTTTCAGTGTCATCGATCAGCTACAACAAATTTGTGTATCTCTGTCGGCCTCCAGACATAAGGAACAGAGTTTCAAAACAAAGGGTATATCAGCTGCAGGGGCTGATGTTAAGCACAGCAAGTAAAACATTGCCCAAAAAATTACATAAAAAACAAGGAAGGTAACTTTTTAATTATGTAAAACAAAGATAACTAGAGTGGCAGAATAAAGCACTTCAACCAAAAGTATCTTCGTCACACTGTACCAAAATGCCCACAAGCAGAGAAAACAGTAAGGGAACTAGATAAGGTACCATTCATCATGCATTTCCTCTGCTGTCAACTCACTGTCGCTCCCATCATAAGTAATTGGACCTTTCCCTCAGTCAGAACCACGTGGGCTGGGAAGGACCTTGAGAGGTCGCTGGCCCATCCCTCTGCCGCAGGGCAGCATCAGCTACGCTTACTGTCACTCCTGACAGAGGCTTGTCTAACAGCTCAAAAATCCTCCAGACTGGATTCCACAACAGCCCCGGGCGACCTATTCCCCTGTCATGGTCCCCTGGCCTTTGGAGAGTTTTGTCTGGTGTCTCATGTGAGTCATGCCTGTCGCAATTAAAATTCTCTGCTGCAAGGGCATGGAGGAGAGGTGATTCCCACTAACTGTGCCCCCAAACCACAGGTCTCCTTGCAAAAGTCTTTTTCTGCAGAATATTTCCCATCCTCTGCATTCAGAGGCAGAGTTTTGGCACAGTAGGAATGAATGTCCTGAAGTCCCCTGTTGTCTTTATAAGGTTATAAATTTAGCAAAGAAAACATGGGATTGAATGGATGGTCACTTTATCTCAGGGCATCCCCTGATTAACAGTAATTTCAGAGCAGGCCCTCTCATTTTTCACCCTCCTTTATCCCACAGCTCTGGTTCAACCAATTTGCTCAATTTGCTTTTCAGACACCTAGCAAACAAGAACTCATCCTCAGGTCTCAGAAAGACTTGTAAGAACAAAGTAACACCTTGTTTGACTGGTGCTGGTAATTAGCGTTCCCATAGACTCCCTCAACGCTGCCCTTAAGTTGCAATTAGGAGTACAGATTTCCACGGAAAAACATTTCTGGGAGGAAAAACTGTCTTCAGCTAAGTTAGTGAGAAATGTTCTACAGTGATCACTTGTTTTCTCCTTGCAATAAGTTCATAGGTTTTATAAAGTAAACAGACAGCCCTCTTTTTTCTCAAAGAAAACCACAGGATTTTGACAGAGAGAACATGAAGTAGCCTGCACTGTTCTTAGTACACAGAAAGAATCCACAGTGTAAGTTTGTGCCCATGCACTTCCAACTTGGTAGTGAGCATTGCTTTGTTGTTTAGATCCAATCTGAATCAACTCTAATACTGTTTTGGTACTCACAGGTTATAAAAAAACCTATTGAGAAAAATCTTTTTCTCTCCTAGTAATTATAAATCAGAGTAATTTTCATCAGTACAGTAGTGCTGAATCCACAAGACTGGAAGTTAAAATAGAACTCACAGTTTCTACAATAATAGCTGAGAAAAAAAAAAGAGAAACCCTTAAAGGTTATTGTTAACTGAATGATAACAATTTTAAGATTCATTGGGCAATTCAGTGTTAAAACATTACATGGACAGAGCACAAGATAACTGTAATTGTGGTTTCCATATGAAAAATGGAGAAAGAAATCAAAGGCAGGAAGAACAATCATGGGAGAAAACAAACAAACAAGCAAACAGAACTTAACAAAAAAACACATACCCACCTTCTAAAATCAGATCTTTCTTTTAGCCAGGCTCAGACTGTAAAACTAGTAGATCCTGATACTCTACACAGAGGTTCCTTATTTTTCAGTTAAAACTCTGTAAAAAGATATTATGAGGTTAAAAAAAAATGTTCACTAGATCAAGACTTTCCTGAGATTTAAATGTTTCCATCTGCAGTATAAATTGGGGTCACTGCTATCATGATTCACTAGCAAATAAGGAAAGAAGAAAAGGAAAATGTAATCAAGCAACCATAGCACAGACCATGAATCAGGTGTCATTATTTGGCTCTGCCAAAGGCTTCCTGTGGGAGCACTTCACTTCCCTACCCTCAGCTTCTTCCATCTGCAAAATAGGAGCAATACCTCATGCTGTGAGACTTGTTTCAGACACTTGTGAAGCAGTAGGACACCCTAGTGCAGCAGTGTAAATGGCCATTTACTAATTATCAGTACTATTATAAAATAGAAATAATTTAAGTTTTGCTGACATCTGTTCCCCTTCCAAAGAGATCTTGTTCAGTCATGAGCTATACATTTAGAATAATTCCTGCCTTTTGAAAAATAAGCTCCTTTTTGACTCTTGGTATGTTGTACTGCAATGTGTAAGGAAACAAAGGCCCATAAATGAACACAACAGGAGCAACTGATTGATTTGCACCTGACTTTTGAGTCATTCACAACATGTTTATATTTCTAAGCCTGACAGTACAACAACTTACAAACTCGTGGCTTTTGCAGAACCACTGCTGCTCAAAATATTTGCATCAGAAGACAAGACCAAATTAAAGTAAACAAATGAGTTGTTTTGTTCAGAGCCAGTGTTCACATTAGAACCTTGAACAAAACAGATTAAAACAAAAGATAAGGTTTCCAGCAATCCTTAGAAAAGAAATCACTAAAGCCATGAGAGCATGAAATAATACAAACCTGTGTCAAGAAAATAAAACACCAAACCAAACCCAAAACCCCAACAACTTTGAGATACACTAAGGACAATTTTTCATCCACTTTTTCCTCTGATATCAAAATTCTTGTACAACTCAATTGGGATTTAGACATAGCAACAAAGGGGGACTTAGGCAAGCAAAATGCATCCCTAAAATCACAGATCAGTCACAGTCTACCAGGAAAGTGCCTAAGCTTCCACAACCACACAGTTTCTGACCTAAGATTTTCCCAGCAATTAACATGCACTTGGGTGTCACAATCTTGACAGGACTGAGTTTCACTCCTTCTACTGCACACCTAAAAATCCTGTTCAGTTCTTCTGTTTAGTGAAAGGATAAGGCTGAGCAGTTTCAGAATTCATAACATAGAGCAAGAGGTCTGAACTCCTCACAACATGCAATGACAAATTATTTTTTTTAACAACCAGTACAGTTTTCCATTTGATCTTACATGTAAAGTTCAATGAAAGGTGCAATGTTCCTGAGCAGAGAGTTACTTCATCAACATGTCCTGTGAACATTATGATAATATATGTTCCTTCCATCCTTCTTTCCCAAATTACCTACACTATTCACCATCTGTGAAAGCATGGGCATTCAATTAAGGAACAGGAGAGAAGGAGAAAAGTAAGGAACAAAGAGGAAGCTGCGAATCACACATTTCCATGAACAGAAGAAAGAAAAAGTATATTCCATAAATTCCAAGCCCTAATACAAATTTTCAGTAGGGCAATGGCTCTGCTCTTGAGGCTGAAAACATGGTCCATGTGGAAATAACTCAGCTTCATATCAAACAACATTTTTATTGAAAATTCCACTTATGTTTTCACTTTCCTAAGTGATATTACACAGGAAATGCCGGTAGCTGCATGGATCTTTGAAAGAGAGGGTAGATGAAATAGGTGAGAGTGTACATTTCAACAGACAGGACTTATAATAATACGTGTTACGACTTTTATGAAAAGCATGATACCTACTTATTTTGCACTGATTTTTTTTCATTCTGAGGAAACACAGCTTTGTCCTATTCTCTCTCTTTTCCCATCCTTCACTTGAGGTCATCAAGCTGGGTCACACACTGTCCTTTACAAGGAGTGAGCAGAACCTCCTTTACCTTTGGGATGAATTGAGTAACCAAATTCTCATTTGTGTGAGGTTTAGTTTAAAATTCATTGGCTCCCATATCCCCCAAATCTTTGAGTAATTTGAAATTAAAAACTTAAAGTTATTTTTCATGAGTTAGAACAATAGTTTTTATATCTGTTGGCACATATAACTGACAGGGTACTGGCAACAGGCAATTTGCAGCATGAGTTGCCAATGCCTGTATGCATATTTCTAAGAATAACTCAGTGTCCAAGAATTTGGCTTGTTATATCAGAAGCCAGGACTAGCTGACAGCTGTTTTGTATTACAGTGGACTGAATGATATTAGCTTTATTGTAGTTGGACTGATGCTTCGCTTTCTCTTAATCGTCCTAATGTACTGATTTGTCCTTTAGCCAGCAGTTGCACAGCATTTATTTGTAACACTCAAGGTTTAAGTCACAAATGACAGATTGGTTGGATTGTCTTGTACACATGGAACATGATCAAAGCAAAGGACTACACACTCAGTGAAATTTAAGCTTCTTTGCAAGGGACAGCCTATAGATCCAAAGCTAGGATTTTCCTTGCATAGCAGAAAAGACTGGCTCTCAAACAGACCTGTTCTCATTTTCCTAGAAGGAAGGCATTTCTTCCAAGACTTGCACGCTATTGTGAGCTATATAATCATATCCCACTTCAATTTCTTCTTGGGGAACAAGACAAAAGGTTAGACATGAACCTGTAAACTGCTGTGTGCCTCTATTAATTACAGACTTTGGAACTCAATTGTAATATCAAGCACTGATGTCTACTCAGGGCCAAATCTTGATCACATTATAGACAATAGTTAATTTTCCAAAGACTTTTCTGGGACCAGAGTATAGCTATTAAGTTTACTTGCATGTTAACTTTTAACAGTTCATTAGATGTTTCCTATTGCTTCAGGAGAAAACAAATGGACACAGTTTGTTTTGTTCAGTTGTCAAAATAATGAAAGAAATAATTTATAAGGAATAGCAAAAAAAAAAAAAAAAAGGCACAAAACCAAAACAAACCAACCAACCAAAAATCCACCCTCTGGATTCTGATTCAAAGTACAGGATGGAATTCTTCTACTCTGCTTGGCACTGGGAAGAACCAGGTGGGTTCCTGTGTCCAGCTTTAGGCATTATACTTCAAGGAAGATGCAGATAAATTTCCACAGAAAAGCAACAAAAGTAATCAGTCTAAATATAAGTCATATAAAAAAATGAGAATTGTGGGAAGGTGATGGCAGAATAGAATACTACATGTTAAAGGTCTTCAACGATGTGAAAGAGTATGGTATGACAGGAAGAATAAGCCCATTCTCCATTTCCAAGCATACAAAACCCAGATGCAGCAGGCTTAAACTGCAGCAACAAAATCAGATTAGACTCTTGAGATGGGCTCTCTCATGGAAAGGTAGGAAAGCAATGGAACTGCCTGGCAGAAAAACTGTTTTTTCATGCATGTTTTTGAGAAGAGCTTGATTATGTCACAGGTGCAGAGATGAGTAAGGTAATTTCCTAAGGGCACTCCCAATTCTATCTGTTAAGATCCTGTGATCTGTAGGGAGTTTTATTACTCTTTTAGTTTATTTGAACTTAATACCCTGGATAACAGCCTTTACTATTTGCCATTACTATTACTACTTGAATATACTTGGAGTCAACAAACAGAGTAATACTGTATGCTATTAAAAGTATGCTGTTCAAATGCTTTCTTAGTTCTGCTGAAGCAATGCCATAGCACCGGTAGGACTTCACTGACATGCAGAAATAAATGTATAGTAAGTAAAACTAGCAAATTCCACACTTACAGACTGATCTCAAAGAACTCCATTCATGGGAAGTTGTGCCAGACCCTTCTATGACAACGATTTGAAGGCTAAGTCCTTTATTTTGTTCTGCTCTATATTCAGCCTACAAAAGAAAAAATAAAGGGAGCACAAGAGAGAAGCAAACATATGAAAATGACAATACCTGTCTCCTTATTTTGAAGATAAATGTACAAGAGAAAAAAATTTCCATGTTTATACAACAAAGTCTCCTGAACAGTGGTGGCTCAGTGGTCTTTTGCATTACAAACCTCAAAATGCACAGAACATAATATAAAGAGCCAAGAAATGGTCAGTAGAGCCTGCTAGATTTGCAAAAACAGCAATGAAGAATGAAAATAAGTGAGACAATGCTACAGTGATAAATGGTAAATGACAGCATCAGTGCTGCAGCTGTGGCCTCCGTCAGCACCACTCCCTCCACAGGTAAACCAGAACAGACACTCTTTCCACCCGTATTCCTTTTTTCACACACACACATGCATACACACACTCTTTCTTTTTCTTACTTATATTTGTTAAAAAAAAAAAAAATTCCACGATCCACTTTATTCTTTTGGCTGAACTCCCATGTCCACACACTTAAGCCATTAATGTATTTATTCCTTTGTTCCATTGTCTCATGGGGATTCCCTCTAATTCAGTATGTAGGGATTGCAAGGAATTAATAGAACAGAGAGTAAAACATCCAAATCTCTCATGATTCCAGAAATGGATCATTTCTCTTCATCTTTTCAGCTATTCCTCACTGAGTTGTCCATTAAAGTAACTGCACTAAACCATTCTTCCTCCTAAAGGTGGTACATTTTTGGAAAGGGATTTATTTTTAATCAGTGCTAACAATCTATTATGGTCTACAGAGCATGCTCAGTATGAAAGGGATAAATCTTCAAAGGGAAGTATAAAAATCTGCTAACCATTATATGGATTTTGCGGGTGTACCTCCAGCTTGCTACTTTGAACACTTGCCCCTTTGCTTGTCTTGAACTGACTGAGGAATTTCCAGATCCGATGTATCATTAGAAATAAAGTACTGGATTGGGCACTAATGGTACTGTTTGAAATTTAAACATGCTGGGCTTTCTATCTGTGAAAAAAAGAAGTATTTCCAAGGAATGCTTGGAATGTATTCTGCAAGGAAATATATTTAATTATATTGAAACTGAATCCTAACTTTATTATAGATGACTACCCTTGCTGATAGCAAAGGACAAAGAAGTATTTTAGGAAAGAATTGCAAAAATATGGTCTAATGGCAAAAGCATTAAACAAGGTTAAGGAACAGAGGTGCTAAACTTACCATACTTAAGTCACATTAATCTTTTCATTAGTACTTAAAAAAAAAAAATCACAACTTTCCATCTCAAGTCATTGTGTTGATGGGGCATCTTTGATCTGAAAAAACAGCAATGATCCCAATGGGAAGCAAGAAGTGTTTTTGATTTTTATCTGTAAAGTCTAAAATTCCTCAGGTGAAATTCAGTATGAAATGCATCCATGCAATGATGAAGGTGAGTGAATATGTCAACATCTGTGCTTTATTAAAGCTGGACTATTTTTACTAGGCACTGAACCAGAGAGACCAAATACCCTGATAAAACCAGAAACTCCAGGAAAGGTTCTTTGAAGGTATTTCTTGCTGTCATGTAACTGAAAAATACATCTTAATGTTATTTTCCTACATCTTTAATAAAACCAGTTTGGCCCAGCGCACATCATGATCCCAAACTGTCATCTTCTAAAAATGTACAGGGAATGATGTAGATTTCTCTTGCTCACTATTGGTATCGAACGGATCATGAAAATGTGTTTTCCAATTCTCTGAGAAATGACATTTCCAATAAAATACAGTTAATTGTGGCTAGGTCCATAAATCTAAAATAAATAATCAGTTAATTATTAATTATTAATTATCTCATTAAGATTAATTACGAGGATCTTAGGCTACCAGCAGTGTAATGAATGAATACTGTAAAGCAAATATTTTTATGTTCAAAATTCAAAGAAATTATACTGATCCTGTCATCTGAGTTCCTGTTTAGTGGAGATTACAATGTTCTGCCTAGTTAGCAAATGCTGGAGTTAAGCAGACCCAGCAGAAAGGCAATCAGCATTGCTCTGGAGACACCAAAGATGGCAATTTTACCAAGAGAAAATCCAGCATAAGCGCAGCAGAGAAATGGAAAGTAGAAAGTGTGGAGGCTGCTGATTCAAACTCTGTGTTAGGGAATGGAATCATTCCTCAATCTAAATGAGCTTCAGATTAGGTCATACTCACAATGCAGATGCTCTGTCTCAAGAAAGAGTAACTCTAAATGCATCTCTGTGCACAGACAGCAACCAGATCTTTTCTCCATGGCGGGAGAAACATTAATAAATGTTAATTTGTGCATTTTTACCTTAGCTCAGCTTCCATTTCCATATATTCATATATGGAAAAATTCAATTTTCATTAAGTTGGCAAAAGGCCGAAAAATGAGGTGCCATGCAAAATACAAAACTCACTAAAAACTGCTGGAGACATCCTCACTAAGCTACACAAGGAAGATCTGTTGTAAAAAAAAAAATCTTGTTATCTGTCTAATTGATTTTAATTCAATGCATTATTCATAGTACGCTTCTGTTTATTTCCACAGAATTTCTCATGGCTCTTTGAAACTTGCTTATTAGCTGTGTCTAGAGAACTATGGTGGACTTGCAAATTTCTGTGAGCAAGTAAATAATTTTAAGCAAAGGTGTTACTACCCCAAATGTAAATTACAAACTAATTACAGAAGCATTTTAACACTTCATAATTGAGTATGTTAGGGTAACAGGTGTTACAGCCTGTCAAGAGGTAAAAAGAAGGAAGATTATTCAGTCTTTCAAAGTTCGAAGAACTTTTGTTGTATTTCTAGCAAATTGCTCTGATGGAAATACAAAAACATAAATCCAAAAATACAAATTGGTATCAATGTCACTATTAGTATTGTCTCTGGAAGTTCAAAGGAATTCTGTGACACATTATAAAGCCAGGCTAAGGCCACTAGATCTGATTTTAAGAGCCAAAGATTTCTTTAGCCAGCACAGAGAAATTGTGATCATCTGTGGGTCCCTGATATTTTTCGGCTTGGATTCCCCATTTGAAATACACAGGGATGTAGGAGCTAAAGCAGGAAAGAGATCCATCTCAATCTTTAATGCCAAACCTCGACCTCACATGCTTAGACTAAGTGCTGCTTGGATACATATTTATCCCTCAGAGGTCCCATCAGATTCCAATCCTCCACATGAATTCTATGAAGATTTGCTCCACTCTCCACTCTTAGCAGTAGGTGAACTTATTTTCACTGTAACCATTGGGTCCCTTCAATAGAAAATCCATCTGGGCTCTACAGCTCAAAGCTAGATACAGACAATACCAAAGTTCAGGATGGCACATACAATTGAGGAATTGTGATTTCTATTCTAGAAAATCCTCACCTCTACTTTGCTATTAGTACAATCACAGCAGAATTTTTTTCCCCCAGTATTTGAACTGTTCATAATGTCCCATGGCCTAATATTCCCTTTTCTTTCTCTGTGAGCTCTGGCGATTTGTCTCCTTATCAAAGATCCAAAGCTCACTGAGGGCAACAGAAGTCTTGAAGACAGATTCAAGAAGCAAAAGTAGTTACAGTGCATGTAGGCGTTGTGTTATCTCATTTCAGTGTGTTTTCCAGTGTGAGATAATGTTTGCCTTTCTTGTTGCAAACATGTTACTATCTTCTATCTCTTAACATGCCTGCCAAGACTTTGTACATTCCAGCGATATTTTAAGCCAGGTCTTAAAGTGCAGGTCATGACACATTGCCCGAGGGCCATAAACCTATTTCCCTTCCCTGTCTCTGTTCTCCTTCTGAAACAGAGTTGCTTAGTCACTTGCCAATAGTCCTCTGATTCCAGCAGCGCTCTATAAATCACTGTACCTATTCCTGCCTGTTTACTATGAAGCCCCGTGGGAATCAGCCTGGAGGATTGTGGGACACATTTAAGAAGGTCAGATAGAAAATAAGCAACAGTGGAGTCACAGCAGGGAGTGATGATGAGGACACCTCATCACAGTGATTAGCAAGATAGATGATACCAAAGATCTCATGATCCAGTTAAGTTTTTAAGTGTCCAAGGATCTCTGAAGGACACAGATGGAGGGATTCATATCAAAGCTCACAGGAACGAGCTTCACAAAAGCACTTTCTGTGGGGATCTGCCCCTCAGTGACACAAGTTCCTGCAAGTGCAAAAGAACTATGCTCACAGGTTATTTTTGCACATTGTGGACAAAGGAGAACAAAAAGACATCTTTGGTAAACTCTGCCTTCCCTTTTGATGCTCAGATTGTCCAGTGAGCAAATGATGAAAATCCTTGTACCTGTCTTAATGGTGCAGGTAACAAGAAATTCCCTGTGGATCAGAGCTGTATGTACCTAGTTCCTCTGGTGTGTTTGGCTGATGACTCTCTGTCCACAGGCAACTCCTTGACACAAATTATAACACTGGAGTCTTAAGAAAAGCTCTTGCATTATATCACACAGGTGTGGGGCATGTAGATGCCAATCATCAGTAACTTGGATGTCATAGGAAGGAGAAATAAAAAGCCTGAGTTTTGCTAAAATTAAATAACGTGGATGGAGAAAACAAAGGACGTTATGCCTGGAATTAAGTCCCATCTGTGTGCCTGACACTGAAAATTTGTGCAGAGCTGCTTTCACTGGGAATGTTTTCTTTAGGGCTTTAGGCACTTGAATGCAGCTTTCTTAACCTTTTGGTACAGACTGATAGCAGAAAAAAAGTCAGTTAGAGATGATCCTTTGTAGGGTGGTGTGGAAGACAATACGGTTTAGGTCAGAGGGATATTAGTGCAGTCTTATGGTTGTGCCACTCGGTAGCTGTACAGGCTTCATTTTGAAGGGTGAGTTATGCCAGAGGTGTCTGTATGGGAACTACTCAAAAGTGAAAGCCTTTCAACAGAAAAAGGTTTACAGAGAAATGCAATAGCTTTTCTTACACCCATTAATAATGCCCCTTCCCACAAACTTTGCCTTATTTATATCCTTGCATCATCTTGGTTCAAACATTGTTTACTTCAACAGCAATATATTTAAATATTTCAAAATATAGGAATCTTCTCACTCTTTACTTTAAGTAAAGAGGCACACTGACAAAATAGTGTCCCAAAGAAATACGTCTGCTGCATCTGAGGCAAGATTTCCAGATGGGTGTCAGGGACCCTGAGAGAAGAAAGTGGGTTTAAAATGCAATGTACCTTTTCTGTCAAAAATGAGAAATGGTGTCCAGTTATCTCCCCACAGGAACATGCCTGGTGGCTACAACATCTTCCATAGGAAAAATTGAGCTACCTTCAGGCTCTCCTTCTTCCAATCTAATTCAGGATCCCATTTGTGAGACGAGAGAAATGACAGCACATAATACGTGCAAAAGGAGATTGTGTAGAAAATTGCAACACAAAATACCCACAGGAGGTTGAGACTGACCTGGACACATGTCACAGGTGGCCACCAGCACTTATCTTAGCTCAGGGGCTTTAGCACAGCTGTATGTTTACACACTGTGCAGCAACAACCCTGGGCACTAGCATGATAAAATACAAAGATTGTGCTGAAGCTTAAAAAAAAGAAAGAAAGAAAAAGAAAAAAAGAGGGGGAAAAAGGAGGATTTCTTTCTCCATTTTACCTTGCATGAGTGAAATCGAAAGACACTTAGTAAATCTGATTGAAGCCCCAGCTTCACAGCAGGGAGAGAGCTTAGTCCTTCTTTGTTTGAAATTCAGACTAATGCAGCAGTGTGCTTCAGAGAAGCATCCAACCCACAGCTGCTTTTAAATCCTTTACAAAAGACTTTGGCATTTGCAATGACAAGGTTAAGCCACTGGCACATGCAGTCACTGCTTTGCCACTCACACGGGTTCTTTTTTAAGCACAGTCCAGCCCACAGGCCTAGGAGAGTTTATAACAATAACCTGTGGCATGATTTTAAAAATAAAGTCTTTGTCAATGACAACCACAACAACCCTAAGGTCTTCAGTGACTGTGCTGGGGGAATGATCACTTTATATTTTCAGAGACATCTTGCAGTATTCCTGCCAGAAAAGACTGACCAGAGCAGAAGCACTGCTGTCCGGGTTTGCATTTTCATGAAAATGCCTCTATCTTTAAGTAGACTTATTTAGTTCCTATTTCAAGATACATTAAAGAAACTGAGGAAAATTATGCTATGCCAGATCCTCCTTTCTGAAGTGTGGATCCAGGGCACTGCTCCTCTTCTGTGGCAAAATTTTCAGAAACACCAAGGGTTTAATTCTAAGAAAATAATGTAAATGTTGCTCTAAGTTGATCACTTGGTACGGTGAACCCTCCGCATCGTTGTTTAACTGGTTTTGTGATTAGATCACAGGTTCAAGAGAAGGGGTGGCTCCACTTGTCCTAGTGTGAAATGTGCTTAAAAGAGTGTTTTGAGAAATTAATTCTGTGAAGAAAAATACAGTAAACATGCAACATTTTAATGCCATTAGCAGGGTAAAAACTGAAGCTGGGCATGTGATAAAAAGGAGGCAATGTAACGATTCCGTTGACTGCCAAGTTGAGACAAAGCTACTGATGGCTGGCAACAACTCAGCAAGCCAGAAGTTATATTTATGCCCTTTGGCTGGTCAGGAGGATTACATTTTAAATGTTGCTAGAACTGGTAAAGGTATAAACATAGTGTCTCTTTTCAGTAGATCACGATGAAATAGGGCAGATGATCTCAGTGTTCAAAAGCACCCAAAAAGTAAGAGAGGGAATTAATTTATTTTTAATTGGTGATCTTGTATCTGATTGCAAATTTTGCAGTCCTCCAACTCCCATAAATATTAGATTGGTTTTATGTTGTTTAGAATTAGTTTGGATGATTAGTTGACAATTTTTGCAGAATTCCTTATACATACAAAACGTTCTCATGGTCTGTAATTATTTACTGTGCTCCATAGTCTTTGCTAGATGAGCCAAAGCAGGAGCAGGGCTGAAAAAGATGTTATATTGACGTTCATCACAGCTGGCCTTATATTAAACAATTCCTCAAGTTTTGATGGGGAAGTTCTTGGTACAAGCTTGAGGAATTGGTGTACACAAGGTTGGCTCCTGCAGTGCTGAACATGGAGGAATTCCAATGTGGACATCCTTACAGCTGGTCATTGAAACAGGCAATGTAATCAGTTTGGGGCTGGTGCCTACCTACCCATTCCTGATGTATGTTAGGGGTCTAGTCAGTGTAGATGTTTGCTCCATGTTTAGGGCTTGTCAGCACCTTAGGCACCCTAATTCGTTCCAAAATCTAACTCGCTCTCATCAGCACTATGAGTGCTTTGAACACTTACAGTGGAAGATTTCTGCCCATGTAAAACCTTGTAGTAAAGGAAATAGCTGCAATTGTGTGGGAAAATCAGTTTATATTTGAAGGCACACAATCACTAATGTTGCCCACGGAAGTTGCAGAATGTATTTTGAAAGCAACAGAAAAATTAACTCCATTCTGCAAGTTACTGTCTCCAGTAGGACCTTTAAATAGCTACAGATTCTGTTCTTCCAAGCATTAACCATTACACAGTAATCTACACTCAACCCCTTTCCCACTCCTACAACTTCTTGTGCTCAGGCACTATTTCATTCAAAGCTCTTGTATCTCAGCATTTCCATCACATATAACCATGTCTTTATTTATTTTCTGAACTGGCAAAATATTTGGAGTCTACAATTAACAGCTTTTATTGAATCTAGTTGTTCAAAACAACAAACTTTGCTCTTTTCCATTATATTCCCAGTATAAGCAAAGGTGAGCACGACAGAATGTATTCAAATATGCACTTGCTTGTTGAGCTTAGCAAGAAAAGTGGACTGTTCCGATACTATTGGACTGTTCCCTGCATAATTTCGAAAGATAAGAGAAAGAAGAATATATTTATTTTCGAATACCATATTCCTAATTGCACAAAATTTGCAGAACAATAAAGTTTTCATGAAGTTCAGCAATAGGAAGGGATTTTACCCTCTCAGCTATTGCTGCTCTCAGTGAGTCTAATCCTCCCAACATTCACAGGAGATGACTTATAAACCAGTGAGTGAGTACACAGAGCTGCACAGAAAGGGAAATCCTTCCACAAAGAAATGGAGCAACTTGCTTAAATGGAAGCGCCCTTGATGTCGGAAAAGGGACTGTAGCTCAAGGAGTCTTGGCTGACAACTTCTGCCTTGTGAGTGCTCAGCAAAACTTTTTCTTATTTGTTCACTTGCTCAGCAAGATTGAAAAACCCACAAGAGGTCAATAAAATGAGTTGCTGAGTAGTGGAGCACAAACATCTGCTCTCCTAGTTGACCAGTGTTGAGCTGAGGAGAGCAGCTAGCAGGAATTCCTTTTGGACAGCTCTCTTACTGCTGTTCAGTGTAAAGGTCAGGGAGCATCTCAGAGTACTTTGAGCTCACACCAGTGAAATAACGCCAGTCAGAAAGAGGAGCTCATTACCAGGACTATCAAATAACCCCACACGTTCACTTGATGCAGGACCTCAACTTGTCAGAATATTTCTATCCAAACTCATCCATCACAGAGGCTTTCCCATACCAGGAGAAGTAGCAGGACTGTCTTCACTACCAGAACACTGAACTCCAGGACTAGGACTAGAAGCAGTACTACAAACTTGATTTCATGGAAGTTCTTCACAGGTGAAACCACAACTGTGAATAGATGGAATGGACTGAAAGGATGCAAAC
>VWZD01009840.1:0-29122 GCA_013396695.1 Sakesphorus luctuosus
TACACACACATGCATGTATGTATGAATGTTTCATCATCCAAGTTCAAAACATACAGTTTGTGAATGCCTTCTGTTTTCACCGTTAGGTTAGTAACCACATCTTGCTGTCATCAGTTTGGGCTTGTGGATCATTCACCCGCAGTACAGTCGAACTCCCTGAATAAGTCAATTGTTACAAATAAGGTGCCTTGCTTATCTTGGAACTATGGTATCCTGAGGTCTAGAACAGAAGTTTCCTCCTGCATCAGCCATTGAAGTACAAAATACTAATAAGCATGTACTTTCAAAGGATGCTTTTTGAAATCAAATGTACAACTATCGATTTCAGTGAAAATACTACGTCCATACCCAGTGGGATCTCTGGCTTTAGCTAATTTCAAGAAAATTCTAGCATGCAATGGGAGTGTGCAGAAGCACAACTATTTGCTGCTTGTCTTTTGAGCTGTGGCATCAAAAAAATATTAAACAAAAAAGGAAAGTATCAACCTTATCATCATCTTCAGTAAATAGATCACAGAAACAAAACCACTTTGCATAGACATTTCTACCTAAAATTATACCATTTGAAATCATACGGAAGCCTTTTATTCAGCAAAATTTAATGACTTTACTGTTACAGTAGCCACACAGCTTGCCTAAAAAACCTGCTAGAGCTGGAGAAAATAGCAAATATATAGAATATAGAGTGGAATTTCAAAATGTGATTATAAAATGTGTTGGTGGGAGGATGCAGTTCCTTATAAAATGATCCTATTTTGCCATCAATCACAACTGGGTTCATTTTGCCATTGCAGAAAATGAATGTTATCACATAATTTGAATTTCAGAAACTACATGCTCATGGACTGCTGAGTTTCAAGAATGGGTTGTGTGAAATGAGCAAAGGAAAGGATTAAAACCCTCTCTCCCAACATAAGGAGCCTCCAAAAGTGAAAAGTGTAAGCATTCCACAGTGAAAGTGCCTCACCCTTTACTTCAATCCACTTGCTACAACTTCTCCTTTTTTTCTAGCTAGTCACTGTGAAATCTTTTATCTTGGGTTCCCTACTCCATCAGGGGCACTTTGTCTTTTTTTTTTTTTTTNTAGATTCCACCACTGAGCTGACAAGAAATCCAGAGTCCTTGGCAGTCATTGAGTCAGTAGAGTGGCTGGAACATTGCATAAATTTGAGAGCTGCATCATGGTTTTAATACAAGCATGACATCTTGCATAGTGCATGTAAAGCTCAAGGAGTCAGAAGGTATTGCAGGTTGAGAATTTGAGGGAATAAAAAACCAATTTCTAAGCCCACTGACTGCTTGTAAAGCACAGATCATTGTGGAAAACTTTGAAATTCTTAAGAAGAAGGGTAATTATGTTCATAATTGTCCTGGAGGTCTTTCCAGTACTAAATAAACTTCTACAATACATTTCTTATTTGTTTTCTTTGTTTGTCTTTTTTTTTCCTATTTTTTCCATACTGAACATAACTCAGACTCCCAAGTTAAACATGGCTTGAACCAAAAAAATCAACAGCAACCTTTGTATTGGCACTATATTTTGCACCACGTTTCAGCGATATACACTTTTAAATTCCAAATTGTACATGAATACTGAAGAGCTGGGAGCACACATAATTTCCCCCACTCAGGCTTTACCTGAACATACTGTGTCAACAAATGCTGCTTTATTAAAGAGAGGCACAACTTAATGACAACCCTCTGCTACATTCTGATAACCTTTACCTCCCACTGAGAAGGGTCAGAGAATGCCTAAAGCTTTTCAATCATAATGAAAAACAGTATCAGTTTCTATGATAAAAGTGTATAGCACTGGCGGACATTTTCAGAGTAGCTTTTGCAAATAGGAATCAAGTCACTTTGAGTTTGACATTGAGCTCTGTCTACTTTTCCTATTCCAGGTATATTAGGAGAAAACTAATCATAAAAGAAAGTAGACTTTTGGCAGCACTCAGAACTCCAGCTTTCAGTTGGAGGTAGGAAATGCAGACTGACAAAGGGCAAAGGATGTATTTCCGATTGTTTGAAGCTCAACAGCAACTGCTGGGTTCAAGTCAGAAGGGTTGGACCCATTTGGACCCATTTTATCTGAATTGCTTTTGTCTATTCCTAGTGACCCTGATTTAATATGCACTTATTTTCCTGTATTCCAGGACACCTAGAAACTAAACATCCCTCAGACAGCTTCGACAGCAAAGTGGTTAATGTTTGAAGAATGAGTCATTCTTTCCTTTGCCATGACATTGGGTTCTTATTGTACAACCCTGTACAGTACTCAGCAATATATTTTAAAGATTTAAAAAGCAAAGAGTTACAAAACCATTTGCAATTAACTTGAAATAGAAAAGATAGCACTTTTTTTAAATCCCATTATATAGTACACCGTATAAATTACAGAGTATTCAAATGCATAAATGCATCTTTGTA
The DNA here is from genome assembly GCA_013396695.1 of Sakesphorus luctuosus. Classification (NCBI taxonomy): domain Eukaryota; kingdom Metazoa; phylum Chordata; class Aves; order Passeriformes; family Thamnophilidae; genus Sakesphorus; species Sakesphorus luctuosus. Next base: position 2,428 of record VWZD01009840.1, read on the forward strand.
ACATTTATCAAATGTAATTTTTTTCATCATTGTTGAGGGGGCTTCTTTTTCTAGAGTTTTTTCTCTTTGTCCTAGACACCCCCATCTTCTCTCACTATCACGTATGACAGTGCTCCAGGTCTGAGACGTTGCTGTTGCAGTATCGCATGTTGTTGGGGATGTGACAGTCTGTGTAGTTAATGCCCCCGTTTGGGGTATAAATGGGCTGCAGTCTGAAATCTCCTTTAAGGAGCTGATCATTATTTAAGGAGACAATCTGGAAGCTGGTTTCCGTCATCTCCAGGATGGAGTTGTCCTTCTTGGTCCCTGCCTCACAGTAGTCATCTTTCCGACGGCCCCGATTATATTTCCACTTCTGGGAGGTGTAACGACCTTTTTTGTGCATATGCCAGCAAAAAATGCTGAGCAGGACCACGAGGACAAATATCACTGCACCCCCAATCAACCCTGCCAGCAGAAATGGGGAGCCTAGGTTCTGGGAAGTTGTCTGCTCATGGCTGGAAGGGATGTTGCTGCCATTGCTCAAAAACGAAGCCTTGGTTGTGGCTTCTGAACAGACCGTGTCTTCTCCAGTTCGGTAACTATTATAAGCATCCAGTGGAACCAAACAAATTCGATAGGTGGATTTGGGTTCCAGATTTACCAAGCTTGATTGCTGCTTCTCACCACTAACTATTCGTTCATGAACAATTCCTCCTACCAGACTATGGCCCATTTTAACCCATGTGAGTTTATATGCCATCACGGTAAAAAGTGACATCCAGTGGACTTGGATGCAAGTGTCATTCACAAAATGGATGAAGAGTTGAATCCCTTCAGATAAAGGAGGTGTCACCCTTTCTCTGTCCTCCCTGTCAGGCACAGTGGGGAGTGTGGCTATGATGGGAGTGAGAGAATTGTATTTGCTACCTGGAGTGGGAAATGATGAGGTGGGAATTAATGTAGTTGGCATGGTTGTAGCTGGGACTGGGGTAATGATAAGTGGCAGACCAGGGGTGGTGGTGGGGCATGACAACATATTCATATTGAGCTCCCTGACTGCCATACCTCGGACCTGCTCTGGTCCCTGGCACATAAAGCCCCGCACGTTTATGGAAGCAGGAATAAATTTGAGCCATTCAGTGACCCACTTAATACTGCAGTCACATAACCAGGGATTATTCCTTACAGTGAGTTGTCTCAGGTTGTGGAGATTATCAAATACTCCCTTTGCCAACATCCGAAGTTGATTGTTGGAAATATCAAGACGTTCCAGCTTGTGGAGGTTTGAAAAGGCTGTAAGTGGTATATGGGTTATCTGGTTGTCCTGCAAGTAAAGCCTTAGCAGATGTGTACCTGGAAGATCAGGAGGAGGGTAGGTCAGTGAATTTCGAACTATTGAGAATTCCTTGAGCTTGGAGAGGTGGCTAAAGGTGCCTTCAGCTATGCCTTTATTAGTAAGGAGATTGCCATCCACGATTAGACGCTCCAGACTTGTAAGATTTTGGAAGGCCAAGTCTGAAATGACAGCAATTCGGTTTTCATCTACTCGAAGTTCTTGTAAGTCCAGTGGAAGGCCTACTGGTACACTGCTTAAGTGATTCTTGGACAAGAACAGAAGCTTGAGGCTGATGGCTTCCTGGAATGCCCCATCCTCAACGCCAACAGTGGAGATGGAGTTGTCATCCAAGTGCAGTTCTTCCAGCTTCAAAAGCTGAGCAAGAGCAGCACGAGAAATGGTCTGAATGTTGTTTTCCTGCAGGTGGAGAACTCTGACATTCTTGGGCAGGTTCATGGGGAATTCATCCAATTGGTTGCCATACAGGTAGACTGTGTGCACAGACTGGACATTGTGCAACTCTGCAGGAAATCCAGCATTATTAATTTGGTTATTATGGAGGTAGAGGACGGTTACACCCTCTGGTATCCCAAGAGGCACTGAGGTCAAGCTTCGCTCATTACAGTAGACAAAGTTTCGATCACAGCGGCACACTTTTGGGCAGGCCAGAGTTCTGGAGACCTGCATGTAGAACCCCAGGGAAAAGATAAGCCATGATTTCACGAGAAGAGCCCAATCTGTGGGCCACATTTTAGTCCATGAACCCATTTCTAATGTAAAGAAATAAAGTACCAAAGTATTTAAAACTGATAACAATAATAAAGCACAGGTAGCAAAATCTCAGGTGATTAAACTTGGCTTCTATTTATGTCCAGTGTTCAGGCGAGAGTTAAAGTCCTGCAGGCTAAGTACAAAATAATCTTTTTATAATTGGCCTACCTCCTACTTTTGATAAGAAAAACACAGTCTTGTTATCCAGGGTTACAAAGTTTGTTGCGTTCCTCCATGTGTGCTGAAAGAAACAGTAGACATGTCTTTGCAGATGAACAACTGGTTAATTTAAAGATACCAAAAGTCTTTGTGCTTGGAGGGATAATATTTCCTTTCACTGAAGTCTGTTGGTGTCACACTCAGCTTTCTGAACTCAGCAAAGTCCTTGTATCAGCTGTCTGCCAGATCTGGCCTGCCTGTAAAAGAAATGAGAAAAGAAAAAGCTGAATAGCATGAAATGTTTAACAGGGAAGATCAAGTCCATTGGAAGACTATGTAAAGGCTGAGCTCTTAGTGAATTTCTGGAAAAAAATGGGAAAAAAATTAATATTAAACATTAACTTAATATTACTTTTAAATAGTCTTGAAATAGATCTGATGTAAAGTCATTGCAGTGATTGAAGGACTTTCAGTGACATCAATGAAGGCTAGATCTGTCACTTGAGTTTGCATACTGTACGTCCAGTCTTTGTCCTCTGACAGAATTTTTGCTCAGGTAACTATTTTTTCTTTTGCAGGACCACTGACTTCAATGAATGCTATTCACTGATGCCTGACAGAATAGACTCTAGGTTGTATTATTTAATGACACTCTATATTTATTTCCTACCAGCCTCTGGAACATTCTATTTCTGTAATGTCATTATGTGTACTCTCCAAATTAATGCACACTGCCAGATTATTGTACTCACTAGAGTGAATTAGAAATTTATGAGGAGAGCCTTTTAAACAGGTATGGTAATCTGCAAATATAAGATATCTTGCTGTAAAACACAGATTTGCTAAAATTACCAACCTGATATTGGTTCTGATGTGAACTGTGCTGTCAATAGATTTCAGAACTTTCCAGTAAATGAGGCTCACATCTGCTAAGTTATTGTTTTAGATCAGCTCAAACTACAGCAGTTTTCCAGAACACTTTCTGTGAAACCATAAAGGTTAGATACTTCTTTTACTTCTGCTACACAGTTGTGTGTGGATGGCTACATAAAGAAATTCGTTTGCTTTAGTATAGATGAGATCCTTAATGTGTATTTTCAGCTTGTAAGCATATTTTTTATGTTCTCAGCTACTATTTAATATTCAGATCTATAACCAAACATACTCATTCTCTAAAGTGTGCAATGAAAGACACCATGTTGTTTGATGTTTTCTTGTTATATGTTGTTTCCAAGGATTGGCGAAGGGGGGGAAGTAAAGAATACTGCATTTTCCATACTTGAACCAAAGAAAGGATATAAACCTTGGCAAGTACCAAGCATGTGTAGATATTAGGGTCTGGAATTGCAGTGACATGAACACAGCAATTTTCCAGGTTTTGTTTACACAGATCAAAACTCATTCTCTGGGATTTCAAGGAAATAGAATTTCAGTGAAAAGAAATCCTGTTTGAAAATGGTGGTATTTTTTTAAAATTTATTTTTATTTGCTTGCTTTTTGATTTGATGTGGTTTTTCTTGTTTGTTTTTTTTTTTATTTTTATTATTTCAATTATTTAGGTAGTTTGCTGAACACCCAGGTAATTTGGAAAGAAATTTAATTCAGGAGTACATGAAATTTGTTCTGATACAGCAGTGCAGTTTATACTATGTCCAAAATGCTACTTTTGGGAATCCCGTGGACTGACAGTGCAGAAGGTCTCTTTAGGAGTCCAAGTGCTATAATCCTGCAATCTTGCACTTGCAGATTACCGTATTTATTCAGAGCATCATCAGGTATCAGCCTCAAGGTTCAAACAGCTGAAGATAAAGGCATGCATGCTGTAATGTAGCCTGTACTGTGTACTGACCCTTGATAGAAACAGTAAGATTCCCTACTGCACTGTTCATGGTTTTCTCTCTTGCAGGTGTATTTCAGGCAAGAGTTGTTTCTTTTCAATTATGTCAGATGATGTGATACTGTAGAGAAACTCTTAACAGGATTACATTCTAACATGAGCCTAAGTGTGACAGTTTATCCGTCTTTAATACAGCCTGGCTCCCATCTGGATCATAGTGCTCTGATCCGTCTTGACACTTTCTTTTTAAAATAGGAATGAACATGCAGAACCTCCTCTAAGATTCTTTCATTCCTTTTCCATCATGGAAGAGAGACAGCCTGTAGCTCCTAACAGAGCCAACACCCTGCACTAAGTTTGCTTCCAATTATAAGCCTCATTGCTGATTATGTTTTATTTGACTCTTGGGTATAATAGAAAGCCCAGCTGCGGACATGCAGCCACAGGCAGCTGCAGTTCCTGGTTTTCTGGGAATCTCCTAAGAGACTACCATATTAAAACTGATTTATGCATTCACCTTATTCTAGGACTCTGACAGTGTACCTCTCACCTAAGTAAACATGGCACCTGAATAAAAGATTTCAGTAACGATTCAAGCACATTGTGTCAAACACACAGCCCTTGTCATTAGATACTACAAATAAAAGAGCTTTGGCTGGACAGAGTCTCTGGAGTCTCTCTAGGTGGACTCTGGAGTTGATCTGCTTTTTATTGTTACATGGATTTTGACCTTAGAAATCTTCTAAAGCTTTCATAATGTTTTCTCCCCTTGTGATTGTGAGAAGTGCAGTCCATTTATTAATGCCAGTATGCTAATCTCTGGATATCAGTACTTAATAAACCAATACAATAAAAATCAGTACATATAATATGCATTGGAACTACTCTCAACTGTACTAAGCAAGAGCATAAGAACATATCTAACTAGATATTTATGACTTCAGGATTGAGTGAGGTGAGACAGAGGGAAGGAGTGAAGAAGCAAGGATACAACTGAGTGTATTTTAATATTTTTTCGGGAAAAGTTTTACATCAATAGTCTTTTACAATGGTTTAATAGCAACTTATATTAGGGATCATAGCTGTAGCATTTTTCAGCAAATCTCAGGGACCCTAATGCAAAAGTGAATTGTATCTCTGCATTAGAAATTACTACCCTAAAGACCTTAAAATGATTGAAGAACTGAGCAACCTGCTTGATTAAAAAAAAAAAAAAAAGGGAGAAAAAAAAGAAACTGTGAAGGAAAAGCATCATCACGAATTCCAGAAGACTGGAAAAGATTAAACAGTTTGTTTTTAGCAAACTGTCAAAACCAAAGGCAGGTAGAGTCATTGAGCTTTTCCTCCAACCCTGACATGCTGGACCTCTAAAGCAAGCTCTCTATTTTCAATATGATTTCAAGCACTAAAATGAGTCTCTGCAAATTTACTGATCATTTTCAGAAGTAGCATTTTGGAAGTGGAGGAATTAAGGGCATTCCTTAGTTATTGTGATTGTAAATCTTGGCAATTGACTCAAACTATAGATGGCAGCAACTTTGCTTACTGTTAAGTCAAAAGGTTCTGTAAACCAGCCTAGGAAGAGAAGAAAGCAAGCTGTGACGATTAACTTAAAATAAAAGAAATCAACACGCAAATGCCTCAATAGTAACACATCTGTACATCATCACCTAGGTCATTTTTGTTTGTCTTTCCTACCCTGTACTCTTTACTATTTTTCACTACATTCTCCTTAGAGCACAACTCACGTCTTCCAAGTGTGTAAGACATTTCCTGCCTTACTGCAAGCCAGGATATTAAATCCCATTAGGATTTAAGGAATGACACAATAAAGCTGTAAAAGCACATTGAAATAGGTGAGAGCATATCATATGTTTTAGGTGGCCAGGTCTGAAAAGTTGGCTTAGTGGCCTGAGTTCCTAACATCAATGGAAATGTTTCTTTTCCTATCTTCAGAGGCATTTCAAATCAACATTTTTAATCTCACTGTCTTTTTCCAAACCTGCCTTGTTTAAATTCCCTTTTGGCACAACTGATACTAGCTGGAGAAGAATAATTTTGGCTTTGTGTACTGGATAAAATGTAAAGCATTTTGATTAAAGATATTTAAAAGTTGAAACATCTGGCTGCAAGTTGGGAAGGTGAAGATTTTATTTACTGGTCCAAATCCTCCATACAACTTCACTAGCTTTAGCCACTCCCCTGTGTATAGACATGACAAAATAAATAATATATTACTGAAAATACTAGTCAAATATAAATCTGTGGTATCGAGGAAAAAAAAGTCAGCTCACTAGCAGTCTGCTTATGGAACTCTTTCCTACCTCATTGACCAGTATATTGCCTCAGTGGTCGTTACTATGGTGTCTAAAGAAGCTCCAAAGCTGCTCTCAGGGCCATCCTTCCTACCTTTCATTATGTAATCTTCCAAACTTGCAGTCAAGGGCTACTTGAGAGCCTAGTGATATTCTGGAGAGATAATGGAGAATAAAGGGAGGAGAAAACATATGGATTCAAGCTTGCATATGAACACTTACAGCCTCATGTTCTTAGCACAAGAATTTTGCTGTGCTCCTAAAGCCAGGTTGTCTGTCTTCATTAGTCTTCCCATGGTTTATATTAAGGCTATAAATTCTTTAGAGGGAATAAAATTAACAATGCTTGACTATTCTTTCCTTCAAGGAATCATGAAAATAATCAACATTAGGTCACAAGAATCCAAGTTTTTTTCTCTGATATTCTAACCACTCAGCACCCCTCTTCCTAGCAGTTCATCCATTTATCTGAACCTGAGTGTCATGAAACATATATTGAAAGGCAAGCAAAACCAAAACCAAATGGTCATACCTATTCTTTTCACTGCTACCAGTCAGTGACTCTTACTTAGCACTAAACCATTTGGCATAAATTTTCTTGGCTATGCTGCAGACCAAGGTTATAATCAAGTCATAATCTTACTCCATATAATTATAATATACAGTAAGTACAAGGCTATTATGTCTGGAATTGAATGACAAACAGAAAACAAATCTCATTCCATTCCTATGCAACCTTGTACAGAGTTCCTAGTTCTTAAGGAAAATGTTCTTGTATTTCCTTTAACTGGTAATAGAAAAAATTATGGAGTAACACCTGACAAATTCCCTTTTTCCACTGAAGTAGAATTCATATCTACACGTGAATGAACATCTCTCTTTTTTTTTTCCTTTTTTTTTCTTAACTTATTAGGAGCCATAAGTGAGTGTTTGCTGTTTATGTTTCTCCATGAATTCCTTGGTTTGAACTTTGCATTCAGATTTTAATGTCTATAATCTTAGTATGGGGAATCAAAGGCATGGGGAAAATGACCCAAAGGAATCAAAATGCTTTTACAGGAAGCCCTTTTGCATGCCTGCTGCTCTAACTGCTTCATAGTTATGCATGTGTATTACACAAGAAGAAGAGGCAAGGAGGAAGAAGAAGAGGTGAAGAAAAAGGAGTGAAAAGGAAGAGTAAAAGTCATCCTTGGTGCCTTCTTCTGAAGGGAATATTGATGACACAGTAATGATCAGTAGCCAGTACAGGAAGGAAACCTTAAAGCATCTCTGTACACTGTTACAGACACAGTGAAGTCTATAAGGACAAATTTTGGAAGAGAAAGACATTATTGCCTTCGCAGTATTGTTAGCAAAATGATTCAGCAAATGTACACAAATGAACTCTTGTGCTTTCTTCTGCTCTGATCAGGACATTTCTGGTTTTGCCCCTCAATTTGTGCTTATAATTATTCTCAAAATCTCAGATCAGGCAGCCTGAGGAGGCAAATGAAATTGATTTGGATCTGCCTTGGTGGAGACAGGAAAAAGTTTACAGTGCTTCATATTGTCACTGTGGGTATAAAGACATCATTTGCCATCCCTCTGCTCCTTGTTCTTCTGTAATCTTCAGCTCCTACAAGCCTTTTATATCTTTCTAGCTACATTCCTGCAAATTATTATACAGACACATTGCCCAGAAGAATGCAGGCTTCAGGAAATACCTTTTTAAAAGGCATGATATTGTAATCAACAAAAGCTTTGTCTTTGCAAATTTGTGTAGTGCACAGGTTCAAGAGGACTCTGCTAGAGACCAATTCCTGACTGCCAGGAGGGGGAGCTAAGCCAGCAGGAAATTTTCTTTTCTTGAATAAATAGATACATTAATAGATGTGGGACTCGTTTTCTTCCCACTTTGCCTGTCCACACACATGCACGAACTTCCTTCTTGCAGGTGTCTGTGACTGCTGACTTGTTTGATGCCTGACGAACTGAGTAGTATAGCAGTTTGTTATTGGGAAAATTAATACTTCTTTATTCTTATAGAAAGCATTATTCCCAGTTTGAATTTTATGCTTTATGGTTCAAGACATTTTTACTTGCAGGTTACTACAAAGTGCAATTATTTCATAGGCATGAGAAGGCATGCAAGAGGGAGGGGGAGAAAGAGAGATAGCAATGGAAAAAAAGACAGGTTTGTGGAGGAAAAAGCTCAGGTAGAGCAGATTTTTCTCCTTGTACAGATTAACAGGAACCAGTATGAGGTCAAAAGAGAGCACATACTACAAGACGTAATCACTAGATTGATCGCTGTACTCCAGGAAGCAGGGCTGAAATAGCTACAAGATCAATAACATTAATGCCTCAGGTGGGGCAATGAATTCAAGGCTGCCAGGCATCCTGCTGGCAACTGTGCTGTGCCACACACCCTGCTCAGCTCTGTAGACTTCTCTAGAACTGGGCGTTGAAGTGACAAAGTTCAGGTCTGGAGAATACAGACTGCCTAGACTAACACCATCTTCATTCCTGTGTTTAACTCTTATTGATTTATAACAGAAGGAAGTTATTCTCAAAAATTGATGTTGCACAATTTCATTGAGACTACATGACCTGTGACAATTAACAAGGCTATAATCCTAGAAACATCTGTGTTTCCAGTCTGTGGCAAAAAAACCCACAACACCCACCCCCCCAAAAAAACCAACCAAACAACCAACCAACCAAAAAACAAAAACCCCCATCCTTGCTTGAGCACACAAATGCCATATAGGTCAACACAAATTTTCCCATTAAATAGCCTTAAAAATAAGATTATATGTAGTAGTAATAAAAAAAAAATGAAATAGTGTAGAACATCTAATGGAAAAAAATATCCATTCAAATTCAGCTTTTGGCTTGTCATATCATCCAGTCCAATCTGAATGACTGTCTGCATGGATTAATCTTGTCGACCTATGCTACTAGTAGTTTCAGCTTCTGGCAGAACCAGGAGGAGAGTTCTAGAAAATGGAAAACTGCCACTAGGGATGTCCTGCCTGTGAAGTCCTGAATTCTAATGTAGGAAACATCAAAACTTACTAATTGCAGCTGTTAGAGCAAAAGGTAATGAGGACACACAGCAAATTAAAAAGCAAAATCATTTAATTGCCTGTGCACAAGCAGACAGGACTCCCTCACAGAACATATGGGAGCAGAAAATGTACAGAACTCCAGGTTTTCAACTAATGTGAACTTCTGAGTTGTGCAGGACTTCTCGAGGCAGCCCAAAGTCATTGATAGCCCAAGCACCTGTTCATAAGGAAATATCTCTGTTTTCATTTTAAAATTGCTGATTGTTAAAAATTTACTCCAGATGGTGACCATCATGATATTTTCACTCCAGTGGGCAAAGAGGAACAGATGATCACCTCAAGGACTCATATTAAATGGAGTATTGCACCTACCAGCAAAGGGTTATTGGTGTCTTTATTAACCTTCCCCCAAGGCCTAGTCTAATTTTTCACCAGTCTAATGCTGCAATGTTCAAAACTTAACAAATATGTCAAAAAGTATGGCAGTGAATCAATTTAGTATGGCAGTGAATCAATTCCCTAGTCTTTCAGTCCCAAAGAACGGATCTTATACCTTAGGTGAAATGGTTTTGATGGATTCATCTAGGACTCCATAAACTCTGCAATGTATCAGGTGATGATGTAAAATTGGATTGAGAAAGTTGGAAATGGCAGATGAAATGAATCTCACATGAGCACCTATCCAGAACACTTCAACGAAGTATATTTACATTAAAATACCTGATTGCACTGAAGCCAAAACCTTGCATGGAGATTTGTCAGTTTTGATAATGTTTTCAGTAGGAAATGTGCATAAAGTCAAATGTTTTCTGATCATTAGTGACCAGAGATAGAGAGAGAAAAAAGGGTAGAAGAAGGATAAAAAATTGACTTTTTTACCTAAAGAGATGCATTTGGACACAATTACATTTCATGAAAGCATTTGTAAAATAAGTGTTTGCATTCCATATTTTGAAGTCATGAAAGTTGTTGTGGAATTATCTGCCTCTGGACAGCTGCACTTAACACAATGAAAGAAAAATAAAGATATTCTTTCTTTGCCTTCTTGACCCTTTTCCAGAGGGCTTACAGCGTTCCTTGACAAAACTGGACACAATGGTTTGAGAAAAACCAATAATACTAAACTAATTTAAAATTATTCTCCTTTTGGAACACATATGTTCTGTACTGCACTTAGCATAATGCATTTTGTACTAAGAAAAAATGATGGCAACCTGCTGTTTCTTTGCAAGCAAATTGGTCCCTACCTATAAATTATTCTACACTGTGAAGCAAACAGTTTGCTTTTATCTAGAGATATGTGGGCAGCCTGGCAAAACGTCTGTGGAGAATTTGAAAAAGCTGCTTTTAGTGACCTAAGTGATTAAATACTGCTTCTGTGGAGACAACATCTTGACACATTTTAAATGTGTTGCATGGCGCTACATCATCGCTGAGATTCTTCACTGTGTCACATTACCTTGTGGGGTATCATTCATTTAGGATCGTAGGCAAATGAGCGTGGGCTGCCATATTCTTATCTTCCATATTTGTAGCATATGGCCCAGAGAGAAAATATGACACTACCTGCCCCTCAACTTCTTAGGCACCTTGATATAAATAAAATCAAATGTGTCATCATATGTTCTTCTTTCTAACAAAGACAGATGGAGATCTCTCCTTCCTCTTTTAATATTAGTTAGCATGCTGCTCCCTCACAGCACTAAGAACTACTCCATAAACACTGCTAAGGAGCTATCAAGAAAGATTAATAAAGTTGTTTGCACTCTTAACTGCTTCAGAGAACCTGTCATGTGTGGTGTAGTCACTTAAGGGGCCAGTGAACAAAAGTTGTTCCCCAGCTGTAGAACAAATCTTGCTTATATGACATAGCCCCTGTAACAGCAAACAGAAGGTTATCAAACAAAATTTTTTAATAATTGCCATTAGAGAGCCAGTCAACAGAAAAGCGGAAAGATATTAAAATGATGGATGAAGAATGTACAGCTAAGCCTTCAAAATCCCTATTCAGCTAAATAGTTGAATTATTTATCAACTGTACAATATCTCAGCACCAACACTGCCTGACAAGAGTCTGGGGATCTGGATTTGGTTTATTTTTCCCAGCAATCCAATTACACTTTTCTGTATGCACAGGTGGGAAAAGTGCAATAATCTCACTACTGCAGATATGACACACAGTACTTCATACGGGAAACAACTTGTGCTCACACAGATCATCAGAACAACAACAACAAAAAAATCAACAATATAGAACCCTAAAGATATAGCTGCGACTGTTTCATAGTAATATAAAATTATTTATCATTTGGAGGCATTCTTTCAGAATCCATGTCTTATCTGGACACCAGTAAAACCAGTGATTTTTCTTAAGACTACAGAGAGGAAAGAAACACCAGAGACAGAAGGACAGAACAATTTGCCAAGCATACAGACCGTTTAGAGATATGTTTTTTCCACAGCTACTTTTTTTTGGTTCTGCCATTTATTTCTTGGCAAATTTTCATTCAGTATTTGAGTAACTATTTGTGATAATAATTATTTTCAGTGAGAGGGTCATGTTGCCGCTTTTCAGTATTGATGGTCAAGCATATATCCTGGGAATGTACACATCTGAGGATTAAAAGGGCTGATGAAAATATGATGGATCCTGGGATTAAAGGGGTTTTTTTTGCAGCAATGGGGTTATGAATCCCCAGGTCTTGATTCTGTCGGAGAGCAAACATTTGCACACTTTGCTCTGGTTTGGTTCTTCTTTAGTGAAACAATGCTTTACTACCTTTCCCCAAGAGTCATCCTGAGTTCCTATTTAACTTGAAAGTTCTTTGAGAAAAGAAGGCTGTATGGGACTGCACAGAACTTAACCCTGGGCAGCTTCAGTTTTAGGTACAAGTAGAGATAAGAACAGGCTAGAAATAGTAAACAAACGTTTCTAACCCAATGAGTCTCAGCTGTGGAATTAAAACCAGAAGAAGCTCATGAGAAATCTTAAAGGATCACAAAATAATACATGAAAGTGGTGCTAGCCAGCATGAGCACTGTTCTTGCAGGATGAAGGAGTACCGATTATGTGTTTAAACACTGGCTGAAACAGTTTACATCAACTACTAGCTGCCTTCAATTTCTGGCAGCAGCTCAGTTCCCTGGGGAAGAAGAGACAGAGCAGAAAAAGAAATGGTGTTTACATCTGCAGTTGTGTCTTCCTTCTGCTATGTTCTCTCCATGAAGGAGCAGATGCTGCCAACACAGAGGGTGCTCAAAGACAAAGCAGAGCCAAATGGACATCAATTCCAGAAGCTGGAAATATGCTGCTTCAGCCAAATTTTTTTCTTCTCCCTGGTGATGACTGCAGGACAGAATATTCTGTGTGAATAGTTTCAAGATATACAGAATCGTTAAGTCTTCTTGCCATGAACAGAGGAAAGAGGATACAGTAATGTCAATAGGTGTAATTTTCTCCACAATATACTGAGTACATAGAGAAAAAAGACCCTGCCATCTCTGTGTGTTTATGAAGAAACAGTTCAGAGCAGAATAAATCCCTGATGCACTGTCCTGAAGTTTCTGTCATTAACCTTTCTCAATAACTGCTCTAAAACATTTTTTAAGTAGCTCACCTAAGCTTATTTCACTTAAGAAGTTTAAAGCCTTCATGTTGAATGAATCCTGACAAAGATGGAAGAGAGCACATTAAGCAATCTGCTTTGTTTTTCCAATTCTCCCCTTCAGTTTTGAGGTCCGTGTGTGGTTGCATCAGTGAGACCAAAATGCCAGGAGGTCCACAAAGACACCTAACAAAAGCAGAGCAAAACACATAGTCCTTTACCATTAGTACTTCTCAGTAGGTGATCTTTAGCCATGTAGAGACAGCCAACAAGAGACTCACGCATCACTTAAACTCTCTTAATAGCTTTTAAGTGGGTCCTTAGAGGTGTAGAAGCCTGGAGCTGGCCTCCAGCCCAAAAGCAAATTCCATCTGGCATATGCCAAACCATTTCAGGCAATGGAGTCCTTATCAATACATGTCCTTGTGCTACTTTTCAGCAGAGTTGTTATTGCAAGGAATCACAACAGTATTCTTATCAGCATTTTGTGCTTATACAAAACTAGACATCTCAAATGAGTTCAGGAAGGCAGAAAGGCAGTGCACAACAAAATCTGAGAGAGGGCCAGATGAAGAAATATATTCAAAAAGGAGATAGTTTTAAGCTATTCTAGAGGCAGCAAAACATGGCTGCACAAAAATGCAATTATTGTTTTCTTCTGTTTGCAGAGAGCTTTATCTATTCAGGTCACTGCACGAATCAAATAAGAAGACACTCTTATGTTTTCTATATAGACCTCTGGGTACTTTGAATGGACCTCATATAAAGACCTGCTAAGGGATTTGGGAGTTTGATGACTAAAAACTGAGGACTTTGGACTAAAAACTGAGGTAGGTCCCTAATACAAATACCTTGTAAGCATGGGAAGTCTTAGATCTTAATGTATGTCTACACCAAAATTTTAGATACTAAAGGCACAGTTCTTATGCTTCTGCTAATAAGACATATAGTTGTTGTAACCCACTGATGTAGGGTGTAAAGACAGTGTTAGCTTTACATACAAGGCACATTATTTTCAGCAATTTTACCTCTGCTCAGTTGTTTTGATCTCTACTTAGTCCTTTGCATAGGAGGCTATAAACTAAGGGAACTAGAAAGCAAATCAGCCATGGAAATATTCCTACTGTATACTTGTGTAACAGCAGTCATAGGCTTTTACCTTCCTGTTTCATACTAGATATATACATTCAGATGTGGAAGATCCCTGTGGAACAGACAGCGAAGTATATCAAAATCCTCTGCTTTATGGACAGATGAACAGTAGAAGAGCCTCTAAGCACCCTGGAAAAAGGATTTTGTGAACTTGAGTAACTGCAGATGTTGTTTTGATTACACTAAGGAAATTTCTTATAGTGGAAATTCCCTTTTACTCCACCTCTGTCTTTGGGCTACTGCATCTGTGTTGTGTTATACAGAATATAGATTAGACAACAAAGTGGCGCTGAGGATTAGAATAAATATGAAGGGGGGAAATTGTCTGAGCCTTTACCCACCATCAGCACCACCCCACTCTCAAATGCCTTCAGTTTGGATTTGGCAAGAATTTATCAGACATTTCACTTCAAATCTATCTAGGCATCTCTGATCCACTATAGTAAATAGCTGACCTTAATTCAAAAAGTGATGTGAAGTAGTACAGGACAAAAAATATAACAGTTGTGTTATTCCAGTGGATAAGACTTACTGAAACATATGAGGTCAAGTGACCTCAGACCACAGAAGTCAAGTTTGTTTACGACAAAATATTCCTTTAAAAATTCTTTCCTTGCTATTTCAATCAAAATAAACTGCATTTCCTAAAACCATACATCCCAGAGATGCTGCCACATGCTCCATCCAAACACATGCTCAAACTAACCCACCTTGGCAGCACCTGTCTTCAAGGTTTTTGAATCTCTTGGGAGATATTGCCCTCTGTTTCAGTGAAGCAGAAAATCCTCTTATATTCAAGAGGAAAAAAAATTCTATTTCCATATTCACTGAAAATATTTCAAGCATTAATCTTCTTCGCCAGAAAGAATATATTCACATTTTCTGCGTAGGCCTTACATGAAGGAGGAAGGTTTGCCAAAGGAAAAGTGTTCATTATTATTACTAATAACCAACTACTTTAAAGCACAGATAAGGACTGACTAAGCATTGAATGCCACATTCACTGTGGCTGTTCTGGTCACTCTCTGAGTTCAATTCCCACAAATAATTGAGCAACACTGTAACAAAAGAAAATCTAAGGTGATTTGCATAGGTATCTGTGGCAAATTAATAGCAAATACAAATACCAGTCTTCACCTGGGGAGCTCCTGACTCCCACTGCCCAACAAGAAGCATTGAAGTAGGAAAATTCTTGCAAGAAAATGGTATTTTTAATCCCAAGAGACACTGAGATTCATTAAAACTAGTAAGATACCTCTTAAAAACAGATAAAAAGTATTCCTTTGCACAGCAGATAGTGAAGTGAAAACTTCTGTGGAAAGGATTCCACAACTTATTGATCTTTAAGCAGGTTCCCTTAAAGAGAAGGAAAAGGGATGCACCTTCTAATATGTCTAGTTCCACCATTTCTACTGGGTGCATACAGTGGGAAACTGGATGGCAAAAGCACCTCCAACAATTTCTTGTCTCTGCTGGGGAGAAAACACTGAGCTAGATGGACTATTGGCCTGTGCCATTTGAGAATTTCTTAAACTTTAGTCAGTCACATCTTACAGTCAGAACTCAGGACTAAGCACAAGAACAGAAAAGCAGCATGCATGGATCTGTCCATTACATTTGCAGAGTATTTGAGTCAGAAATTAGATATGGTGCCATCCTATAATGTACATGATAGCTTAAAAGTCATTTACACAGCTCAAATTCTGCATTTTGAAACTATGGATAGTTGCTAATGACCATAAAAATACTATTAAACCTAAACTGCCCAAATAACATATTGGCAAATAATTGTTATTTATGCCTGAGATTTCCAGATGCAACAAAAAGAAAAAGGGAGACTTAACTCATCTATTCTGCTTCTGAGGCCATGAGTTTTTAAGGTGAGTACAAAAATAAAATAGTGAAATGATTGTGCAAAAATGCGCTTCCAGGGCTACAGTAAGTTCTAGTTCCCTAAATAGCAATGTTCTGCTTTAGCTTTAGAGGCTTGGAAACTTTATACAGTGAAGTAGTGACCGCAGAATGAACTGAAACATATCATCATGTTTTGGGCTTTTTCCTTCAATGACCTCTGAACCTTTCCTGTAGAGAAAAACCCAAGCCACAATGTCTGTATATAGAATTGCATTGCCTTGAAGCTCAAACTGTTTTGAAGCTAGTGTTTCAGTTAGAACACACCTGAAATTTTTATTTATCTAATTTTTGCATAATTTTTTTTTTTCATTTCCCTTTATATTCTTTTTATGATATAGATGGAATCTTGCTTCTCAGTCTCCTGCACAAATTTTGGTGAAAAGAGGTCATTAGACCAGCTTCTATATAAAGTCTCTATAAAGTCTGTGAACTTTCTAGGTTATGTCATTTTCTTTTTGACTGCTGGGAAGATTGTCAAGCAGAGTCCTTTGAAGGAGGACTTGCTCACTAGCTCACTTCACCTCCTTTGAGATAAGATACTTAAAAAGATCCTCATCTTCCACTAACCTATAGAATCTGTAACTGTGCTTGTGCTTCAGTGTAAGAATGGTTTAGCAAAAACGTCTCCCTTTCTAAATTAGACACTTATCACAAATAAAATTTCAGACTAAATATAGTGGTAAAAAGAGACAAAACAGAGGATAACCACATCTTTGCTTCTTCTGGTTCTGCACTCAATTTCATTCTGCCAGCACCCGTAATACCTCAGTACCCACGCTTATCAATCCTTCTCCCCTTTTGGTGAATGAACACTTCAAAAACTTCACTCTTCTCTGACATTGCTAACCGAAGTAATAAAAATCACAATTTTAAAAGTCTATTTTCTAAGCAATCACTATTTTTCTGCTGTTTGAATGTCCTAAAACTAAATAAAATAAAATAAAATCCAGAGACAGTGTTTTGACAGCTTTGGTATTGGCAGCTAGTAAATGCTTGGTAACAGAAAGCAAGGTTTATTTTCTTCTTCTCTTAAATAAATAAATAAATAAGCAGTTCCAAATTTGTGATCACAGAAAAAAAAATTCCTTTCCATGTTGTATTTGCAGCCTCTCGTTGAGAGAGTCAGCTCAGCTTTTCCATCATCTACTGTAGGACACAGTCAACATAATCTTAGTGTGATCACAGCCATGAAAATTCAAATATTGCTTTATTCCTAAAGCATAATTATATCCCAGGATCTGTTGGGCACAGTCATACTTGTCATTATACATATCATTATTCACTTTCTGATCGTCCTTTCTAATCCAGACTGGGACAGTAGTGTCCAGCCATCAGTCATTAGAATTGGTGATGAGTATGGTGAAAAATGAGGTGGTAACTCAAGGCTATTCTTTGAGAGAAGTAGAGTCTGAAGTGGTGTGAAGAGGAGACAATATATGTGTGATAGTTTCCCTTTCCTGACACCAAATCTTTGATTAATTACTGAGATAGGAGGAGTCAGGCATATATCTAAAAGGGAAGCTTGGAGAGACTAGTGTCACTTCACTGATAGGAAAAAAACCTTCACTGTTTGGTCTCTCTTCTTGGTGGATACTGATTTTTCTGTGATAAATCCTTTGAATGAAAACTACCTTACAGATAGAAGCCAGGACGGAAAATGAGACGATTCTCCTAATATATGGCAAGCAAAACACCCCTGCACCCTGATTAGCTCTAAATGGTGTGTTTATTGATGAAGCAATTAATTTTTCTAAGAAATGATGTGGTGGCCTGAACATTTATTAGCATTCACATTTTCAAGCCTTATTCACATACCTATGATGACAAAGTCTTGCATCTCAGGCAAGACAAGCTTAAGTAATTCTGGACCCACAGGTTCCAAGAGAAGGAGCCATAAAAGAAATGCCAAGTATCTTAAGATTCACAGTCAAATAAGGTTTCAAGTCAAAACCTATAATTAGGCATAATACCAGTGGATGTGTTCCTTAAACTTAGTGTGAGCATTAAGTAAATATGACTGATTAATTTAATTATCCTATCTGGCTTTCTCCTTGAATATTTACGACACATCTATCTCTCCTGAGCATAATAGAAGGCAAAATGAAGCCAAAGTACCTAAAAACAGCATTCTCTATCAAGGTATGTGTGTAGGCTGTCCCAGATATCTCATCAAAAAGGTAATGAAAATAAACAAGATAAAGTATTCTCTTCTGCTTGTGTTCAATAGGCAAAGAAACTGGGTTTCTAGCAGTACCCCAAGCTTCACTGAGCCAGTGTCATGGTAGAAACAGATGACATTTTCCTTTTCTACCATTTTTTTTTTAAACTTGTAAGGTTTTGGATTTCCATCCTTAACATAAGGAATCAAAAGTTCAGACCTCATATGGTCATGTGCTGACTTTGTGAAGGTACTGTTTGATAGTACCAGATACAGTTAATTATATTTGCCCTTATGCTCATTTACTCATGTCAGTTTGGGGTTTGAGAGCTCTGTCCTGGAACAGCAGCACTAACCATGTTGCTGACCAGATGGCTGTCAGCAGGAGTTGAGATAATTCCCTGGTTCATTTCTATGTTATAGGAACATGGGCCAGAGACTGACCTCCTAGGTAATGGGGTCCAGCCCCCTGCTATCACAGGCAACCCTGTCACTGAAAGGTAATACCTTGGCTAGGAGCTGATGTATGGCTTGCTATTCCTGCTACGAATTCTTTCGTGGCCCTCCCCATTTTCTCCTGGGAGGTAAGGTCTTGTGCTTCAGCTGCTTTTGTTCCCAGGGTTAGCTAATGTTCCCTTGCAAAGTCATGACATGACAAGCATCATTAGCCTCTTCCTGGAATTTCAAAAGCACTTCTATTTTTCAGTTTGGATTGAGAAATTGAGACACAGGGGCTCTGTGTTTTGGGTTTAGCTGTAGACTGCATACAGCTTTGTGCTAGAATATAGGCACTGCAGAAAAGCTTTAGTCTCAGAGGAAACTGCTCTGGCACAGCCGATATCAAAACCAGCTCAGAGTTTTCCAAGAAATGCAAAATAAGTCCCAGCATATGGGCTATAAAAGAGTAAGGCCAAGGGCTTTAGGATCACACATAACTGTACTAATTCAGGGATATTCTGAGCTTCCCTCAGGACGCCTTCTTGCCCCCTTGAAGCTGACCAGAATGAGCACAACTCAAAGTGTGTCTTAAATCTTTCTTGGTTGTTGGGATTGGTGTTGTGAACTCTACAAAACACGATGCTAGATCTTTAGAGTTAAATGAAGTTACTTAAGGCTTGCAAAGTGAGACGGAAGCACAAGTAAAATTAAAAGTTACAAGTTCCTGTCTCCCAGTCTGCATTCAATCAATGAAACCACACGTCCTCTCTGCTTAGACATACAGCTTTGAAGACATGGCCCTTAATGGCCTGAGGTTTGATTGTTCCAACTTTGTTATTCTGGTTTGGTTTTCTCCCTAGAGCCTTTACTACCAACCTCAGGCAGCGTCATTCAATGTAAGTAGAGGGAAGATGACTGGTGTCACAGTGGGGAACTCGATTTAATGAAAGCACTTGCAGAAATTCTTTTGTTTCTTGAAAGAATGTAAATGGACAGTATGATTTACAAGGTTACAGGGAAACAAGTACACAACTTCCCCTGATGCTGTGGTTAAGACAGGTTGGAAACTATTGCACTTTGTGACAGAACAGCATGAACACACACTGCAGAAAGCCACAGCAACTATTCAAATCTATCTTTGTTTTAAGTACCAACTATTAAAGTGACCATGCTGGTTTTACCCTGTTCTTTTTGACAGTGGGTGACAAAAGGCCTTTGAAATGCTCAAAAGTTGCAAGTCTGCCTTTTCTGAATTGCAGAGGAAATCTGTGCTCTTGGGTTTTGAATGACAGTGCAGAGCAAAAACCAGAAGGAGAAGTTGCACGTACTATGTCAAATACGTCCAGAAGAAAGCAAAAGAAATATAACCTAGAATATTGAGACACACATGAATTGAAGTGCATATATTTTACAGCATCCAGGTTTTTATGTCACCTGAATGAGGCATAATAGAATACATGACAGTTATTTTATTACAGGAGCAAAAAAATAAACCTCATGTTGCTAATGCAAGCAGATAACCACAATTTCTTGATTCAACAATATCAAGCAGACAACTTTGTGCCAAACTTAAATATTATTTGTGTCTTTAAGCACTTCTTGAAATTCCTTAAACTATTCATTGGATTGAATGAGTCATCTTAGTCCTCAAACTGAAAAAAAAGAAATTGAAATAGTGAACTGAAAACATCACCCCTTATTCTGTTCCGGAGTGCTTTTGACTAAAATAATACTATCTTCTAAAATATATTATATATTTGGAATTGTACAATAACATATTATGCAAATTACAGCAATGAGATGGCTTATTACTGAAAGTGTCATTAATTGTAGTCGGTCACATTAGTCAAGTGGAGAGCTTTCGGTTTCATGTTCAGTCCTCATAATTCCTAGGATTGATCTTCTGGTAGAAATGTTCATAGATAGGTAAGACAAACTGAACACAACATCTCGCAATTCACTTTTCAAAGCCTTCTCAAAACTGATGTAGATCTGCCCCAAATGACAGGGAAAAAAGATTGCAGCAAATGCACCTCTCCCATTTTCGGGATTTTCTGCCTCCAGGGCCAAATTCTCCATCAATGAAAATGAGCCATTTATTGTGCTTGTCTGCCTGAGAAGCAGTATGTTGACATTTCAGACTAAAGTCTGACTAAGAAATTACTTTTTCTTTCTTCTTTTTTTTTCAGGTGCATTTCTAAATGTATCTAAGATATGTGGAGAAATATTTATATTTTAGAACTGATGCCACACTGATGATGAAGTTTGAGAATGTGAATCTTCCTCTCTAAAAAAACAAACTAAAACCTCACATCCATTGTAACTTTCTTTCCAGTATCATTTGCTAATAAGTCAGAATAATATCTACTCCTGTATGCTTTCTCAACAAAATTACTACTGGTATTGTTAGTAGAGCAAAAAAAAAAAAGACTTTACAGTGAGTGATAGCTTTTTTATTGCTTAATTTTGAATATTCAAGTTCTATAATGCTCTATTTCTCATATTTTCTATTTTTGAGGTACAGATAGGTTTATCTGCACTAGGCTGCAAGACTATGTGCTTTATTTCAAGAGAAGCCAGAAATTATTAAAATTGGTAGAATATATACTGTAATAAAAGTACAATTTTGAGAAACTAGTACAAAATCATGGTTATGGATTCCTTTCCCATGTATTCTACTGTTTTTGAAGTCAATGGAAATTTTCCCATTAGTTTCAGTTGGCCCTTTGTTTTATCTTCAGAAGCATTTTTTAAAATTTTCCCATTTCTAAGTTCCCATGATTTGACTTTGGGTGCGTCCTTGAAAGAGTTTTTATGCCCATGAATAGAGAGAGTTACTGAAGTCAGTGAGCCTGGAGGGTTGGACCAAACATCTTCACTTATAGCGCTGTATTCTGTTAACTGCATGGAATGCCAATCACTTCACTTGATATCTCCATCCCTCTTTATAATTCAAGATACTCAGCTCTGCAGCTTATGCAGTAGTTATACTGCTAACAACGGCAGCTCAGTAGAAAAACACAGTTAATACTTTGTGGAATGACAAGGACATAAAACTGAAAGGGAGTAGTTTTAGTACATTAAGAAAAAAAAAGTAAAAAGGCAATTTTTTCCAAGTTTCCTGTGACTGTTCTGAATGACATTTAGTGTAATAGGCTTGAGAGAAATATTTTGAAGAAAGTAGCTGAAACTTTGTTTTACATAAATTCAGTTGATTCAGGCAAGCAATTATTGCACTGTCAAGGGATTTTTTAAAGACCTGAATAACAAACAAGATAATGGGCTCTATCAGTTTCATGGGATATTCAAGTGTCTAATTCACTTTCTGAAATGAAAATTTATCCTAAAGTTTCATCTGGTGCTGCAGTGCACCATCATGCGCTGTGTAAAATCTAGCAGCCATGGTCTGATTTAATTTGATGCAGAGATAAAAACACCACTGCACGTTGCATCAGTTTAGCTAATGAATGTCAGCCAGAACTTTAACTCATTCCAGGCTATTTTTTACTTTTATCCTCACATTGTTCTAAAAACATCAATGCCTACTCTAACACCTCTATCTTAAGGAAGATCTCATTGCTAAGGAAAAACCCTAGTGGAACCATGTACTGGATGTTTTTTTCTCTATTCTTTAACAATGGCCTAAGTTCACATGCACACATCTGTACTTCCATCTTTTCTTTCCCTTTTTCTGTACTGCACACTTGTTCTACATTCTTTTTCCCTCATCTCTGCATTCCCCAAGGTGAAGTACAATCCCCTCCAGGAGGTTTCTGTGGATTTCAGCAAGTTTGGACTGGCTTCCGACTGATGTTCTCTCCCTCGTGTGACTTAAATGACTTAAATGGCATTCGGATTTTTGAAAGAACAGTACTTGGTTGGAAAATTAATACTTTGATTCTTGATTGTTCAAACAGAATTTCTAAGGGTTTTTTTCTCCCTCTTACTTACAAAAATAATTAGGCCTCAGCAACTCCAAGTTCCTCTTAGATTTGTGAGCTGAACTTTTTGACTCCTTTCGTGTGCTAATACTTTTCCAAAACAGCATCAATGAAAATAGCATGGGAAATAAATAAATTTTTCTTGAAAGAGGTTCTCTCTGCTAAAAAAATAGATTTAAGAATGTCCAGGCTGTACAGATAGGAGGTAACAAGAGCATTTATCACTTAACAGTAAATGTACTTCTGAGCTGAATGACTTTTCATCTCTCAATTACAGTAGAAACATTAAGTAATGAAGCTCCAGTCCAATAGAAAAAACAGCAAATACATAATCAACAAAATGTCTAGGTTTGGACAGGCAAAGAAGGAGTGCTGGGTAGCCAGCAAGTAGGCACCACATAACTGAATATATTTACTTCTAGTAAGTTGAACAAAGACATGAGTAAAATTACTATTAAACATTGGTAAGTGATTTTTTACTGGGAAAAGATTGCAGATGGTGAGTTTAGGAATCAGGAATTAAAAAGTTGTCACAGACTCAAAAACTATGGAAAAAGCAGCACAGCATTAAACATCTGTCATGGCTACAATCAAAAGTAGACTTCCCCGCACAATCATAATTAGGATGAATGCAAAAATCTGGAAAAGAGAGAAAATAAACTGTACTTCAATAAGGTCTCTAACCAGAATAGACAAATTCTACATAAAAACCAACAAAAACTTGTGATGAGTCCTGATTGCCTAGAATGTTACTACCTACAGGGGTTCAAAAAGATTAAATTAATTTCTTGATTGCATTATATTTGCTTCAAGGGCTTTGATGGTCACATATTTTACGTATTTTTCTGCCTGTTTAGTTGAAAAATTCGGGGTTTGGAACATTTTCTATTATTGGCTGCATGAAAACACTTGTGAAGGGGAGAAGGAGTGGATGCACCTTGCCCTCTTTTTCTTGGTGCTGTCCTGTGCTCCTTACAGCAGCATGGTCTCTCAAGTGCACACTTGACACAGATGAAAAAATGCTTTCACAGTTAAATCTATTGTCAAGTTTCGGTTTAAAAACAAATGTTTTCTTACTTTCAATAATTTTTGGAAACAGGACATAATTTGCGGTTCTTTCTAGTATGGGTAGAGTTCTACTTCCTATGCTCACATAGCAGGTCAGATGGAGAGTTTCCTTTAATAAATTCACCAGTGAGATGTTGCT
This sequence comes from Sakesphorus luctuosus, assembly GCA_013396695.1. Taxonomy (NCBI): domain Eukaryota; kingdom Metazoa; phylum Chordata; class Aves; order Passeriformes; family Thamnophilidae; genus Sakesphorus; species Sakesphorus luctuosus. The sequence goes on from VWZD01009840.1 coordinate 26,293, forward strand.
CTTATTTCTGAATCACATATTACTCTTATTGCCAGAATTGCTTTGACTTTTCATCTTAAACTGGGCTTTAAAACATATTTTCTGGCCTGATCCCTGCTCTATGGTAATGCTTGACCTACTGCTTTAAGGTAGCTCCGGCACTTGCAAAATTTAGAGGCACTTAATATTGCCCTGAACCCTTCTGGTTGGTAGCAGGCTCCATACAACTATTTGCCACGTGAGAGAAATTGTAAGCAGATGCCAAGTGATTGCCAAGTGGCTGGCTCTAGCCCATCAGACCCCCAGGGTAACCCATTTTTTGGAGGCCAGGCCAGTGATGGAATTGTCAATTGGGAATAAGTTGTGTTACTTAGTAACTACTTTGTTCTGCTGGAGCAAAGCTGGATTGATTGCAAGACAACTTCAAAACAGTTCTCTACAGGGTAAACAATATATGCGTAAAAAAATAATTGAAGCATTTTGTGGTTTGCATATGAAGAATTGCTCAAAGCATGCTATATAGATGTCTATAAATTAATCCTGGTAACAATGCAGTTTCCATATAGAGATTTCTTTTTCCCCACTTTTTTTTCTCACAACACGTGACAGGACAAATTATGAGAGTACTCAGGCTTTGGCTCATGAATCCCCTAGGGGGGATGGTGCACTACTTCTTCCTGTTTCTTCCTAGCCCATGAATCTTGTTGAGTGAGATTCACTCTCAGTTTTGGCCACTGAGGCAATTTAGCAGTTCCATTGTTAGAACCATGCAGGAGTTTCTAGCTCATTTGCTTCACTGACTGTATCAGCAGATCAGGAAGAAGACATATGTCAGAGTTTATGGGGAGGGCTCAAGCGCGTCCCTGGTCTCAGTGGTGGAGCGTTCGGCACACCTGCCTCCTCTTGGACTAATGGGGAGGAAATGACGTACATATGTGCAAGCTCAGGCCTTCATCCACACCCCAACTATTATAGCCACTGTCAAAAATGGAGAATGTTCTCAGAACATTACCAGCAGCTTCTGATAGATCTGATAGATCTGACAGATCTGATAGCAGCTTCTGATAGTCTGTACTTTTCCCAATGATACTAATTATGTAAGAAAGAAAATAAAATTATAATATTTAACACTTTTTATTACAAGCCTATCCGAAACTGAACTGTTTGGAAAAAGTCATGGGACTATCTCTTGACTAATATCAGATGTCTGCTGTAAATAAGACAGATATGAAAGTTTCTGAAAGAAAAGCTCACTGTAATCCTTTGTAAAGGAATTGCTAGCCCACCTGAATACAAAATTTGCAATTAGCTCCCCTACAATTATTGAGTCAAAACCCAAATGGGAATAATAGACACGAAAAATAAAATTCTCTAGTTATATTTAATGTAAAGTTAGAGATATCTAACACTAGGACTACATTTGAAAACTGAGTATTTAATAACATTGCCCATTTTCAAACACATAATCATAACAAAATTCACATCTGAGTGTTTTCTAAATGCCAAATTATTATACCTACTATTTAGAGACTGTGATTATACAGAGAAAGTAAGATCTTGACTCAAGAAGAACTGTCAAAAATTAATGAAGCTTAAAGGTGTGGCAGGCAAACTCTGAGATCAGAAGTTTTTCAGACTAAGCATTGTGTAACAATGCATGCATCACAGTGACACTTGAGCTTCATGTCTTTTTCAAATTTAAAAGCATGTTGTAAATAGGAACAAGTCATTAAAATTTTCTGTAGGGTAGATAAATACTATAGACAAACTAGCTGAGGCAGAAAAATGAAGAGCTATCTTTTGGAGATTGTGAGCAACCACAAGTAGCTTGATTTCTAATAGGATTTTAGGTGTTTAGTACTTGACCGGTGTGTATTTTCTGATGAAAAATCCTGAATCAATGACATTAAAGAGTTTTTTACCGCACTGCTATCATTAGGCTTTTAATCCTAAATTGGAGTCAAGAACATGGCTGACATTTTCATTGTTCATGTAAACTAGCATCTTCCTGCTACTGATCTGGAACTAGTTAACTCTCAGGGTTGATTCTGACCAATCTCACACTTTTTTTCTCAGGGAACAGATAATCAGCCACTGCACCATTGCTTGGCAATGTTCTCCTAGCCCACTCTGGCTCCCAGGAAAGTAGAAAAGGTGGATTTGAATGTGTGCAGATGTGGATTCAGTATTTCTTCTGGGCATATATTCTGACAATAACGTGCCATAGACATATTCACACACCCAAGTCCAAGTCTCACAGTTACCAATGATAGACAAACTACCTTTAAGTATCTAGTAAGTCTGAGAAAAACAAAAAAAAGGTCTTTATTAAGGCTGAGGAAAGATGCTTTGGAAAATCTCAAGAGCTCTATTTGTCAATACTGTTAGACAAGACTCCCCCATATTTTAAAATTATAAAATTCAACATAGTTCTCATTTTCACAGATTGATTTGGAGGTACCAAATAGAAAACAGTCAGGACTCAGATCTAGGATAGTTTAGATTTGCCCCAAAGCACTAGAGGTCAAATGCAATTAGCTCTACCTTCCATGTCAAATCCATGACAGATCTGTAAGAGTTTCTGCATCACCTGCACCTGGCTTCAGCCTATAAAACTTTAGATTGGAAATGTCCTGAAAAGAACATAGACTGTATACAAACTATTAGGTTAATATAATTATGAGAAATTATTTGGTTGAAAAACTCAAAAATAGATTAGAAAATCCCTCACACTTTGGCATATTATTTCAAATCAATCTCAGCNTATGCCTAATACCGATTTAAGTGTCATTTCCATTAACACTAATGGCAGCCTTCAGCTAACTCCCCAAGCCCTGCAACAGACACCTAC
>VWZD01009844.1:498-90343 GCA_013396695.1 Sakesphorus luctuosus
TTTCTAACATCTACAAACACGTATGCAATTTACACACTATGTGGACCCCACCCCAGGGGAAAAAGGGAAAAGGGGGAAGGGAATTGGGTAACAAGAAAATAAGAAGAGATGGAACCAAAACAGAACAAATGAAACAAATAAATTATAATTAAAAACTTCAAGAAAGGAGGAGAACAGGCAATGATACAATCTCACCAACGTCTGGAGCCAGGAAAACACCAACAGAGACATGGGACTGTCCAAGCTCCCCTGGTTCCCCCTGAGCTCCAGAAAGAAGGAAGAACTACTCCTCCCCCTACTCTTACGTGGAAAACATGTGTGGAATACTTATGTAATGTCCACTTCCTTAGTTACACTGGTTACTGAGGAAGCCATGGATCAAACCCATTACATATATGTAGGAGTAGCTAAAAGTGAAGCTGTTACTAAAAATAAAGTCCTTTGTCTTCGGTGAGCCTTCTGATCACGCTGCAGCCTGAGTGTCTCTGCCTCCTCGACTGCCGCAAAGCTGATCTACATGACCCCAAGAAAGGGTGACCCCAATACCCAGTGAAGGCAGAGAAAATCTAATTTACATCTTATTACGCATCTCAGATCTTCGGGATAGTATCAGTTAAATTTATTGCTTTTATTAATAGGGAATAATATGCCATATGATTTTGCCTTTCGAACTGTGAAATAAACATACCAAAAAGGTAGCCTAAGTCTTACGCAGTCAGATCTCCTGATTTGCCCAATATCTCCATAGCCTCCCTTTTTCTCAGACAGATAGAATTTCCATAACTCTGTCTCCTTTCGGAGCTCATATCATACAGGATGAACTGATTTTAAAGATACATTTTTCGAGTCAAGAGAATATCTTATTCTAACTTGCATCAGTGTAAAACGAAAAATTTGTCTCCTCTGTTCAACATCTTATTTTGCAAGATTTTGGAAAAAATAGTTTAATTTGTTAATGCTGTTTTTATGGCTATTTCAAATCCATACATTCATCGAGCTTGCAAATTTAGTTTTCTAAATGACTATGTATTACTACTGGGACTTGTCACTCCAAAACTTAATCCAGTATCTCACCGTTAAGAGGAAACTGCACTTTGCATTTTTATGATGAATAAAAGTAACAATAGTTTTAACACTTAACTACTTATTAGTACTGAAACAACAGAAATAGTTAATAGTAACACCCCTCTTCAGATTACAGTTGAGGTGTGTTTCTGTGTTGAATATAAGTGTTCAACAGAATACAAAGTCCTAATACCTCCTAAAGCAACCATGCCACTATGCAGTCTCTCAAGTAGTTGAACAACACACAAAGCATTAAACAGGGTTCTTATGAAGGAAGGTGATGCAGCTACTCATCAATTTACACAAATAAAGGATTATTGTTTTATTGTGGACCAAGAAATCAAAAAGTCTAGGTTTTATCATAAAGGCATTGTACCCTGTTAACAGGAAATCATAGGTCAGTTTACAATGAAAATAATCAAGTAAAAATTTTGTTGCCTTTAAAGATTAAGGGTGGGCTTTTTTCAATTAGATTGAGGAGTGAAGACAGGGTTGGCTTGGTTGTTTTTGTTTGTTTGTTTGTTTGTTTTTAAGCACACTGCTATAAAAAATCATAAAGTTCTTTGACAGCTGTGGAGGAGTTGTGGGCTGTGATACAACACTAGGGGCTAGCATTACTACCTTGCTATGTAAGCTTGCTGTATACCATTGCCTGGTCCACACCAGAATGGACCTGTAGAAATGTATATTATCTTTGCTGTAACTCATGTCAGAGAGCAGTCTTTGTATAGCCACCCCAGTTTGGGCAGTTTTGAGGAATTTTTGATACATTGCAAATCCCCTAAATTCTTCATCCCAAACTATTTGAGGCTTTGAGGTGCTAAAGGTTGCCTGTCTGATGCTCTGTTGAGATGCATTGTGACGTGTGTTCATGTTCCCTGTAACTCAGAAGAGGGCAGAAAGTGAGTCCTTTTCTTGTGTGGCAAATGTAAGGTTTTCAGGAACAGACTGTACAAAGCCCCAGGGAACATGTCCTGACCTCACAGCTGACACTCCTTTGAGCCAAAGGCTGGACCTGATGAACTCCTGAGGCCTTTCCAATGTGAACAATTCTGTGATCCTGTGAAGCAAAAAGCCCCGGATCTGTGAGCAGTAAAAATGTCAGACCACAGACAAATTTGAAAGCTATTTCTCATAATACTGATGACTTGAATCACAAGGACATTATAATGATTATCCCTCAGGCACATGTAAGTCAGTATAGATTTCTGTGAACTCTGTGTTCTGCAGAAGGGCTGTAAAGCTGAAATCAGCCATCGTAAAATTTGTCAAGCGGCAGAGGGAGCAAAAGGAACCAGAGCCTGCCTGTGGAAACACTCCCTAACTTCCTATCTCCTCCTGAAAGAATTGTTTTATACACATTTAAGTCTCCCCCTGCCTCCCCTAACTTTCCTTACAGTTTGGGGTGACAGAGCACTATGTTCTCTAGAAATACAGCCAGGTCCAGCAGCTGCACAAATCACTGACACTCAGATAGCATTAACACATTGTAACATCTGCTTTCCCCCCAGCTGCAGCTGAAAGGCTGGGTTGGGTCACTAAATTGTTTAAAGTAGTAATTATATCTCCCCATTGAATCACGCTGCTTAATTTTTTTTTACAGAAAGCAGGATATTTCACTGGGTACAGCTTGACTTCTAAAAAGCTCGAATAAACCAAAGCTGGCAGATCCCTGAGCTCTCTTTGAAATTGTCAATGTCACAACTTAGTAATTTTCTTCTGTCCTGAGTTTTCTGCACCCTTTGCTGCTTCTTACTGTGATCATGGAGTTTGAGCAGAAACATGCTGCAGTGACAATTTTTGATGCTTCCTTTTCTGCTTGTTCCGGCCACTCACGCAGAATAGACCCTTTGTGTGAAACCTGAACAATCACGAAGGAGACATTAATCTCCACCTCACTGAAGCAAACAGAAAACCTTTGTTCCAGGACAAAGGCTCAGTGCAGCACCATGGATGGGACAAGGCCCTTGTGAGGATTTCATAAAGTCTGTCTTTGGTGGCCCAGCATCTTCCTGAGCAAGCAGGAATGCTTTTATTCATGTCTGAAATAGTTTTTATTGAAATTGGAACTAAACCTGACCTTGAAAAGGTAAAGAGCTTCTTGAGCTGATGTTTACCAACATGCCATTTTCCAATTGTTATTTCTGTGCCAGCAGCCTGAAGATAAAAAAACTAACCTGGAAGTTCAGAGATGGGCAAAATCAAAGCAGTGAAAACAAATTCACATCCTTCAGATGAGCGGTATTATTCTAAAAGCTGTCCTTGGCACCCATATAATGTATGACAGTAAAATCAAACTAAAGTGAATTTAATCTTAAAAGTTAATGCTGCTTTTTAAAAATATGAATATCCTAGATAGGATTTGTGAAATCTCTTTAATATAATGAGGCTGTAATGAAACCATTGGTGAAGTAAGATTTGAGAGTGTTGGGGGAATCTGTCCCTCTTTTTTATGTCCTTTCTTTGTGTACTCCCAAGAGATAAGGACACTGAACTCTCTCACCCAGAATCTCAGATGCTGGCACAGTTAGAGCTGGGGTTGTGTCCTCTGAGAGGGACCAGCTTCTTGTCGTGACATTTACTCCTGTGGATTTTACTGTCTCTCAGTCCTATTATCCCATGACTTTAGGCAAGCCCAGTTGTAACCTTTGATAATAAAGCAACGCAGAGATGCAAAATAAAGACAGTCAATAAAAGACAGAAAAAAATGAAGGAACCTTGAACACAAGTCAGTGTCCTTTTCAGTGGCTTACACTTCTGACACTGAATGTCACAGGTATATATGGTGGCAGCAAAACATGGTTCCTATATATATTTCCATTCATTTATCTTTAAACTTGCGGGGGGGGGGGGAACTACATAGAAGGCTAAATAATGCTATTCAGTACTTCAGTTCTACTTCATTTTGTACTGTTTCTTAAAGCCAATTACTAGCCATGACTAAGCTCTCCTGTCTTATAAAAAGGTATTCCTGAAAAAAAAGCAACAAATACCAGGAATGAAGATATACTGCAGTAGCTCCTCTGAGCCGTAAGATCTTCAGAGGGAATTAATTTTCTCAAAAACAGAAAAGGAGACATTCTGGAAAATTTCCTGTTGAGGAGAGCTGCAAGCATGACATTGGATGGGGTAGGATCTACTGCTGCTTTAACCTGGATGAACTGGACAATACACTATAAAGTACGATTGCTCTAAATTATGTGGAAGGGGAATGACGATAGGCAGTATTAATTTGCAATTTCATATTGTGTGAGGCCTTGAAAAAATTGAATTATTATTCAAACTCCAAAGTTCCACAGTCAGGCCTAACTTCTTAAAAAAACAAACAACACCCCTCCCACTAAAAATCATATAACCTTCAGAAAACAACAAAGGCTCAACCTAGTTAATGCAGTAACACAAGTCCCTTTAAGATAACTGGCTCTTAAGCAATCTTCCATTTATAAATTCTAGTGCACTGGCTGGCAACTGGTCTGCTGGATCTACAATGTTGGCAAACTCTAGCTCATGTCCCAGGCCACGTTTGTTAAAACACAAGCATACAAAAAACTGGAAAGTATTATTGCCATCACAAGTCATGTTACCTTTCTGATCCAGAATTCAACTTTGTGATTTCTACATAGTAATTTAGTCTGTGCAATATTACAGTCTGAGCACATGAACACCAATAAACTCACAGATTTCCTCATTTAAATGAAAGAAATCATCATGATGAATCCTCTTTTCCATGGTGTGGCACAGCTGTTTCTTCTAGTAAGGCAGAAATGCTACAGTAGCCAAATCCTCATGACAGAACAGATTAATGAGGTTTATAACTGGATGTCATATTGCATTCTCTTTTGCAGGAAAGATGTCAAGCATCTGAAACACCAAGGAATTTAAAGTACAACTTGTCCTTTTCAGACCCTGATGCTATTCCATAGACCATGAGTCAAAAAATTTGTGAAAAAATGAGGCTTTGTTAAACTTCAGTCCATTTGTACCTACTTGTTCAAGTGCTGTGCTCTTCTGCACCATCACTGCACAAAGACTACAACTTTGGCTCTCTCCTTAGCATTAAATACTCTCATATTTCACCACATCACCTCCAATATCTCCTCTTTTCCTAATTTACAATTTGGCCTTGATGTGTCATCTTCTGAATATCTGCTATCTGTCATCTGAGATGGGCAATAGGGAAGGTTTCAGCATTGCATGTAGGTTAGATATAAAGCATAAAGAAGAAAGCCAAAATTAGGGATCTCAGACATCACCACTTGATTCTGATTTCAGTTTGTGAACAAAGAACCAGCATTAGCAGCCTGGAATGTATACAGCTACCAAAGCTATACAACTTGAAATAATTGGATGATTTTCTCTGGTAGCAACCCTTTTAATATGCTGAAGAAAACTGGTATCAGTCACAAAGAAACAGTTTTGGGGTTTTTTTCTTGTTTCCCTCTCCAGTATCTGAATCACTTGAAAGCATGAGGATAAGGGAGAAAGTACTTGGCTGAAGGTCTTGTAGGTGAGAGCAGAAGGTGAATAATGGAGTAAAAGCCCAGACTGTTTCTTGCAGTGGTCAGAATTGCAAATCACTTTGCTGCACTCCAGGCTGGTCTTTACCAACTTAATCAAATGACCACACAGGACCCTTCTGCTCTGTTTGCTCAAATGCACGAAGGTGAGGGATAAATTCTAGTATTTCTACATTTTGTTGTTACCTGAAAGTTTAATACTGATTTCATAGTAGTAGTGGTAACTGATCTTATTATCTTCGGGAAAGAAGAAAAACATTAACCACATTTTTGTGAAAATATGTTCACATGTACTGCTTGTGGCAGACCTATTTTAAAATACTCCTTTGCATATCCTCTGGCTACAGCGAAGCTGCATAAGGCATCTCACAACTAATCTCAGGCCTGAATGCAATTTACTGTCTCTTGGCCTTGAAATAAGACCTTTCAGGTATTCCATCTTAAAAGTTGGAAATGAAGTGAAGTGCATGATACTTCTGCAACTATTGCAGCTCAGTAAGTGCATTCATGGTGGCTACATGCCAGCCTGCGTGGGACTCCTGACACCAACCCACTGACACCCAGGGGTCTGTCATGTAGCTGTTTCATGCTATGGACTCCTCTTCTGCCTTCTAAAGGTTTCACGTTCCCTGCCTGGCATTTCTCCATAGGCAAGCCTATTTCAATATTACCCTGAATAGAAGCTAAGGATACTTAGTAACCCAGCAGTCAGTTTTCCTGCAGAGATGCAAAGAATTATGTAATTTCTCTCCTTTAACTTCTCTTGACAGTTGCTTTATGTCTCATTGTTTAGCAGACAATGTAGTTGAAAACATCAAATACATTGGTGTATTCTGTATGTAAGAACTTTACACCAGATAGTTTATCTTGTGGAAAATGAACTTCTTTGCAAGTGCTGAAAGGGATATGAAATGGTACATTTATTACACTAGAGACTGAATATTTGAGAGCAAATGGGCCTGTGAAAACTGTACAGTCTTTAGTGTCCCTCATGGGAAAAATCAGCTGCCAGACTGAAGGCTGGAAAATATGATTTGCTGAGTTCAACTGGAAATTAAACAACTATTGAGTATAAAACGTTCGCATAGCATAAGGGAATAAGTCAGTAAGGCAATGCTATTGCACTAATATATTGAGTTGGTATGAATATTCTGTCTTCTCTCATGCAGGCTCCAATTTTATCTGTCAGCACTATATTCATTTCACTGGCTGGTGGAGCCTTGCTGATCACCTGGACAGGAGGTCAGCTGCTGGCATCTGCATAGTAGTTCCTAGTTTGGCATAACCAAATCCAAAACAGAGAGCAAAAGCTCAGGCATTTGGAGTTGCCTTTTAAACAGGTAAGGCTTCTCAGCCTAAATGAAACATAGCTGTTTCTCTTCCAGAGTAGCTCTCTCTTACAGAATTAAGTAGAAAGAAGCAACTACTGAGTTCTATCTTCTGTTCTCCTAATTTTTTCATACAAGGAATTTTCCCTGTTACACTGGCTGCCTTGTTCTTAATCAGGCTTTTCTTCTCATCTCCTAGGTGCTTGATGATTAATTATAGAACATAACCAAGCAGTTGATGACTGAGAATTAGGAAAATGATGGCATGGCTTGCAGTAAACTGTCATCAAATGGAATAAAGTGGAACAAAGACTTTCCTCCTCTCTTCAAGCTGAAACATCCCATCACAGGGACTCAGCAAGAGAAACCCTTTTGACTCTGGAGAAGTCCCTGCTGTTTTCAGACTGAGATGGGGTCCCTCTACTGCATCTTGCAAGTCTGTGGTCCCCAGTATCTGTCCCTTTTTTGGCCATGGTTTGGGGGGAAAAAAAGATGCACAAGTGAACATGATAAAATTCTGCAGCTTAAAATTTCTGATCATTATAATATAAAACCCCTCACTTAGAATTACACTTGGAACATGATTATATGCTTATCATATACATGTATTATACCTTAATATATGACACGAAAATAAATGCCAAGTGATGATAGTTTATGCTACTGTGCTACAAGGCATAATCACTGGAGAGATGACAAAATGTCTGTGTGCTGCTCTTCCTAAGGAATTGGTAATTTCCAGCAAATGAAAGAAACAACATTTGCCAACAGTAACTTCTTAAACTACAGATGCTCATCAGCAGGAGCCCTTAGAAGCCCTTACTTTCTCCATCAAAAGAGTAAGTTATGCATCTAAATATTACATTCCATTCACAAAAAACTGTAATATTTTATTTATAGTATATGAGGAATTACCTAACAAATAATATAGAAAATAATATTCCAAGTATTATAAACATTTTAAAGTTATCATTAGATTCCTCAATTATGACCACTATAACTGAGGAGTCAATAAACAAAACCTGATCATAAAGTAGGTGATATTTTGACATGTATTGAAACAAACGTATTCCACTCTCAGGGTTAAGTATATAAGCATATAACTGACCAGCTGTCTGTTCCTACATACATTAAATTTAAACTTTCATTGAGATTTAAATCTAATGCAGGTGACCCGTCATTTGAATTTGGTTACCACAACACAATGCACGTCAATCTGTTCAGTTTGAAGTGTCTGAACCTTCACTTTAGTTGAAACTTTATTGCAATGTTGGTTTTTTAAAAGGGATTTAAAGTTATTACTAGTTTGTTTGTAAAAAGTAAATCTGAAATTTTTAATTTTTGCTTAAGTCACACACACATATATGAGTGTAAATGTGAAAGCTTTCTCTCGACTTTTTCAGTCATTTGGAATAGAAAGGAATGAAAAATGACAGGGCAAATCTGAACATCTGAATTTTGTTTCTTAAGTGATGTCCACTTATAATTAAATATAAGATAGCATTCTACACAATTAGCTTCTCCTCCTAATCAGTCTGTTTATTCATGAAAACTGCTACCTTTTCCGTTTGTCCCTAACCATGTACTCATTAAAAAAAAAAAAAAAGCAAAGCAGCATTGAAATTCCTTTTAAATAGCACTTACGCTCTTACACTTAGAGCTGGAAAGAGCTTTGAGCTGTTTCTAATAGAACACATGTTAAAACTGAGAAGTACTGTGCAGCTCTCCTGCTGTACATTAACTTGGTGACAGATGGATGAACACCGTGTGGTGTGCGCAGCATGTCACCCTGAGCCTGTCTTATTGGTAAGGGAAAACCGATTGTGATACACAGAACACTCAAGATCTAACTGGCCACGTGTCTTGCTAACACTTTAGCTAAGAGGAAAAATGCATCTAATAGGAGCTAGTGTTTGGAAACACATCCCAAGAGCACTGTGGTCTGTCCCACCTGAGGCTGCTTAAAGACAAAGCTGAACCAAATTGCACAGTTCTCTAACTACTGCTGTAAGAACTGATTACTCCTTCCCTGGTATAAACAAACAAGTAAGTACAGACTATTGTATGTCATGTTTAGTGACAGTGAGCTAGGGAGCTTTCACAGTGCTCTCTCAGAAATTTCTGTTCTCTGCTCAACATCCTATATGTTCCTTGTGCAGTGATCTTGTGTCTGCCACACTGAGCTGGCCATGCTTTTACTCTAGTGGCAGCTACTTAAACAAAGGTGCTTGCATCTCATGTTGAGTAAGGCATCTCTTGCCTTCTAACATGACTGAGACTTAAGCAGATGTGTATACTGCCAGTCTCCTCAGAGAGTTAAATGTCTCCCTTTTCCTAGTGCTGCCTGCACAGTCGATGGCTGGCTTCCAACTCGGGACAAACAACTTCACCCACCTGCACAGGGTTTGCACACAGACGTGTGCCTGAGGGCATGGCTGTGTGACCACATGGAGTAGATTGCAACGGCTGCAGTGAAGAAGCTTGACCTCTCACAAAGGAGGCCTCTATTACTGTCATATAGCAGGCACTGACCACTGACATCAAATCAGCCTGCAAAGCCTTGCAGTTCCCAGGCAGATGACCAAACACCAATCATGTAGCTTTCAGGGAAGATGATCTTAACTGACTGCAACTTCTGTGTCATCACAGAAGACTTAAAAATAAGAGCTCAGCTGGAAAACGGAGAGAGAAAGGTAATTTGGCGGTATCTGTGCCCCACCACAGGCTGCCTTGGAAAACCCCTGAATTCTGCACCGCGGTGTCTGAGCTCAGAGACACTATTACTACTCTAAGAAAAAAACCTTGCTAAAGCACAGCCTATTTGCTGTTACTCCTGCTGTGTATGGCAGGGTTCCATCGAGTAGCTTCCTCCTCTACACACAGCTCATGAGTAAGGGAGTGCTCTCCTCGATAGAGCAAATGTTTGCTGCAATGGAGAATTGCAGCAATTTAGCACCTAGACAAATTATTTTGGCATTTCTGCACTGGACTGAGGCTGTCACATCCCACCACCAAAGGGGGTGTGTGCTACAAATGCACCACTTTTCTCTCATGAGTCTGTGTCTTCACTTGGTTTACAACTGTGCAGCAATCTCGAGGCTGATATGTAGGGTCACCTAGACGGGTCTAGCATTGAACCAAAATGTTTAGTTCTTCAACATGCTCATCTGCAATAGCAGCAACATTAGTATTTGGAGCAATATCTCCACTTATATATGGAAAGAAGCACTTTTCCTGTGGTGCCTAATGTCAGTGAAGTAACAAATAATAGCAAACAACACTATGCACACTCTTTAAGCTGCAAGTAAATTATCAAGCATGCCTTATTTTCTAAAATCAGAATGGTTCCTTCATTGTATGGGCAAAATTCTACAACTGAGTCTCTTCTGTCTGCTATACTCATTTTACACACAGTTACATAGTCACAAAACAGGGCTGTTGGAAAGAATCACAGCTTACCTACAACCAAACCTGTATCAATATGACTAATCACATCAGCTTTCATATATCAGGAGTCTAATGGCTTCTACTTATAGCCTTTAAATAAAACAGCTTGTCTACATATTTTTCACTAGGCAATACAACTAATTCCCATTTTTGGAGGAAGCAGTTTTAATATCTGCCTGAAGTTTCAAAGCCATGAGGCAGTACTTACAATCATACTTGACAGAACACATATGCATGCCGTCCAGTTAGCCTGGGAAGGCTCAAGTGTAGCCTTTCAGATCCCATGAAGTTTTAAGCAAACCAGAAAACTATGTTTCTTAACATAACTATGCCTTTTTTTCTGCTCTGACCCAATACTGTCACCATCATCAATGGTGAAAAAGTGCTTCCTTCTGTCGCAGTAGTAGATTTGAAGGTGTGACTGCTCTGTGAAAGGAGGTAGAACATTTTTCTTCCCATTCTATGAAAAAGTATGCCTTCAAAGACTGTAAGGTTTCCAGGACTTTACATTGGGAAGATACTTCCTCACATGTTTGCTTGTGCTTGAAGTTTCACTGTTATTTTTTTCAGTGGTTAATGGCCTTCCTTTATCTTTAGATCTTCTGGAATCCTATAGATCATCCACTGGAAACTGCACTCACATGACATGTATAAGTACTTGATTCATTTTGTGTTATCAGTCTGGGAGCCCATTTCCCACTTTCCCTCTGATGTGAAAAAACATGATGTCATTCCACTAGTCTGACTGCCATCTGCTGAAGTAGAGCCCCTGAATAAAAGCACAGCTATCACTGATGGCCACAAGAGCTCACCTGGCAACAACAGAGGCAAATTTGAAGTCTAGATCCTTATAAACTGTGGCACATACTAACTTTAGTCATACCAACACCTACTGAGTTGGTGTGCTGAAGCATTTGCAGGCTCAGGCCTTTGAATCAAACTGAATGTTTAGAGCTCATGTGTCTGCTTCCCCCCTCTGTCTGCTGACAAGCGATCCTAAGAATCTGTCACTAGCAGGCAAAAATAGAAACAGGACAGGAAAAGCTATGGATCTCAAAAGTGTTTATGGAATTTCAGTGTGGATAAATCTCCCATGATGAGCTTATGAAAGAACTGCCCTTGAAGGTACTATGGAGAACCTTTGGAAAAAAAATCCCATAAAGTCACAAATCAAAAGGCTACTGTAATTAAAAATTACTCTGCAGAGGATGGTGATGGTAACGTGAAAAGCTCATGATCTATCAGAACTCAAGTCAACTCATAAATACCATGGGGGATTAAGAATATAGTCAGTTCAGAGAAAGATCTGAGATTGAAATAGTATTCTCAGAACAATTTATAACAAGAAAAGCTTTCCTCTTCGTGAGTCTATAACAACACTGATAGACTTCAAGGGATGGGAACTGTAGAGAACATAACCCTGGCCTGGCACAGGACAAGAAAACCTTAAGGTGTGTGTTCGTAAATAACATGAGAGCCATGGAAAGCTTTCAGACAGTGGCCAATTCAGTGGAAGTGCACGTCTGTCTCTGTTTCAGGGCACAGGAAATACAAGTTACAGCAAGAGCTGCTGGTCTCTAAGCCACATGAAAAGAATTCAAGCTTAAGGACATTAAAAGACAGAAGAGCTGCCACACTGGCTCACACAATTCTGTCTTTGATGGTGGCCAGTTGTAGCTGTTTAGGGAAAAAGTATAGGAAATAAAGAGCAGTATAATTCAACTATGGATGGATTGAGTCACTTCATTTTCAACTGTGAAATAAGACAGAGAGTACTGTATTCCATATTCACAGGCTGTGTCAAGGGAGTGCAAATACTTCAGACTTGTGTACTGTAAGGTTGCCTTTGACATAAATTAGTTTCTTTTCACACATAAGCCACATGCAACTCAGTTAAAAAGATTCTACACCAAAATGAAAGGGAGTGAGAAGTTTTGTCATGGCTCCATTACTCAATAGTAAATACGTGCCTGTAGGGAGAAGAGAGTTACGAAGCAGCCAGCTACCCTGTGCAAAGTATGGAACACTGGGGAGAAAGAGAAAACCTGTCTGAGGTATGAACAAATTCAATTGTAGTACTTTGAGCATTGTATCCCAAAAAGTTGCTGCATTTCCCAATTACTTTTCTAGTGTTACAAAGGATTTTTTCTGTGAAAATTTTCTAAGTTCTCCTTTGCTTTTTCCTGCTAGTGCAGGTACTGAAGAGAGGCGAGGTTGTGGCCCCAAGCACTAATGTAAATCCATCCTATCTCGAAACAGACATTGGATTCACCATGGTCATCTGCTCCATTGGAGCTTTCTTCCAAAACTGTCTGCTTGTTGCTAAGAAGACTCATGCAGAAACAGTGTTCTTGGGGAACATGCACTATATGTATGTGTGTGCAAGCTGGTCATTTTGAAACACTGCAGGTTCAGCAAAATTTCTCCGTGACTGTCATCCCCGTGCAGTGCTCCCCAGCATGGACAAGGCTCTAGATCCTTTTGTCAGTGTCAGCATGATCTCTGAGACTGCCTTTTTTAGTTAATTTTGAGAGCAAACCAACGAGAGAGAACCAATGTGCAAGGAAGTATAACCACATGAAAACCAGTGCCATGAGAGGTGGCAGGGAACAGCAACTGCGGGTTCAGCCCATGCTGCCTTTCCCACTGTTTACAGTAAATGAAGGACACCCAGGGACAGGCCGCCATCCCAATGCATGTGACACAAATGCATTCTTTTGTTTTCCTGACATGCTGGTTACCAGAAGTTTTGTTCATTCAAAAAAAAAATAAAACAAAAATAGATGAAAAGAAATGCAGATCTCTGGTATCTTCTTGCACGTGGAGGCTGATTTGAAAAAGTAGTGAAAACAAAATTAAATAACTCCGCCCTTTTAGATATCTAGCCTGAGTTAACGACAGCTGACTTTCTTTCTTAGTACTCCAGTCCTATGACCACATTCACTTCTCTACATAAAAGGAACAGAACCTTAGAAGAAAATACAACTCACCTTTCTTGAACTGCTAGTGCTTTTAGCATTAAGCAGAGGAAACAGTCTGGTTGAAATGAAAACCAGAGTTGAACAAAGATTTCTTACCGTTAAGGATAATGCCATGCAAACAAAAGTGAACTTCTTGATATGTGTCGCTGTGACGGTGCTGTTGGTGTTCACCAATTTATTGCTGGGGTTATTCTAGGATAAGAGAAAGAGATAGTGAGCATTAACTTGGCTCCAGACTACTGGGAGGCTGACAGCTCCAGGGTCATGTGTTGGACCTGACTGTCTGTGCCTTTCCATGTCTGACTTTGCTTGTTTGCTTTATAACCTGGAGCTTTCTGAGTACTTTGCACCACTACAGAACATTTTCCACTTAAACTGACAGCAGCTGCTGGTGTGGTCACTGAAGGGCTGTACTCTCCCTACTTTTCTACGGAATAAGTCCTATTTAACAAATCCAGCTTTGAAAAAAGAGTGATAGTTCTTTCTAAGAAAACTCCACATGATTTTTTTTAACCTTAATGTAAAATTTGTAGCATGTTTTCACAGGAAAACCAGGATTTCATTCCCTTTCACCCCAAATTGGTACCAAATCACCAATGCAAGCATCCTTGCTGTTCCAATTAGACAAGTAGGTAATATAAACAAAGCTCCTGGAACAGCCAGCTCTGTTAATGCAGTTTAATGAACAGAACATAATTAGAACTATTAGATGTTCCACCTTCACCATGGGCTCTGTACTCACATTGCAGTGAAGCTTTATTTAAAACAACAAAAGCCTTCTTCCAAATGTCTAATATAGCAAATGAAGTTGAAGATTTCAAATTGCCCTTGGGAAACACATGAAAATGAACTAAATGGTCTGTGAAAGGAGAGGATGGGATATCAAAGCAGCACACTATTAGGAGCCCTGTAGCAAGAGGCTATTGGGTCATCTATTACGTTTACCCCGGACCTGCTTGATATACACAAGTTTGTGCACCTGCTGATAAAACCTGTACTACATTTATACAACCTTGACGTAACTCAGTAGAACAGCAGTGTCTGTCACACGGTCAGCCTCCTTTACTGAGGTTACTTGTAAGAGAAATAGAACTGTTGCAAACACATCTTGGGGGCTGACAAACTGAATGTGAGCTCTGTGAAGAGTACATTATTTCACACACATTCAAGTGGTTGATGGAATTTTGCAATTTAATGCTTTTGTTCTGATCAGTGCAGCAACTTCACTTTGATGGCCCCAACACTCCTGCCTAAATACATGCTTGGAGTTTGAGTGTATGAAGATGCCCACAGACAACGCAGACCCTAAAGCAGAAAGCCACTCCCACATGTGACCTTTATAGAAATAGGTTAGGAAAACTCCCAGTGAACATATTTTTATGCATCTATTCCTATTAATTGTGTTTCTGGAGAAATACTTTTCTATTGTTAGTTTTTACATTTGTGAGGACAGGCCTTGTTTACATCACTCACCAGTGATGAAATGAACTTTTTGCTGAATGGCTCTACTTTCTAACAAGGCTAAAATAACAAAGACGAAGGAAAGCACACCCAAATGAAGCCATCCAAAATGGCTGCTAAGAAAAAGCATTTGTTCCTACCTCATTGCTGATATCTCTGCCCTTGTCCTACTTTGCCCTTTGCTCTAATTCTTGACCACATACTCTTTGTTCCTAACTCTTGCACCCTATTCAGTTCTCAGAACTAAACACTATGCAGATTCTGGAGCAAAAAGCATATGCATTCCCATCTAGTAACCAGATAAACAGCTTTTACAAGTCTTCTCACAGTTGCTCTGAATCAGGTGGCACAGTCGATTAGGAGTAATGGCATTATCATCACATAAAACAACATACAGAGCACAGAACTATGATGTGACTGTTTTCTTTCAAAATACCAGTAGCAACCCTTAACCTCAATGTACCTACTAGGCTATGAGCTTGCTCTGGACACAGGGTCTCAAAGAAGACTGAACTAGGCCCCTGCATCTCTCCTACAGCTTTGAAAAGGGGTAATGATTTCCTTGTGAAGATAAGAATCTGACTTCTCCAGTAGAGCTACTGAAGAGGGGCATACTATAAGGATCCCAAATCCCATCAGTCAGTGTGCTTCTGATGGTCACCAGCATTGCCAGCTTGAGTAACTGACAAAAGAAAATGGGAGTTTGAATGCATACACAGTTTTGGCATCTGAAAACCACAATGGAAGCTTTGGAGGGTCCAGAAATAAAAAGTGTTTCTATCTGGACTCTTTTGAGAAAGCCTTAGCTTAAGGAAACAAAGCTTTTGAAAAGCACAATGACACACACATGATGTATGACTGAGGGAAAAGCAATTTCCACAGCAATCTGAAAAAACCCCCAGTGAGTTTCAGGTTTGGTATTTATTGTCTGAAAGGTACGGTAGAGGCATTTACACACATAGCTGCCAGGATGAGACACCCTTTATACTGCTGCTACTTCACTTTGCACATTTCATTCCAAATTGCTCTTCCAACATGGAAATAAAACTCCCATTATGCACTTTTTGAGCAATTAGATGAACTATACCCATCAGTACCTTACCCTAGCATTTTCTTCTTTACATTTTCTCACAAGAGCCCTGTGAGAAACCTTTTAACTGAAATAAATGAACTGACAAATCATGGTCTAATCCAGTCACCACTGCAGTTGACAGCACACCTTCTACCAGCTAAATGAGACCTGAATTTAAGAGTCTTAATTGCTGTTACTATTGCTTGGTCCTAGAGCATTTGATTGTGGCTCATATCAAATGTGTTTCCTGTCCTTAACTATTTTTATCTTGCAGTTTATTGGGTTTGCATCCACAGCTCCTTTTCAGAAACACGACCTCTGAGAAAGCCTGCATGTGGTATTTCATCTGACGGATCAATTTAGCTGTACACAGGCAGGTTAGGAGGTTATGACTGATTTGACTTTGCTTTGGTTTTAAATTCTCCTTGGAAACATGGAGGACGATATAAAACAGGACTTGCTTCTGTTAAATACAGAGCAAGCAAACATATTTTTCAGGAGTATTTGGAACCAGAAAGTTTAGTTGCTCACTGGTAAATAAAGGGAAGAAGAGGATCTGGCATTTGAATTCCAGAGTCACAGGGCAGGACTGTTCTTTGCACAATATATGGACTAGTGAGTACCAGTCCTAAATCAGAGCAAAAAAAGACTGAGCAAAATTAATTTTTGTTAGATAATTACTCTGTGTTCAGTTCCAAGAAAAGTCCTT
Organism: Sakesphorus luctuosus; assembly: GCA_013396695.1. Classification (NCBI taxonomy): domain Eukaryota; kingdom Metazoa; phylum Chordata; class Aves; order Passeriformes; family Thamnophilidae; genus Sakesphorus; species Sakesphorus luctuosus. The sequence continues at coordinate 17,079 of VWZD01009844.1, forward strand.
GCATTCTTACATAGGTACATGATTTACCAATAAAATCTTCATAGCCTTAATCAGCAAAGTCATTACTACCCAAAGAATGTAGGTTATCTTTGTTATTGTCAGTCTATGAAACACCCTTTGCTAAACATTAACATAAACAAATGAACCCAAACCCACTGGAGAGATACCACAAAATCTGGAGCAGTGATGTCACTTTGTGAGGATCACTTCATTAGCTAAGTAACTACATCGTAGTGAGGACTTTTTTAATCCTTAAAAATACAGCACTTACCTGTTCAAAAGGCAGCCTAATACCTTGTAACATAGAGCTAAGGTTAAAATCATAAATCAGACAACTTGAAGCCACCAAAAGCCAAGTAACTTTAACTAGGATTTAAACAAACCCCATCAGTGGAGCAACAGAGAGAAGAATGAGGACCAATATGCCAAACCACACAAAAGGTATCTATTACACCCCTAACAGGAACACTCACCTTGTCAAAAGCAGGGTACACTGCTCTGATCTCTGTCAGCCAGCCATACGGCATGTGTCCAACAGGGTATGTAGCTGTCAGAATCGCCACTGCCTACAAAGAGAAACAGAGAAGCAGGAACTTCAAATCTTGGAACACAACAGTTAAACTAACATACAATGCCATTTTACACCAATATCACCCCATTGACCTTGACAGTGAGAAACCATACAAGTGACTGGAAGCTCTTTGTTTCAGGAAGATCATCAGAATGGCCATTAATCGGCCTGGCATTTTAAGCTTATGAATTTTTTTGTGCCATGAAGCTACCTAAGCTCTGTTGTTTCACCCTCACTCTCATACTTAGTTGTTAAGTTGAGCTGTGGTGCACCCCTCAGCCAGATGAACAGATCCCTCTCTCATTGCTCCTAAGTTATTCTACTTACAGATACCTGAGTAGCAGAATACCTTAGAGCTCACAGTAGCTTTGGACCATATTGCATGATTTGAATTTATATACATTTTACTCGGTATTCATAAGTAAAACAGCTTTAAGTACAACAGACAGACTACAAATCAGGGGGCCTCAGTGGCTGACTGACATCAGTCTGCACTGGGGCAGGAGGCACTCACAAGACCAAAAAAACCCATGTCTCCAAATAACAATAATTCCAGATGAATCTTGAGAAGCAACTGACTGCCTGAAATGTAAAACTAGGCCTTATTACACTTTCACAAGTACAGTCCAAGAGGTACATAAAACACAAGCTCCCTTACATAGTAATGTATGAAAGATTTTGGTGATGTTTCTGATTGCTGAAGAAGAAGTCCAAATACATGTACTTGATGTTTTTCATGGAGGAAGGGTGCTTCAGAGCTCTTCCTGTGGCTGCTTGTAAATCTGCAGTCAACGCAAGTTTTCTAGTCCTCAGAGCTAAAGGATACCTCTATACTAAGAACTGCCTGACATTCTTAATTATGGAAATCAAAGTGCTTGTCTGCCTTTTCACTGCAGGTTCAGATCTGTGACAGTCCACCTAAACTCTGATTTATTTTACTTCTGGCAATGGTAGCATTAAGAAAGACCTTTTTTTTTTAACTACTGCTGTCTCTGTTTCACTCCTAAACTTTTGATGTACATTTTCTTGGTTATCTGAGCCCATTTTTCCATTATAAATGTAACTGCTGTCTTTGCTTGGTTAAAAGACCTATAATAACAAAGGACCATGTAGTGAGATAATTTGTTCCCTGTGCTGTTTAAAAAGAGGGGTAAATGTACAGATATCCACAGAGAGGAAGAGCATGGAATAGATCGTTCCCTGCTAATAATGTTTAACGTACCTTGAAAAAGTAATTGGCTCACATAAAACCAAATTGGAATTTTAAGACAGCATCCTTTTAAATTGCACAGCCTCTGATTATTGTACTTTTAGTAGAATTTTCATCTGAATGAAACTTAACTAGGTTAAATCAAGTAAGGAATGTAAACGATATTTTTCTTATTTTCATCACAAAGTCCAAAAAGACTGCAAAGACACAGTACTTGTTAAAGAAAACTGTATTTCACTACCACATTTTGTATGCTAGATTACACTTGGATTAAAGTACTGAAGTTTATAGCAGTGATTTTTTTGCAGCATTTTTCCTCAACTGGTGTGATCTCAAAACACATGCATGTAAGCTTTCCTAAATATCTAGAACCTGTATTTGATAGGTGAAAAAGACCCCCATCAAAGCCAACACCAAAGAGGTAGCCCAGTAACCAAAACTGTGCTAGCAGTTCAAACAAAAGCAGTGGGAGTTGGACAAAGCAAGTGGACCTGTGGTCCTCATGAATATGTTAGAGCCTAATCCTTCACAGGGACATCCTGCTCACACTGAGAGTTGGTATTATTGAACAGGGTACTTATGAAACTGTGGATACTGATGCTCCAGCCACTGATGTTTTCTGTATTGCCTGCCCCTCCCTTTTCAGAGGCAATTATTCAGAGAAAGTTGCAATATGACTGTTAGTGTAAAACTGCCAGCAAGCCACCAGCTATGCCATGTATTTGGAGTCATCCTAATAGCAACAAACTGCAACTTGCTAGCCATGAAATGTGGTGCATCTGAAATCTAAAGTCACCAAGAAAAGCAAAACTGATCTCTATTAAACCACTCTGGCTCCCGTTGTACCAAGGCTGCTATTAACACATAGACTGATCCCTGATTTACACATGTAAAAGTGGGAAGTTTCGTAAGTTTTCTCTACACAGCTGTTAATTTACATTCTCTGGCAACTCCTGAGAGAGTGAAATACACAGTATCGCTTATGACAAATTAGCAACAGATCTTTGAATTTTCCTTTCCATTTAGTATCTTACAGCTTTGCTATTCTTATAGGAAACACATGAGAGATTTGCTAATGGCTATGTCCATCTAAATATTCTCCCATGGAAACTGGCAGCAAAGGTCATCCAGACTCCTTTATCGAGCAGTGAGTATTGGCTCTGCATTACAATCAGAAGCCTGGCTCCCAACACCTGTAGGAGACTTACTGGAGTAATTTAAAATTCCTCAAGAGAAACAGGGTGCATTTCATATCCCAACCAGGAGACATACTTTTAAAAAATGTTTCTTTATGTCTCTACACTGCTCTCTGTAATACAAGGACTGCTAACAGTAGCTTCACATCAGTTTACATAGTCACGAAACATACATGACAGGAAGGAGCAGAACACAGAACTACTGATGACTTCTCTAAAATGTCTGGGATCTGAATGCTCCAGAGCATATGTAACTATATGCAGGGCATGAAAACCTGGGATGCAGGCACTGTTCAGTGAAAAAATTCCACTGGTCTTGTTGAGGCTGAGACCCCACTAGACCTGGCAGAAAGGCTCATGGTAGGAGTCCAAGCAATCTTCTTTTCAAGCATAAAAAAGCACTAAACAGAAATGTACTTTAAACTTCTTTTCTGGTCAGCATGGCTGAGAAGAGAAACACAGATCTAGCACCCTGTTCATGTGCAGTATGCAGAGCACTGACTTTCTTACCTCTGTGGCTGCAGAACTGCCACCTAGGTCCCGGGAGACAAAAAGGTTGACAATGGGCCTACTTATTCGCTGAGTTGCCAAAATTAATGCCAAAGGCCACCAGAAACTCAGCATCTTCCTTATCGTAGCTTCTCCCTGCAACACAGGGTAAAAAAAATTAAGTGTGTTTGGAAAAAAAACATGCAGCATAGAACCACAAGCACAGAGAAGAGTTTTTTGCTTTTCCCACCCACTGTTAGTTTGGTACATTCATTTCAATAATTTTCAACATGAGTAGCCTAAAATATTATCATTCATTTTATTAATACTAATTCAAAAGAAGATGTGTCATGGATCTGAATAAATAATGCATAAGGTATCTATCTGCATAATTTGTTCTGACTACCAGACAAAGCTACATGAAAATCAGTATGACATTTGAGGAAAAAGAGAAATTTTGAGATCTTCCATGTGAAAAAAGGTGTTCATTTAGTTCATGCTGTGCTGTTTTACAGCTCAGTACAGAGGTGCTCAGTAGACAGTCCATCCAAACCATGGAAGGGATTGTCTCTTGTTCATTATTGCTGGAATAGTGTCTACCATGCCTTTTTAAGTGAGAATGTTCTTTCCTACAGGATAGAGAGAAGGCCCCTTGTGCACAGTGGTTTAATATAGTATTATAACACAAAACCTCCTAGGTATAAAATTCCTGAGTTTGGAAAAGCACAAGTATTAAGACATACCCCCATTTCAGGCCCACTCCTGTCAGGAATAGCATCATGTATGTTCCTGTAGTATCCGAGGCATAACGTGGTACATCGGACAAGTGCTCCCATATATAATGACAAGATTGGGATCAGGAGAGGCTCCCTGCACTCCAAGTGACTGTGAAGCAAAATGGCTACAAAAACAACCTGCAGAGCAAACAAATAAAGGATTAATAACTTGTCTGTGTGTTTCTTTAGGGCCAACATATCTCCTGTCTGAGTCCTAGCTAGTCCGCCTGAACCAACAACCATGCATGACTACAGTATCTATCTGACTTCAAGCTTGTGGCATTAGAAACTTTAGTGAGGACCCCTAAGCATTTGGTCATACACATGAGATGAACAGGAATTAACTTTATACTCTACTGAACAGTACTTGAAGGTTGAACAGGTGTCAAACTAGGAGCCATAAACAGGAGAAGGTTAGCATGGAAGTCTGGCAAGCTCTGGCAGCAAGCATGTGGCTCAGCGTCACCCCTTCCAGGAGAATGTGCTATTCTGATATAAGCTGAGGCTGAAGACATGCTTCTAGGGTCGGCTTCTAAGCCCTACTATTTTCTTGTATTGAGGGAAGGGTAGGGGCAATTTAAAAGCCAGATGTTTTAAAGTATTCACTTCAACATTTAGGAGCAGGAAGTCTTATGTCAACCTAATTTACTACTTTTTCAAATGAAATTTCAGTATTTCATGATTTGCTCTTCAGCTGACTGCAATGTTGATGTAAATGAAATGGAAACTTCTGGGCTAATGGACAGTTTGTAAGACAGCCTCTTGAGATTATGTGCTCAATCCATAAAATGCAAAATAATTGATTAATTTGGTATTATTCTCTTTGTTAAGTTCAGTGTGGATGACATGCCTGCTAAATTCCTATGTGTGGGGAACACAACTGGAAAGCCAACTGTGTTTGGTGCTGTGAAGAGCAGAATCAAGATAACCCTGCCAGGAAATGTTGGCATTACAATAAATACAATAGACATTGTTCTGGAGCAGGTTCTCCATTCCTAGAGCTCAAGAAGTTGTTAAGAACACACACTCTGAAAATATTTCTGAGGCAGACCACAGGACTTATGAAGGTTTGCAAAACTGCTCTTTTGAAACCTACAAAAACACTGTTTTTCAGTAAACAGAAGCAAAGTCAGTCACAAAGAGTGTGTATATGAAGCTATCCAAGGAGAATTGGCTACTGCCTATGCACTTATTGCCTGTGTAGGGAACTGATGTAGCTGTAGAGAGTTCTGGGGGATGGAGTCACAACTTTCTGAATTCTGGACTTGCTCTTGCTCTGTAATGTTTTGTGGAGAGAAGATGACAGGTGTCTTAACTCTTCACAGCCCTGGCACCCCACTCACCATCCACTGTGCAAAGGGCATGGCCAAAATAAGAATTTGTTTCTATATTTAGCTATGTATGACCCAACATGCACCTAGGATCAGCAAACTTTGTAGGTCACATCAGAAGAAGAGCAGATCCTGAGGGTTAAGGTCATTAACAGTAATTAGTATTATCTTCAGGGATGTCCTGCAGTACTGCAGTGCAGCAGACCTGCCAAACATACAGTAGCAGCTGACTGAATGGTTCAATCTGGTTTATAGTTTAATCATATTTAGTGGAAGGAAAATGCTATGGAAAATTGAACTGAGTGTTGTTGACTTTGTATTGCCTTTGTACTGTTTTATCCTCTTTCTAATCCAGTCACTATTACCATTCAACTGGTAATAGGGCAGCACAGCAACTCTTTTACAGGTCCTGGGACTCTCCATTTTGTGATATTTTTACATATGCTTTCAAAAGATGGCTGTATATTGGTTCTCAAATGCTACTGGCCATCAGCAGTGCGTATGAATGTTGTTTTTTCATTGTGCTTAGTACAAAGCAACAGGATAGTTAACACCTCTCTCATAAATGAAAGCTCAAAAAACATCTGATCTCTGCATCACCCAGGACTTATAAGCACAGACTCTTCCTGCTGGAGTTCTGAGCCTTCACTTTTTGGAACAGTAACAAGAACAGTGCTGTACTGGCACCCAGAAGATGGCTTATGCTACTGCATTTCACAGGATTAGATAGGATGTGAAAGACTGATGGGGGAACTGGAGAATCAAGCTTTGACCTCCCAACTCAGGATTTCATTGCAACTGTGTGAAACATGGGGGAGAATGTACAAGAGGAGAAAGGTCTCTCTCAAAGCACTCTATCAGCCTCAAGATTAGTAGCAGCCAGAGGTCTCTTTGCCTGACCTTTCTTTTTCCCAGAGGTATACACATATAACTTGTTTTTCAGCCATTATGAAATAGGGTTGTGGAAGTGGTGGGGGACATGACCCTAGCCCAGACAATCCTGGTTCCCTTCTCTTGACATTGGTTTGGGACTGACTTGATCGAGTCAAGTGAGACCATCCTAAATCACAACTGTCAGCAAAGAGCCTTCACGTGATGGAGAAACAGCCAGAAAATAGCACACAAGATTACTTCTAGTGTCTTGCTCACAGAGGAGAGAGAAGGCACAGAGAGACTATCTGTACATGAGAGTTCCTGTTTAGGAAAGCATCTGGTCCATAACACAGTGGGAATAGTGTTTTCTAGGAGGAGCCCTTACCTGAGCTATGACATCTGAGATGGAGGCACATCCCACTAGGAAACTGTACTTGTGTTTCAGCAGAATCCCAGCATGGGTCCATGCCTGAAAAAAAGCCAGAGAAAAGTCTGGGAAGTGATTATGATACTGTGAATGATTTCAAGTCCTAGAACACTCTGTTCTGTTTTTTGCATTGTATACAAACCTGCAAGTCTCTTTTCCACCAGTAGTACCTGGTGTGAACCTGGGCAAATGTTAAGCCATTAATGCAGAGAAAGCATTCAGTTCCTAATTACCAGGGCTGACAGAGAGAATGGAAATAATTTTATAGACTGTATAGAAATTTCTTAGCAGATCTAATAGGAAACCACCCTTTCATAAATCAGGTGCTGAACAAGGATGGATTATCATGATAAATAATCCAAGGAAAAAAATCTGTATTCTTCACCAGCTGGATGCAACTCTGAAATGTAATATTCATTGGCCCACTGAATTATACTTTGTCCTGTCTGGAAAATAAAACTTAAAAATCCAACTTCTTTTTATTTTCAGCTACTGTTTCAAGCAAAGTGGTAAAGTGGTGGAGGCATTTACCAGTTTTATACAGAAGTAGAGGCATTAAAGAGAAGTGCCATGTTTTTATGTTGTGCCATAAGCAGTAAGCCTGGTGATCTTGGAAGCAGCAGCACACCCCATGTGTGGCTCTCTTGCCCAGTTGTTTGAGATATACTGGACTTAGCTGTGCTTGCAAAAACTGATGGTAAGAAATATCTTTTCAACAATTTTGCTTTGAGAGAATATTGTCTTACTCCTTACGAGCTCTGCAAGTGATCTGGGAATGCATGACAAATCCAAATCTTCCACCACAAATGGGAACGAGAAGTCACATACAGACAACCAGTGCAGCTCACAAGAAGACCAGTGCTTCCCAACATACACATATGGCAACTCTGACAAAGCAGCTGAGGTTTTTGACATCTGTCATGGCCTCTGAATGTTTAAAGTGCACCCAGATGTTTTGTTCGTGTAGCAGGAGATGATGCGTCCAGGTATATCCAGAGGTACTGCTTGCAAAGGACACACCTTCCTTCTGCATGCTTTCAAAATCTGCTGTCAGATAACAGACTTTGCAAACTAAGGCCACAAACCCCATAATATTCAATTCTGAATCAGGCACTCACCATAGCATCCATAAAAGGGAAGGCAGCAAGATAAAGGAAGGCCCTCCGAGTTTTACTTCCCACTGATTCATCCACATGGTGCAGCTTATTAATAATGTAATATCCCAAATCACTATATGCTGTAGAGACACAAGAACAGGAATGAAATATAAAGGTTACATACACACTCTTGGTGAGACACTGTGATGTTTTGGAGCTCAGACACACATCCACTTAGCAAGCAGCTGCAAGGGCTTCAGGATATTACAGCCTCACCAGCTGCTGTTTATGACTAAGAAGTGCCCGCACGGTTCTTTTTAAAGTAACCTTTGGCAGAGGAGTGATAACAAATGGCTGGTTTGGAAGATGGGTATAGTACCACATCTGTTCGCTAAATGAACACACTGGTACTCCAGAAAATCTACTGATCCTTCATGAAATCAAGGCTCTTTGTTAGAAAAGCTGTTTTCACCAGGCATTGTATATTCAATGAGATATAGTGCCTTATAAATGCTGAAACCATCTATTATCACTGCATTCTCATGACATTACCTATAAACCTGCCCAAAGCTGTAAAAGGATACTATGATTTGCAAAGGCATGCAACAAATCACACTCATTATGCCTCTCCGTTACTCTGCCTAATGACCACCTCGGCTGGTGGGACGTGTCGGGGCACTGTGCACTTTGCTCTGCAGTGCCTAGGCAGCCTCGACCAGCCTCAGTTTCCTTCCATATCTACACCCAGCACCTCAGGAACCACAAGTCAGAAAAAGGTATCTCTGGAAATCAAGCTGTTTCCACTTCTGATTGCCAGTATGTTATTTTGCTGTTCTATTTCAATCCAAGACAAGAACTTCTAGTGTTGAGCAACACTCGTCTTGCCAGGTGTCTCTTCCCAAGGTGCTGGGTTGAAGACAGTACAGAGGCAGGGACTTGCCACATAGCTCTCTAAAGAGCTGTTAAGGATTCTGTTAGTACCCATGTTATCCAGCTGTTTTAATAACCCCACAGTCCTCCCCATAACCAGGAATAATGACTGGAGTCTCTGAACTATGGAGATATACAAAATATGCACAGTTAAATAACCCAAATAGTTTTTAACCTTTTATAAGGTTAAAACATACACTATGTTCTAGGCCTGCATTTCATTACTTAATTTCCTCTATACACTTGTAATAGCTGTTAAAGAATGATTGGGCTGTAAAGTCAACCTCTCAAGACAAGTAACAGCAGAATTACTTGCACCTGGGGAACCTTACCTCAGTTTTCTCCCGCTTGTCTAAGACAACTATTTTAAATGTGAGCATCTATCTGATTTTTCATTTATAATAACTCTATTATCTTTGTACACATCTTCATATAGGGTATTTCAGGAAAGTTATCCTTTTTACGCATGCAGGTTTCATAACTGGATTGACAAATGCTAACACTAGTCATCGAATTGAATCTTCTTAGCCTAAAACTGTCTCTCATAACTCATGAACAGTATTTGGAAGCAATCAAACAGGAGTTTAAGTCATCATTGTTTTGCAATGGCTTAGGGATACAGCAGTTAAATGACTCACAGAACTGAAAGGACTATTTGAGTGTGAACAAAGCAGTGTAAATGAGATAGCAGAATAAGAGTGATATTACAGCACCAGGAACAGGCACAAACCTCATTCCAGACAACCAGGACTTCCCAAAAGATACTAAAGATGTTAAAAACGCCCCCCTTCCCTGTGCTGATCCCTACATATATGTCTTCTATCTGAACTACGACTGTTAGACTCACAGTGTCTGAGTTCACCCACTAAATCCCAAGTTGTTTAGCCACATTCCTGAGACACTGCCAGTCTTGCTTCCTTTTGAAGGATGTTGGGGAGGAACTTTAAATCAGAACTTCAACCTTTCCTAAGTTCAGGGAGGCAAGTTTAGTTCCCCAAAGTGTTCAGGTGCTTGTTGCACTTCAGTCAAACATCGAGCACAGCTTCTTTTGATTTGTGCATGAATACCTATGCACCAATCTTTGATCAGTGTTTGGAAAACTCTGTGCTATGCATGGATTTTTGCATGGTAAGTCCTTGTGGAAAGCTGCTTTTATGGCATGGCAGTACATGGACCCTTCTGAACTGACTCATTTCAGTGAGGGAGAGAAATCTGATAGGTGTGTGAGGCAAGCTGCATGTGAGGGTCAGATTCATCGAGCTTTCTCTTAGGTTCCATTAGAGTTGCTTTACATTTCTGTACAAAAACTTAAAAACTGCTGCAGGAAACATGCCACCTTATCCTTCATATAGGGACTGACAGAATCAGAGTCCACATGCTGAGAAATCTGCTTCCGTGGCGGAGCTTCCTCCAGCAGTGCAATGGTAGAAAAACAACATGCTGCAGAAGTCACCCTTGCACTTCTATTGTTCCAAATGAGACTTTGAGTGTTTAGAAAGTGAGTAATAAGTAACTTTTTTGGCTCTAAAAGCGATTGAGATATTTAGGTTTTTTTGTTTGTTTGTTTTGTGTGTTTTTTAAAGTGTGCTATCTCAGGCAATTACTCTCACTTCTAGGACCAAACAGTTTACCACAGGGTTGTAGTTTATTGGCAGGACACTTTGAAGGGACTTATATCACAGCCCCGTACCATGACATTTTTAAGATTTCTAGGAATATCAGCACTGAGCTCTTTAAGATTTTTTTTCCTTCCCCCATCAAAAAAAAGTCTAACCATAGTTTTTAATATGATTTTGGTTTTAAAAATCATGATGGTTAAACTTAAAACATTATTTTCAAAAGCCACTATTTCACATGTCAGTGAAAGCACACGATCACTTTTGCTGATGTCCATGAATGTTTCCATCCTCAGAAAGAAGGACTCAGCAAGCTGAGATTTGCTGACAAACACACAGGCATGTGTCACTGAGCTGTGAATCAAGCAATTGCTGATGCAATTAGAACTTAACCTTGGCCAACCTTACAAACTCATTATGAAGAACAGTACAAAATTAATAACACAGACAACAGAGCCAAATCTAAAGCAGATGGCGCTTCCAATTTCTTGCATCATTTCAACCAAAACAGGGAAGAGCAACTCCAAGACAGGCTGCCTGCTTGCTTTCCACTAATACTTCATTTATTTTGCTATGACTATGGTTCAGTTTTGCTACAGAAGTTAAGCGGGAATTCTTGTTTTTGGTTTTTCCAGTTGTGTTTTAAGATCCAGAAGCTTAAGAAATGACATCGAAACTGCATATCTAAGTGGATCTCCTCTTCCCTACATTGATTTCTCTAACAAGCCAATTACTGCCACATAAAATTCAAACATTCTTAAAGCAACTGAACACCCTCTCAATGATGCCAGCAGCCTCAGTCAAATAGCTGTATTGTAGTTATTTTGGAGCTGACTACTACTGAACACATTATACTTAAATCATAAAGAAAGAAAAAAAGAAACCCTCAAAGGAAGTGATACCATTTACTTCCAGACATGGAGCTACATGTCAATAGTAGCTATACCAGAGGAAAAAACCTCCAAAAATCTTTTTGGGGTAAAGTGTATTCTTTGTAGACATATTCCATTTTCATACTTTGCTGCCAGTATTAAAAATGAACTTGGAGACTTGAGAAGTAAAAAACCCATTTTGTTGCTTGTCAGAAAGATGGTTCACAAAGCCAAAACTGGTGCTGATGGTGAATTTCTCTATCACAAGCACAGAATAATCTGAGTTGGAAGGATCCACAGGCACCACTGAGTCCAGCTCTGAAGAGAATGGCCTGTATCGAGATCAAGCCCACGACCTTGGTGATACTAGCACCATACTCTAACCAGCTGAGCTAATTTGTTCAGCTAGGTTGATTTGGAAACCAAAACTAAATAGCAAATCTTCATTTGGAGATGGCATGGGGTATATAGTTTTCTCCATGTTTTTGATTAGCGTGATTTAAAACAGAAGAAAAAGCCTGTGTTCCCCTTGTGAAAGCCCAGATGATTGAAGTGTGTAAGGCTTTGTGATTTTTTTTTTGCTTATAGCAATACATGAATTTTTAAAAAAAGAAAAACAGCTTAGGAGCATCTCAATGCAGACTGTTTACTGCAATCACTTTTTTCCATGCTCAGCTCTAATTCCAAAATTGCATTAGTTGATTTTCCCAAATCTATCAATGACAGTTGGTATCTGAAATATCTTCAGTTAAGCCAATATCTCATAATGCTCAAAATTTGGCTGTTTTATAAAACACAGTCATTGCTATCTAAATGTGCTTTGGTCATAGGCCTTCTTCCTTTGCCCTTAGCACCCTGCTGAGAAGAAACTGCCCTTGTTGTGGGAGAAGGTTTGGGGCAGTCAGAGGAGCATGTTAACTGCTCTAACAATGGCTATGTGATGATGCTGAAGTAGGACAAATTTGTAATGAATAATATTTTATTTTCATTTAGAAAGGGAAAAAAAAAGCACAAGTCTGGATTATATTCTGATTTGTGTTCCTGTGCTATCAATTTTTTTCCAGGGCAAAACGTTTAGTATGAGCCAGTAAAGTGGGCACATTGGAACAAGACTGACTGAATAAAATAGCTCAGCTCATCATAACCCACTCTATAACTCCTAATCTCTAGAAAATTCCAGTAGTGTTACACTGGAATTTGTGGGATTACACCTATGTCTCACTTCTTATGCAGATCTTTCATGTACATGCAGTGACTATTCATCTGGGAAGTTCAAAAGTAACAGTGGAATTACTAGAGACTGCTAAATTTTTCCTGGTTTAATCTATGCTGGGGTGGCCCATGCCCACTAGCCTGTTAGTAATTAATGGGCACAAAACAGATCACTCGCATTTCTTGTCCCTCCAGTCTGATATAGATTACTGAAATGAATCTATACTAAAGTTTATTGGCTACTAAATTTCCAACCCTTTTTTCCTGGTGATGACCAAGATCTGTCATGTGTTTTTAATCAGGTGTAGTAGGCCTCAGTTATGGATGTCTGCTTAAGCAAAAAGGATGTTTCCTCTAAGTAACTTCTGCCTTGTCATTTCCAGAACCTCAGAGAGTTATTCAAAGGGAAATAAACTTTTCATTTCTCAGTAAACCAGTAAAAAGCTGAAAAATGCTGTTTTATTGCCAAAGAAAATGTGTGTGTCCTCCATGACACTGGTGTTAGAAGGTATCAGCTTAGTATGGAGGGCTTACCAGCAACGCTAAGAAATGCTTTATGTTAGCATGAAGTTATATAAATTACTTTTCTCCTCTGTTAAGCTGGCAACTTAGTATGATGCCAAAAATATGCACAGACAGGCTTAGCATCTTGAATACCTTCTCTTACAGCCACCAAAATGGCAATTTCTGAAGTAATGAGACACTTCAACCCCTGGCTACATGGTGAACTTCCCACCAGGAAACCCTAACTGATGGCAGTAGGTACCACTAAAATAGCCCAAGGGAAGGAAGGCAGCATACTATCTTCTATTTCCAGAACACACCTGAAAGAGTAAATCTAGGAATACTGTACTGACCAAGGTCTGCAGCAGCATTACAAGTGGGATGAGAATATCGTTTCAAATCCCCTCAGTCAGCTTGGTTCTCAGCTCTTACTGATACCTGTACAGGGAAGTGATAGGAACTGTTGGTTGAGGACTTTGCAGATGTTCATAGGAATGTGATGGGGTGATGACTTAGGGACCCAGAGCTTGCAGCTGTGAGTTTGAGTGGTTTAGCTCAGCCAGTCACTCCCATAGAGGATTATGTGAGGCTCAGTGGGGAAGCAGTAGTGGGGAGCAAGTGCTGAAGCAATGAAGCATGAGTCAGGTGGGTGAAACAGTCTGTTTTGATATTTTAAATGAGTAGAGGCTGCTGTTTGCGAGGAGCTGTGTGTGTAGACTGCAAATAGTCTCTATCACAGTAGGAAATGTGGTGATTCATTGTGGTCAGTGTGTTTCTACCACCACTTGTTTTCTTCCTTCTTCTGACTTTCGGTACTTCGTATTTCATTGGGCTTTTTGTTTTCTGTTTCTTCCTGGGCTTTGACAGTCCATGGCAGATAGTCATGTCATCTTCCTTAGCCCTATATTCATGGCCTGTGGAAGAAATTCAGTCCCCTGAGTGTTGTTTGTTTCTCTTTTTCATTCACCAAGCATCAATACCCTCTATTTGTGTCTCCTGTAGATAGTCTGTGATAGACTTGCAGCGGCTGGGGAGTAGTTGCAGGTCCGAGGAGACTGCCTGTCACTGGACTCCTTCTCTTCTTGCTACGCAGGCTGTGCATCTGTGGGTCAGAGCAGAATAATCAGGACTTGAAACAGGTTCAAAGGAAACTTGGAACATAAAACTTGGCAACATCACCCTGGCAATTGGTGCTAGAATCTGACTAACTCTATTCTCTTGGGCGCTCTGCCAGTCTCTGCTGTGGCCTTTGCATATTTTCAGGCATAGGCAAGTTAAAATACTAAAAAATATTTTGTAGTCCGTTACCATCAGCAGCTGAAAGATTGTGTGTAGCTCTTTAATTCATGACTTAAAGCATGGCAAGCACAGGCTCCTTTATTCTTTTTTTCCCCAGTATCTGCAGAGGGCATTTCAGAGGTTCTGAACTCAGCAGGGCTCTACTTCCAGGCAAAGGCAAGAAACTTATCTGGCAGGTTTTCAAATCGTTGTTCCAAACATCTCTTTTCAATAGGAAGTCCCACATGGAAAATCCAGTTATGTCTTTCACCTGGGAATTTGATAGTTATACTTTTAAGTTTTGTTAAAATCTATCCTAGCTTAAAATAAAGTACTGGATGACTAGAAAACAATTTTTTATCCAGCTAGCAAAGCCAAAAACTTTGACCAGCACTGGCAGGAAAGCAAGTGAGCAACTGGAAGAGTGGCTCTGGGGGCTGAAGAAACATTCCAAGCAAAGAAATGTGAGAGCCAAATGTACAAATGGCCTGAAGTTTACAATACTTACTCAATAAAGCAGCCTGAAATATAAACGTATTGAGGAAGTAACCAATCACTATCAGTGAACTAAATTAGCTTGAATGTATGGATTCAGCTTATAAAATAAGCAACAGCTTACCCCTAGTACTACAGTTACCATGAGTAGTGAGCCATTACTGTAAGCATTTAATATGACCACAATATGGAGCAAAGGTAAATAGCACAGGGCTCCTGTATCAGTGGTGCAATAAAAGATGGTAAACAAACTGTAGCACTTGGGAGGCACATAAAGCTGGTGACTATAGCTGGCAGCCTGTTAAAGGATAAGAGCAGGCGGCATTTGAATTTACCAGGTGGATCTTGTACCTACTCAGGCAGGAACTGAAATAGTGCTATTCTATTCTAGTCTAACCTAGTCTATTTTACTCTGTATGCTGAACAGTAGCACATGTTGCTCTTGAGAGACCAACAGACAGATAATGAATGCTGCCTCACTTTCAGGCCACTCTGATTTCACAGCAACTCAGGATATTGCCACTAGTCTTACATTTCCCATTTTTCTGTGATGGAATGATCCCTTACTGCTGGTCATCCAATTTAATGCTACTGCATATCAACCAACATGAGGCTCCATAGGATGTCACATTACCTTCTCCCTCCCACCCCTTAGAACTTTCAGCTTTTAGGATTTTACCTGCTCAATGCAATGCACTTTCTGCTTCTTCTTCCAGCATCTTCTGCTTCTTGTTGCTGAGGTCCAGAGATTTCTACTCTGTAGAATTAGCCAGAAGGTGCAGAGTATCTGGTGCAGCTCTTGGGCAGGATGAAGTTAAAAGTCTTCCCACTCACATGACTTTTTACTGCTGTGGTTGATGCTTGAGTTGATATTCCATTTCTCCAGGCTCTCAGAAACTGGCAAATCCTGCAGCTGCCTTGCTTTTTATATTCAGTTCATGTCTGCTTGTGTATTTTCTGTGTTTTGGACTACACTCAGGGAACTGGTCTCAGTTTGGTATAAAGTACTCTTAGTAACTACTTCCTCACTTACAGATTAATTTTTCTACAGAAGTGGATGGTGAGTAGCAGTCACAGAGAGTAATACCTGATATTTTAATGAGGATGTTGGCACCTACTTGCTTCGAGTTTTGTACTGTGAGGTAAGTAGCTAAGGAATAGGTATAGAGGGAGTACGCTGACAATTCTACCAAGAACTGACCAACAGCCCTACCCAAGCACACCTTGAAGTCCTGCCAAGCCCATTCCAGCAGGTACTGCTAGTTAACGATCACTGCCTAAGAGGAATACTGAGCTATCAGCTTCAGGCAACCTGTCAACCTTGCCAAAGTTCTGCTCACACACCTGACTGAAAGAGATCAGCAGCAGCAGCATGTTTAGCTGCCAGGCAGGAGAGCCCTGTGGGTGGAATTTGCTCTTTAACAACCTGTTTAAAAAGTAATAAAAATTGTGTGGATGAGCATGATACCAGCCCAAGAGATTTAATCTCTTTTGCATCTCCTGTTGCACTTGCAAATGAAATATTAAGGCTACAGATTAATCAGTCTGAAGAATGGACAAGGGAAGAAAATTAAAAGACATGTTAACTAGATGTGAAGTGACCTTACCTATTAAGGTATGAAATATAGCAGCTACAGCGCCAGCCACAACCATGCACAAAACTGCTTTGGTCCTGTCTCGCTTGCTGTTCACGAACACCAGACCTACATTTTTGAAGTCACTCATCGGACCCGTGAAGAACTTCATCAGGGAGTATGCCAGCCCATAGCTGGCCAACATTTCCACAGCATCCTCCTTGACAGCAGCGATGCCCCTGTTCAAGGCCTGTTGAAACACAGAGAGTAAATAATGTAGCACCTGTGGAAGTGTACCCAACACAGTCTTCTGCAGCTGGTTTCTGAAGGAACAAGCAAGTTCAGCTGTCATTTTTTTTACCTCAGGCTGGACTTTATTTCTCTGGATTCAGCGGGAGTAGCTTGTGACCTGTTACACAGGCAAACTAGTTCAATATAGACTAAATTCAAGTCAAGTAGACTTGAAGACAAAGTAAGTCTCTGTTTCTAATGTATATCATGGAATTCCTGCTATACCAGAAGTCAGTCTTTTCCCTTTTTAGAATAATCTTCTGACTTGCTAGTAATCATAGATGATACAAGAACACTGAAATACTGCTTTGAGGCCTCAGCACTGATTTGAACAAAGCACAGTCCTCGCAGGCCATCTTTACGGGTAAAAATCCTGACATCATATGTTTAAAGTTCAGGAGCTCAAAAGTTTTTTCAGTGTAACAAGCTTTTCACAACATCACATATAATTGTTGTGAATAGCTGATATTAGTTGATTACTTTTATTATGAAATGAGGCCAAATATGCCCATGGTTAAACATAACTGATCTCCTTTCATGTATTTGACAAGGTTCTCATACTATATTAATTTATATTTCCTCGTAGCATATTTAGAAAGAAACACAACACATGTCTTTTAAGACATATTCAGGTACAATAACCCACTAATTCATTCTAAGTCCCTATTGAAGAAATGTCTGCCAATGAATCATTGAGAATTAGATGGATTATTTTTATAACTAAGGTGAATCATATAAAAAATGTGTAACATTCCTTCAGATCCCAGCTTGAGCCAAAATGCTCCTAAAATATGGAATAAAAATGACAGAATGATAGATTTTATCTGCAGTGTGACAGCATCAATCATCTGGTACACCCAGGAAACTGTTACAACAAGATTAGATTCAAAAAGCATGAAGCATGAAATATGACTTGGTTTAACAAGTATTTAGTTCCTATGGGTTACAGCTGATGTGTGCTGACAGGGCCATGGCAATGAGGCCAACCAGGAACGTCTCGCCAACCCACCATACAAACCTCAGTCTGTTCAATTACACAGCAGTCTGAACGAACAGTTCTCTGAATGAACTAACCAGGTAGGGTATCATCACATAACTGTGGTGAAGTCCTTCCATTTCAAGTGTAAGTGTAGCCTTTTTGCTGCAGTAATTTGACTTTTTTTTCCCTTCCAAAGACCATACAAGCAAGCAACTCCCATTGACTTCAAAAGAAACTGCATCCCTGAAACAGAAATGAGCATTTTTCCTACTGTTCTTTTCTACTCTTCCAGTGAGATATGATTAATTTTTGAAACTAAAGCTGCACTGTCAACTTAGCAAAAAAGCTGTAGAAAATACCAACTTCTCCATCCTTGATGTCTGCCAAATCTCCTTTCTGTGATGTGCTCTGACCTGAATGCCTGAGGCTCCAAATGTTTTCATCTGTCTTGCTCCAGTTTGTTCCTTCCAGAAAACACTATGTGTTACATTTGGAATATCCATGGCTGCCAAATTTAACCTTTCCTGGGATATAGCTAATTCCATCTATTGCATTAATGTCAATTCAAACTATATTTAAGCTGCAGATGCCAAAACCACTAGTGGGTGCACAAAACTGTATTCAAACAATTTGTGGAAGTTTGTGGCCTCTGATATGATAGTCAACTTTAGCTGTCTTTTGTGATGTTGCTTGTGATAATGTCATAATTGGTATCAAAGTATATACAGAGTTACAATTTTTTAATTTAAACTTCTTAGAGATGCTGAATCTCCCAGTTGTTGTTGCCAGTAATAGGCAAATAGCCTTACATTATGCCGAATAAAATGGTTCCTTGATCATGGCTCTTCCTCCCTCTTTTCTTCTGTCAAAACTGAAATATTTCTGGCAGCTTCAACTTAAAGAGAAAGAGCTAACCAACTTCAGGCAGTCTAATTTAAAAGCTTCTCATCACATGTGAACAGCTGAATTATTTCCAGCACAGTTTCACAAGCACAAGCACTTCCTTCTGGCTTCGTACAACTACAGAATACCAGAGTCTATGGAGGATGGTAATCCACTTCTGACAAGGCCATGGGGTAAACATGGCTTTAAGAAATAACATTCTGTCAAGAGGCATGGCACTACGATTCCTCCACAGAGAGACAAATCTTTCCATAGTACAGACCTCATGCCAGTGAAAACAGCTCCATGTGATTTTGGCCCTTGGGTAACTAAGTTTTTCTGCCTAAGCAGGGCAGACACAAAGACTTGAGCACTTCTTTTCCTTTCCCTCTCTGCTTTTACTGATCTCTTTTTTATGAAAAAATGACAGCCAAGTAGGTAACTTCCTGAATAATCTTCCCTGGAGACACCCTGTGTACCAGGTAAGGTAAACTGGCAAAATACGAAAGGGACTTTTGTATAAGAAGTATGTTGCCATTAATTT
This sequence comes from Sakesphorus luctuosus, assembly GCA_013396695.1. Lineage (NCBI taxonomy): Eukaryota > Metazoa > Chordata > Aves > Passeriformes > Thamnophilidae > Sakesphorus > Sakesphorus luctuosus. The sequence continues at coordinate 36,226 of VWZD01009844.1, forward strand.
ATACTTCTGGGGAATGCCTGGCTGAAATGATGAAATACTCTAGAGGCATGCACTGGAAAAGCAATCGTCCTAAATGCTTCCATGGAAAGATCCTTAGGAAATGAACAGTCAACAGGGCTGTGTACAGATGGTTTAGCTTCTGTAGCCTTTTCCTTTTTCACTTTTAGATGACAAAGTAAAAGGCTCTTCATACTCAACTTTCAAACACTGTAAGAAAACCTGTGTAGCTTTTCTACCCCATATACCTTTCAATATTTTTATTCCTGAACCTCCTGATGTCCTACTTGATATCCGTAAATCCACAAGAAATCTCAGATAGTTGATAAAGCTACTTAGAGGTGCAATGTGAAAGGCACAAACACCTGATCTTTCATGGCATGCCAGCCATACAGTTGGTAATCTTTCAGTCTAATTTCCTGTTAGATTTCCCATTAAATCTGGAATAAAGGAAGACAATATAAACCAGGGCAAGGTCTCCACTTTTTAATATGACTCTATTTTGTACAATTCTTGTGAATAAAAATCAATAATTAAAGTTCATCAGTAACATCTGTATTCACAAGAGAGCATACTTCTTCAAAGATCTGTGTAGCTTGTCAATGAAACCATACAGAACTTGGTAGTAATAATACTAATGACAATATTTAATACACCACGTAGCTTGATCATACATATTTCAGATGCATCCTATTTTGAGATGGCTTATTCACACCTAATATGATGGGATAACTGGGAAATTCAGATGCTGAAAGACAGACTACTGGTGACATCACCTTCTCCTGAGTTCTTAATGAACCAATAATCTAATGTAGTAGATGAAAATGTCACAGTGAAGTGCAGTTCTTCAAATGTGATTAAAACAAAGCCACAGATATTGCTGACCCTTCTTTTAGAAATAACAGGAAAAAAACCCACAGAACAATTCCAGGTAGAGCACAATCTGGTAGGCACAGGAATGGGTTAGTTGAAGTCATATTCCTAAAATACTTCTCAAAAAGATCTAGGGCTACTTCTATGCAATTTTGCCTATAACACATTATGTTATCACTAGAGAAATGAAATTTTTACTAGAGGACCTGATAACAACCCTTTGAGACCTTTTTTTCTGAATAATTGTGTGCTGTCTCTAATGTTCATTAAAATCAGAGAGGACTAGCATTTTTAAATTCCTCAAAAGATTCAAGACAGGGGAATACCAAATAATACACTTAATGACATTTCAAGTCAGTAACCAGATCTTTGCAATTGGGTACTGCAGCTGGCTTTATCCTCTTAGAAGGAACATATAAGACCTTTATCAAATTTCTAGGACATGCATAATGGATGAATCCAACAAACTTTTGCATGCAAAGGCAGTGTTTTAAAAAGAAACTGTTGTGAGAACAATGTCAAAGGTCTAACTTGTCCTATTTTGCATCAGCTTTAAGCACTATTCACTGATGTTGGTAGCCAAAGTTTGGTTTCAGTCTACAGCTACATACCTCATTTGCCAAAAATTCAAAGTTTGTCTCTTAAAGTGGTTCTGTAGAGTTTGACCATTACTTGCATGATCCTCTCCTCCCAGAGACTAATGGATGACTGATGTTTTACTTTGTATTGGTTTAGACATATAAAAGCATTAAAAAAATCCACTGAGAAAGCAACACCTATTGTATAAGTTTTCTTCTGCTTTTAAAACTGTTTTATTACCTACATAATGCATAGAATTTCAATAGTCTATACCTAACTAGAAGGGCACATTTTCTACTTCTTTTGAAGTTAACTATTGACTATGCAGTCAATACTTGACCCTAGTGCATGTGTTTCAAATAAGAGCAAGTAAAATCCAAGAAATGTAATTCTTGTCAATCCTCAATTTTGCTTATCCCAGAAAAGTAGACTGTGACCTAGTGGAAGCTGGTATGTTCATGTGGCTTGTTGGAAGCTGGGATCTTGCCTGAGATATTTTTAAGTCTCTTCAGGCTAGTTATCTGCCTAAGTGTGACATCAAAAATCTGCTCAATTTGGCTTTAAGGTGGCCAAGTAAGTTTGGTTCAGCAAACATTTTTAATGGTTTCCCTTTCCCCTACATCTTTATTCCTACCTGCTCTCTCCTAAGAAAATAGAAGGGAGCCAAAGTACCCAGGTAAAGAGCAAGCTGATGTAGCAGACAAGTCTTTCTCATATGTCAAATAATCTCTCTCCTGATGACTGCTGGCTCAGTTTTCATTTACTAAATCCTGTCACACTGAAATCTTCAGCATCAAATGTACCAGCTGGCTCTGGTTGTTCTGCCTTCCGCTATCACTGCAGTAGAAGGGCACCTGACAGATCTGACGCTCTGCAAGCACGACATAATCCGACCACTGTGTAGGTGCTACCTAAGCATTATTGCATCTGCATCTCTGCTTCTGGCTGGATTCCTCACAGAGGCAGAAAGTCCTGACAGGCAATTTAAGATAAACAGCTAGTGCTGCTCACACAGGTTTGTGTAGGTGGGAGAAAACTGGGCAAAAATAACTTGCACACATATATTCTGGGTCTCTTGTTTTGGGGTTTGTTTTGTTTTGTTCCTAAAAGCTGTTACCCTAATTCAGTATATCTAATTTTGGGTCAGCATCTGGTGTAGCTCACGTGTCAGATGACTGAAATGCCATCTGAGGTCAATTCATATTAGCCCACTATTAAAATACTTCACTTCCCCCCTGCTCTGTTACTAAAGCTGGCCCTGAGAGAACAGCCAGTCACCCCTGCCCACAGTGCTGCAAATGCTGACGCTGCCCACAGAAAGAATCCCAATCCCTAGTAAGAGACTGGAGCTCCAAACCCCCATCTGAAGGAAGATTAGATTCCTGTCCTGTGAGAGGAACACCTAGACATGGCTGTGGTATGTGGTCTATCTATGGAGAGGCTGTCCTTGAAAGGGCATTATGATTGCCCCAGAAATGAGATCTGAAGCTCTAGTGCTTGTTCTTTGTAATTCAAAATGTAGGGCAAGTGTCACACTTTATCTTTAAAAAAAGTTAGTGTACAATAAATTTCAATCCAATTTACTCTGCCTGCTTAAGTAATGAGAAAACCCATCTACTCTGTGAAACAAAAAATAAGCCATGAAAACAAGAATGCAATCAGTAGCAAATTTTTCCCCATTCACACTCCTGAGCAACAACAAAAAACAACGAGTACTTTTGTAAGGTTCTTATTCTAATGGAAATGCCTGTTACTCTGTGATCATGATCAGGATTTCAGTTTTACTTGTTGATACTATCCATTCACTATCCAATGTCCAGGCTGTATCAAAGGGTGTCTCAGGAGAAGTTTAAATAAATACTCTGAATCCAAAATAACATAACGTCCTGTATCAAAAATAACGTGGCCAGCAGGACCAGGGCAGTGATCCTTCCCCTGTACTCTGCGTTGGTGAGGCCACACCTTGAGTATTGTGTTCAGTTCTGGGCCCCTCAGTTCAGGAAGGATATTGAGGTGCTGGAGCGGGTCCAGAGAAGAGCAACAAGGCTGGTGAAGGGACTGGAGCACAAGTCCTGTGGGGAGAGGCTGAGGGAGCTGGGGTTGTTTAGCCTAGAGAAGAGGAGGCTCAGAGGTGACCTCAGCACTGTCTAGAACTACCTGAAGGGAAGTTCTAGCCAGGTGGAGGTTGGTCTCTTCTCCCAGGAACTCAGCAATAGGGCAAGGGGGCATGGGCTCAAGCTCTGCCAGAGGAAATTTAAGTTGGAGATCAGAAAAAAATTCTTTCCAGTGAGAGTAATCAGGCATTGGAATGGGCTGTCCAGAGAGGTGGTGGATTCACCATCCCTGGAGATTTTTAAACGCAGATTGGATGTGCCACTGAGTGCCATGATCTGGTAAATGGACTGGAGTTGGACCAAGGGTTGGACTTGATGATCTCGGAGGTCTTTTCCAACCCGATTGATTCTATGATTCTATTCTAATACCAGAGTACTTGCAGCTTTCGCTTGACCTGGGATGCATTGTGCAACAGCACTTTCAAACAGATGCAGTCAGTAGGTATAGGAATAACTGGGGCAGCAGTGGCAACAGTCACGTTGGTGAAAATGGGAAATACTTCCCACAGCAGGCAGCGGAAGACATGTCTAGGAGCTGGAGTAGTAGCTATGGCCCACTGCCCCTAGGGCACCTATTTATTTTGTGTAGATTCAAGAACAACAAACAGCACAACCAGGCAGAGAATAATAACCCAGAGGAGACTGTAGAAGATAGTGATGCAGAACCACAGGAAAGAACCCAAACTCAGTGAAGCCAAAACGTTCTTCCTTTTAAACTACATTTGGCAAAGTTCCAGAATATTTATGACAGGGAGCAATGTTGCAGAGGTGAATCAGTTGCAGCAGATGGTTGCCTCCCTTTGGGATGTGGAGAACACTGATCCTGAAGCCAAGAGAGCTGTGAGCCATGATGGTGGGAAGCCCTTTAGGACACATGTTTTGGGTAGTGTCTATGGAATAGGAATACCCAACAACTTTATGAAGGCAACCTAAACCATTACCATTTCCACTGATGTCTGTGGAGAAACATGACCCCTGAGGTGAGATCATAAGCATTAACTTTTCCTGGCCTTTTTTGGACAAGTGGTGCTTTTAGGAGAACAGGAGAAAAGCCAAAGCAACATGCCAGAGATATTCCTCTACATTATGATTTTCCTGGTATCCTCTGGCTGGTGCTAATCAATTGTCCAAAACATACCTAAAGGTGAAATGTGCAAGGGAAGGCTTTGCTCCCAAAGCAGCATGTAAGCGTTTCATTCAGGTTTCCCTGGAGCTCACCTACAAAGGTGAGAATAACTTGTGATTACGTTACATAAGCATGGTAAACTCCAGGCTGAGGTTATTTGTCTTCAGATCTTCATGCATAGGCCAAAGACTAATCTTCCTTTCAAAAGCTGTTTCTGTTTCTAAATCTTTGAGTATAGACAAATAAAATTGAGACATAAATTGAGACACATAAAACTAGGAGAAAGTTGGTTCCCTGTCTCTGCAAAATGCCCAGTGGAATAACTATCATTTTTTCATCAAATTCCATTTTGATTACTTTAAGTGCTAGAAAACACTGGGGATGATACAAATGCATATCATACGTATCTACACCCAAAGAATATTTGCCTTAATCACAGTGATACAGTATCTACAGCAGTGCTCCTGCTTTTGTTTTTAATTTCCCACAGAAATAGGCTCTGTTCTCTTCCTCATATTATAGTAAGCTGATTTACTATCAGTTGCACATTTCATAAAATCACATTTTCTCATGTTTATAAATTAAATCTCTGCAAGGATTGTTATAAGAGTTGTTCGTATGCACTGGGAAATCTAATCTACACAGGTCTCATAACTGTCAGTCTCTCACAACCCTGGCATATTGCCTTTTTATTAGCATTAACTCAGTCTTTGCTGAAATACTGCTCATGGCTCTCTCATCCTGAAATGGAGAGGGCCACTTTCTCCATGATCACACCTCACTAGGCTCCAAAGCACATGGACAGGTTCAGGTTGGAAGGGACCCTTGGGGGCCAGCTTAGAGCACTGCCCTGGGGTGAATATGTGGGATATGTTGTCGAAAAGACCCCACACCTTTCCTAGACAACCACCCTGACAGGCCAGAACTTGCATCTGAAGATCCACATTTGCCTGCCTTGCACATTAAAGCACACTCTTCTGCCAGGGAAGACTGCACACTTCTAGCATCAGCCTGACTCAACTTCCCACATTTTTCCTTCCTTTCCTGGAAGATCTTTTGTTTCATCATTCAGTACCACTTCTCCTCACTTTCACCAACAATCTTGTTCTTCAGAATAACTTACCTATGTTTTTATCTCATGGCAAGAAATTATTTAGCTACCTCTGTCTTCAAAATTTCACCCTTCCTGTTCAGTAATTTAGATGTTGTGTTTGTTTCTTTTGTGTTTCTAAGTTCATGCACTGCATATGAAGCTAAGCTTCTGCTTTCTCATGTTTTCACATATTACAAGTAGTTATCTTAAATGGTGTTTTTTCCACATAAGGTCACCTGACACATTACACCTGTATGTAATGCAAATCCATTTTTTCCATTAAAAAAATACTCAAATAGGAAAAAAAAAGACACAACAAACCCCCAAGAAAATATCTTAAAATATTTGCAAAACTATTTTGCCAATTGCAAAACTACAGAAAATGAATGAGGTTTGTCCCTGGCTTTGCAGATTTTGTAACCATTCTTCTTAAATTTTTCAAATGAAAAAAATCTTAACGCAGCATGGTGACAATTTCTGAAATCTGGCAGAGGGTATCAAAGGTGCCTTTAAAGCAGACCAAAATTTGGCCACGAACCTGCAAAATATGTGTTGCACAGGTCCAGTAAAACTTGCTGAACTACTTTAACTGCACAGAAATCTTGCCTGTATTTCAGCTATGCCAAGTGTGCTCCTGGGCATCAAGCTTAGAGAAGTGAAGGTCAAGCACCACACAGCAGAGATCATACAGGTACAAGTCCTTAAGGAATCAGGAGACAAGAACGCCACCTGTATTTGCTCAAAGCAAAAGGGAAAGTATTTTTCTGGCAGACCAAAGTTGGAGTACCCTGCTAAGATTTTTTTCTCTCAGGAATTGTGGGGTGATTTATTCTCCAATTTTTGCTCTTGTGAAAAGGACCCTAGAGGCCAGATCTGTAAAATTGACTTTTACTGCTTCAATTCTCTTATTTCTATATGGTTTCCACTCTTTGTTAGTGATCAAGAGCCTATGTCCTCCTACTTGGAAGACGAATAGTTGACATTGCCTCTCAATTTCCTTTCCATGTGGATTTTAAGGGATGTAGTAATTACACCCACCAAACTTTGTGAAAGCCAACAATCGAATTCAAGGCCATCAATACTGCAGCAAAACCTTTTAGAATCATCACATATACTATTCTACCACTTCATGGCTGTTCTAGAGATTACACTACTGCTGCTATTGTTTAGAATTACTGATTTTGCTACAGACAGAACTGGTAGCCAGCTGGGAGAGGCAGATTACTTCACTGGAATATGGCCATGCAAACATGTATTTGGGCATTTGGTGTAATGAAGAAGCAGACACCTCTCAAGATGGATGTCTTGCAAGGCAACCTTTGTTAAATCAGCAGCTGATCCTTTTGGAAAATAAATCCTTAAGACACATAGTTCAGTGGTAGATGTTCAGGCTGTTTTCACTGCAGAAGATGGTGAAGTTCAGACTCAATAACATTGTGCAGGATGGGACCAAAATGGTTCCAGATAATGGGCTGTAAGGGAAGACACTGTGAAGAAATAGAATTATTTTCTCAAATCACTTTCAGACATGGCTAAAGCACAAATTCATTTCTCGAAAGTTGAAAATGTGAGAATTATGGAGGGGCTACCTTTTGTTATCTGCTCCTTGCTCCTTCCTTCCCCTTGTATAGTTCAAATTCATCAGTAGCCAGCAGCAGACCAAAGTAAGTGTAGCTCACCAACTGCAACCCCTCTGCTGCCAGCGGGGCTTCCCTGGTCATTCACAGTTCCCTCGAAGTGTCATCATGTATGTTTGCTGGCTAAATATGTAAACTGACCAGGCCTTTGCCACTTAATGAACATTTCTTGTACATGATGAAAGACTAAAGCAAACCAAAGCAAATGTCTGCAGGTTTTATTCATTCAGCTTGAGTAAATGTTCTCTCTCTCACTGCAGACAGGAGGGGGAAGGAGCCTGCTGAGCAAATGCAAAGAATTCGTGACTTGTCCAGTGACTGGGCTTAGGAAGAAGAAAGGCAAATAATCACAGGTCAGCCTCATCCTCCTCAACACTGCACGATGTCAAAAAACCCCTTAATAACCTAAAAAGTACACGTCAAAGCACCTATGATTACAAAAAATACACATAACCATCAAACAAGGCTTCTGTGCCTGACTTCAGAAGTGGGAACTTGACCAGCTGTTCCCTAACATGTGGTACAGCCCTACCTTTATGTGTACTTAGTGCACTGTGCAATTATCTACTGTCCATTAGCTTACTCTTAAAGCATTAGTCTCCCCATGTGGCACACAACGGACTTGTTCCTTATGTTCCAGGGCATTGCCCAGCTTCAGCAGAGCAGCACATATTTGAGGTCTGAGATTTTCATCAGCTGTTGTGTCGGGAGCAGGGAGCATGGCTGGTTAAGGTCTGGCATTAAGCAGCTGTTCCCTCCAGCATGCTGCCACAGCAAAGCACAGTTTGGGCTACACAAAGCTGAGTTTGTTAGGTGTGAGTGCCTGCGACTGCAAGTGTAGAGCCGCCAGAATAACTCATGCCTCAGTTGCTTAGGAGTGACAAATAGAGGGCACCCAGATCACCAGCCTAAATACAAACTTGGTGTTTCTGCTGCTGGAAAACCCATCATAAATAAAAGTCTCAACAACAGTAAGAAAACCTTTCATTTCTTTCTGGTTTTCTTTCTCTTCCATTCTTATTATTTTTACCGGCTTTACTGGGATAATAGTACAGTTACACAGTGGACTTGAAAACAAAGTGTGGATAGTGGCAGAGGTTTCATTTCTCTAAAGCTGGTGCAAAATATACTTTGAAGTATTTCCAGTTATTACAGAACTTTCCAATATCTGCAGAAAGTGACAGTCTCACAAAACCAGCAATTCTGCCTCTAGAATCTGACCTAATGTATCTGTTTAAAATAAATGGGAAGTGGGTGGCAAAGACATGGGGGTGGAGGAAGATAAAAAGGAGAACAGGTAGTCTTTTTCCAAAGTAAATTTTTCTCTCAGAAAATCTAACCTTCTGTATCCTCAGCCTAAGTTTTGAGAACCTTGAACTTCTTTCCTGATTTTGCAGGTGTTGTTGACAGGATTGGCTAACATTTCCTTTTAAAAATAGCTTGTCTGGTTCTTTCAGTATCCAATGACATGAAGTCAACAAGTCAGCTCACAATGAAGTTATTGCACATGGGTTTTTCCAGGCTTTGGGTATATGAAGCACAGGTAACAAAGAAGTTTCTTTTGAAATCATGCACTATTTTTGAAAAGCCCTGTCTTTCACAAGGGGAAACACAGTAATATTTCTACACAAGCAAGGCTAAAAGTACCCTTCTGACCCAGAAGAGTGGGATACCATGGGAAAACCTGATTACTGCTGCCGATGTTCTCTCATGGCAGCTGGGAGCCCAGTTGCTGCTGTTATAATAAATAGTTTTCCGTGACAATGAAAATGTAAGTGAAATACCTGTTAATTTGAAATGCAATCAGAATAGATATGCCCTGTCCTTCAATAAAGGACTTCAATAAAAATATTCAATAAAAAAGGGGAGAACTGGAAAATGCATCAATGCTTCAAGCTTTTCCTCTGTACCTCTTGGTAACACCTAAATTAGAGTGAGACAAAAAAGCATTCTTTCTGAATATACTGGGACAGACAAACCCTAGAGCCATGGGTTCACTAGAGTAATCTTTAAAAGCCTGAAAATAATGAATTATGTTACATCTTCAGCAAATCCTTAGCTAATGCTTCTACTCAGAATTCCTTAAGCAGTACCTGGGCAGCCTTCTCCTCAGGGAAGGAGAGACTTGGAAGCACCTGCAGACTTGTAGCAAGCCTAGTAACTTTTATTTCTATGTGTCTGGCAGGTGTGAGTCTTCACCAGAAGCACACTCACAAATGCATTTGTGAGTGTGCTTGATTATGCCAAATATGTGGTATAGTTTTGACTAAGATGCTTAATCTTATTTCTAAGGCATCTAGCCCCAGTCTCACAAAATCCAAATTTAAAAAAAAAATGAAATCTTCCAGCTAAAGAGGTGATCAAACACATCACAAATGGGTTCTACCACTAACAAGAACTGTAAATGGTGCCACAGTAATTCTTAAATGGATTTTGCTAAATAACAGTATTTTACAGATGTCTTCAGCAAGAGAATATGTCACCCATGAAACACTTGATAAACTCAATGCTCTCTTAGCCTTGTGACTACACCAAACTTAACTCCAAGCTTAAAGCTATCTGTACTGACAGCCTTTCTCATTCTTGTATTTCCGATGCAATGACCCCCTTTTTAAAAAGTGATTCTTGTAATAGTAGTGGGCATTTTTCTACCATTCTACTCCCTGTAACTCTTTGCCTTTTCATGGTCATTTCCATTTGTTTATACAGGCATGAGAGCCAGACATTTTAACTTCAGAAAAAACACCAAGGGATTCTCAGAATCTTAAGTGAAACTGAAGCTGAAACATCATAGTGCAACAGGCAATTTTGCCTAGTAGGTTCTCCGTCTGAGTCACTGCTTTTAAATAATGAGTCTCCTTACTCATGGGTTTCAGAAGGGGTATGAAATGCAGCGAAGATAGACTCTCTACCACACTTTTACAGCAGTACTCACATCATGCTGAGGTGTCACTGGGAGAACAGCCTCCCATTACAGACCCCCTCACCCCTAGATCAGTCTTGTTCTGCCTTCTGAGTCATTTACCACCCTATTTCCATGAAGTGAGGGGAGATGCAATCTTTTTTTCTATTTTCTCCATACATGGAGGTTTTTTTCCTCTTGCTGATGAGCAGGGAAGTAGAGAGGATGTAAAACATTAATTCAGAAGAGCTATAATTTATCTTCTTAATAAGAAATACAAAATTGGCTTTGGATGGGCATCCGGCCAAGATTCTTATGAAGGGAGAGAGAGTCGAGTGTGACACTATTGCCATTGTAGGGATTGAAAAATTGAGCTGGCTTGCTTCGATAGTGTAGCAGAGCCTATAAGCTAATCTTACCCAGTGAGCTCTACATTTCTCTGCCTATAATAACAATAGATTACAATTTATCCTTTGCTGAATCTTCAATGCCAATGGACAAGTTAAAATACAAGCTACGAAACCCACACAACCAAAAAAAAACACCAAAAACCCACCAGGAAACAAAAGAAAAGAAAAAATTAAAAAACAACTCTCATTTGCAAACCCCTTAATGCACAGGTAATAAAAGGACCAAAATTACTATGGACAAATTGATGGTCTCTGTCACTAACTGTAATTTGCCTTAACAAAACTTCAAAACATGCCAGGGGGGACACAAACCCAGACATACTATTTTTTCATGATAATCTACTCAAACTGCCTGACTGTACTGAAGACTCTAATAAGGCTTAGCAATAAAGAAGGAAACAAAGGACAGGTTTCTGCTCTGCTTCAGTTTCTGAAGCTGTAAATAGATGTTGAATTTGTAGGTTCTTTATAAGTGGGGCACAAGAAACTTCAATGCCTTCATCCTTGGGACTTAACAACAGGATTGAATACCCTTTTTGCACACATATTCTGTCCTCTATGCTATTTATTTAGGAGCATTGTTTTTCTACCAATAATAATACGCACAGTAGATGCTTGCTTTTTCAAACATGATGAGATGAACTGATAGAAGCAGTGGATGCTCTGCTCATCATCACGGATTCCAGCTTCTGCTCTGGTGATACTCTAGCCCTTGGAGGCTGTTGGGCTTGCTTTGTTAAGGCTTGCAGGGCAGTCAGGCAAAACCACTAAGTGCTCCTAAAACAGCTTCCGAAATATGATGATGCTAAGGCCACCAACTTGAACTGCAATGACATACCACCATGGGGTAAATATAATGCTGAAGCTCTTGTAGGGGTGGTGTGTAATACCAGAATATGCACACTGCAGACACATGCATGAAGCCAACAGCACACGGGGATCCTGGCAGAACTGGCTTTTTACTTGCATGGTAGAAATGCAATGAAAGGAGGATATGCACAGCCACTGGTGGAACACTTCCGGGCAGTAAGTGCCACAAAGGCACTACTGAGTCTCCAGGTGCAGGTCAGGAACAAATTAGTCTATGTTGGTCTTGACAGATAAAGTCTTTCTAACATCAGGGAAATGAAGTCCTGGAACAGACCTTGTAGAGTGGTAGTGGGAGAAAACATCTGAAATATTTTGAAGTAATCAGTGCTGGTTGATGCTTTACAACAAAAAATGGAAGGTATGCTTGCAAATAAAATGAAAATTTCTTTGAGGTAATGCCACATGATGGTTTTAATTGCTACTCCCTCTTGTCATATTCCTGCTGATAGCCTATTATGTTTGTTGTGAGCAGCCTAGAAGCAACTTGTTCTTACTAGTCACAGGTCTCAAAGTAAAACTTACAACTGGAGATAAAACAAGGCTGTATTCTGCTGGAATTGAAGTAATAATCTAGCTTAGGAACTGCAGTTTCAGAGCTATAGAAGTATTGTGGGATAGTCCTCCAAACACTGTCATTTGGCAATTGTGACCCTGAAGAGGCAGATGTTCAAAACCAGCTTACTACAACTGTAACAGCATAGTTTTCTACTCTACATATTTATACACTTAGTGATGTTGCACAGCACATATCTTTGCTAAAGCCTCTGTTTGAAACTCTTTGTTCCGAAGAGTCAAAAATATGACTGTGATAAAGGAAAGTGAATGGAGGTGTCACGACTCTCTGGAATAGTCTAACTTCAAGGTTAAGATGATCCAAAAAGATCCTTTCTCTCTGGTCACCCCAGATTTACTGCAGGCAGTGAATTTTCTGAAACTGGTTACTCTACTGTGACGATAGTGTAAGGCAGGACTCAAATCCCAGTGAGTTCTGGAGCCCAATCCCCAGGAACACACACCTCAGTACCTGTTGCTGGCAGATAACTTACAAATCTCAATGGGTTTGTCCCTTGCAAGTTCATCTTTAGGTCAACGTGCACTCTATGAAAGAGCAGTAGATGGCATCACAGAAAACAGCTTCTCACTGCTGCCCACTCTCAGATGACTTAGACCTTCACACTTTCCTCTGCTCCCCCTCTCCATCCTCAGATGCATCCCTGGCAGCTCTTGCTCAGGCAGGGGGCAGGTATGTGCACACTCCCCATCTGCCAACTGAGCCAGAACCTGGTGGGCTCCAGTCACCCCTGTGCCTTGAGTCTCATCACACGCAGTTGAACCAGCTTTAAAAGCCTTTAAAATTTCCTCCTGCCCTGCCATGGTCTAAGACCAAATTGCCTTAAACATAAGGACTGTATATGCACAAACTGAGAAGTAGAGGATATTATTGTATCTCTTCGCTCATATTTCACTGTCTACGAGGCAACTCCCTTACTACTTCTGCTCTTTTTGGAAGATGTGACACGATGCTTCAACTTCATTTTAGTGTTTGATATCACATAAAATCCTTTGCTGAGGTTACACTGGAGCAGAACTGTTGCTGTCACTGCAAATTTAAGCTTAACAGTGTGATTGATTTGTCAACTCCAGCCAACAGTGCCAAAATCTTATTTTGCTTAGGAACTGAGATGCAATAATTCAGTAACTCAATTAACAATATCTTAAACAAATACAGTTCAAATCTGGGTGAAGAATTTAATTTCTTTTGTTAGATATATGACTTATTTCACTCCGAACAAAAGACAGGCCCACTCAACTACCTGTTCAAGTACTATAAATTCTTTTTTTGCAGTCAGAAATACATCTGCTGCTGTTGATCAAAAGACTCTAAGGAAAATGAGGTATTTCTTTTTATTACAGAGCTTTTATGATCTCTTTACCCCAGGAGACTATCTTGATTCATTTTAATAAAGATGTCTTTGAGAAAGCAGATGCTTGTCACAGAGGTATCTAGTGGATTAAGCCTTTTCTCCTTGAAACTGGAAGGATTTATAACCGAAGAGCTTTCAATTATAGGCATTGTAAAATGAAAAGGCAATTCTGCTCTGAAGCTCTATTGCACGCTTATCTTGAAACCCAGATAGCACAGGACAAAGAAGAATAGTTTGAAACTCTTTCACCTCTAATTTGGGGATCAACTCTTGAGCCCCTCTTTGGGCTAGTTATGACTGTGTTCCCCCTCTGCTCTCACACTCTGGAGAAGGATCTACAGCACTAATGGATATACTGTCAACAGCAGTGAAAAACAAAGTTTTCAGCTAAACCCCAGGTGGCTGTGGCAGGATGAAGTGGCACACTCTTCATGCTCGTGTCACGAGACTCACAATGCAAACACAGCCTAGACCATGTCCCAGCCCTACACGAGGCACTCCAGGGACAGAGGACCCCTCCTAACAGACTTTGTGGAGTGACAGCCCTTAATGCAAAACAGCAGTGAAACTGAGGGTGCAGGAAGGTACACACCAGTCTGCTGACTTACTGCATATGTTAGCATTAATTTCTTGGGAAAGGAAAGCAATAGGGCAGTTACTAAGCCAGGACTTTCCTTGCTGCCTGCCGTAGGGAAAGACCCACCCTTGCAGCTATCATTGGAACAGGTGTCAGTGTTTCTGGGAAAGAAAGAAGGGCTATAAAGTACAAAAAAGGAGAAAAAAGCCTCTGTAAAAGGCCGCTGTATTTATTTTTGTTTTGTTTTTGTTACTATTTTATAAAAACCACTGACCTTTTTAAGATGAGGTTTCAACCAGAGCTATGATAATAACCTGAAATATAAGCTCATTTCAAAATCATGTGTCATGAATGGCAAGCGTACTTAAAAATGCACTTAAAATTTTTATGCAAGTGAAAGGACCTGATCCAGTAGTCCCTGAAATCAGTGCAAATGAAAAAGTGTTTCCTAACTTGAGGAAAAAACTTTCTTTGAGTGCTTCTGTGTTTGCAAGTATATTACTGGAAGACATGGAAGGATGCAGTGAGTGTCAACTCCTCCCACTCTCATCTTGTCCAGCCTCACAAACTTAAGTAGGTGAAACTGTATTAGCAATGGAAAGAAGGAATGGTACAGTTCTACATGAAGTGGTAAAATTAAGCTTGGCTTTGTTGAATTTAATATTGCCTTTAATATTCTGAAGGTAATATCTGTTCAAGGGTGCTATCAACTCTCAACCCTGCTATCTGTGGTCATGACAAAAGTCACATGCCTTGTTTTGTACAATTTGGACATGATTCTCTTACAGCTGTTAGGTGAAACAGTCTTGAAGTTTCACTCAAGTAAAACTCTTTGCCTATTTGAGGGCACAAAAGTACTGTAATCTTTCAGGCAAGTTTACATTTCAGACCAAAGTTTATTTGCAGTATTTCACACTTTACATTGTGCTATGATGAAATAATTGTATAAATTACATTTATTTATTTGCTTGTTTATTTAATTTTTAAAATATTGGTTCAGATTAGTATTACCATTCTTTTCTAGACTGGGAGAACTAATGTAGCTTAAAGCACCCATGCATTCAAAAAAGCTTTGTACCATATGACTATGCAACACCTGAAGCAAGCCAAAGTACCACAGCTACAGTGAGGGGCCACACAGAGGCTGGTGAGTGACCCACTGTCCCTGTGACTCTGGAAGCCCTTGCCAAGGGCTTTTCCATCTCTCTGATTCCCGGGGGGTTGTCTGCCTTCAGGAAACTAATAAACTGCAAAGCAAGCCTACGGTGGACCTTGACCAAAATACCCAAACCTCATTGGTACTAGAGGGCATTTCAATAATTTGCTTTTAACCAGGACTCTTTTTCTTTTCCTGCTCCTACATAACATGATGCTACTATTAAATCATTAGTTGTTTCAGTCCCAGCATTCTGTCATGCCAAAGATTATGATTTTCTACCTGGACAAAGTAGTTTGGAATAAATAGATTTTGAAAGAGAAAAGTGAAATTCAGGTCAGTACAAAAACCTATAATCTGTTTTGAAGCCTTACATACAGCCTAAATTAATATGCTTCACAACATCTGAAACATTTTTGGACTCTAAGGTGTATTGATTTGGTGAATTCTCTGGGATGCTCAGCAGTGTGAATTTGGCATGCTACCTGAACTTGCCTGGGATAGAGAAAAGCAATTTGTTGTTAGCAGGAAGGCAGCAAACCATACAGAAACATAAAGACAGTTGTGCCTGCAGTGCTAGATGTGGAACATAGGGAGATGCCAGGCTTGGAAGATGCCATGAGAAAAGGCTTAGTAGGATTAGAGAGGAAGCACCTCGAAGACCTCAGACCAAAAAATAGTTGCAAAGTATGGCTCAGAGGATCACTATCTTTCCTTTTCGCACTGAAGCTCACATCTCCACTTGTGCATCTCCACCAACAGCAGTAACAACAGAGGAGACCATGAAATCAGCTGGGGGAAACAAAGCTGCATGCCTATTGCAAGTGCTCTTTTGAAAAGCCTGTCTGGCTGTACACACACATTGTACTCTCAAGGCGATGGTGGATCTCATAGTGGAATGCTGCCAAGTCAGTGGGAAGCAGCACTGCTGGCTTCAGCTCACAAAATATCCCACTCTGCTGTGGATGCCCTTGCACAGGTCTGTGGGAGTACTGCTGGCACTGGTACTCCAGTGCATTCTGACTATGTTACATACTTTGCCCACATCAAGTAAACAACCAAGACTGCATACTGCAGCACTGAAAACAAAAACCCCAACAAAACAAGACAAAAAAGAAAGGGAGGAAATCCTCAAGCAGTGCTTACATGGGAGAAAAAGTAATGAGGAAAACTTCAGAAAATGGACAATATAGTAGAATGTTCTTCTCATATGATTCCTTGAAATGGTTCAAACTAGAGTAAACATCATCCCCAAATCTCACTGTATTTTCAGCAAATACAGTGATGTTGAGCACAGGCAAAGCTGAGGACTGAAACCACACTCTGCAAGCTTTAGAGTCAGACAAGAACAGCTAGACAGTCTACACTGCAAACCTTTGAAAGAAGCAGTGCATGAAATTGCAGGGGGTTTAATTAATTTGTCATGCTAGTGTTTGTACAATCTGATTAGGTAACAGCATCTGATATGGTATCACATAGGAGAGGATTCATCAGACTGAATAATTACATGGATTAGAAGAGGGCCTCTGAAATGCTTATGGAGCTGGCTCAAAGAGAAATGCAATCAGCAATGCTGAAAGCACATGCACAGGCCTCAAAGGAATTTACTGGTGGGGCTCCTGAAGACCAAGCTGATATTCTTCAACACTTTCATTAATTTTCATTCACCATATCACAAACACTGTGAATATGCAGATTCCGTACGCTAGGGATGCAAATCTACTAAGTACCACAGGCACAGATCACTTTGAGCCTTGTGCAATAAAACTGGGATGAAAAAAGTTGAAAATGCCAAACCAAATACTGGAGACCAATAACAAGAATTTCTGGCACGAGCCAGGAACTTGTCAGTTAGACTGGGTGTAGCAATACAGTGCCAAATGACTGACCAGCAGTGTGATGCAGCCATGGAAAAAGGCAAATGCAATTGGAGAGCAAGTCAGGTGAGGCATTTCTGGTAGACACCGACAAATATTTTTCCCGTTTTTTCTGCACTGGATCAAGGAGGCTTTCAGAGCATCCCCAATTCAGTGGAAGGTTACTAAGCTGTTCCAGGGGTACAGAGAAACCCGATCAAGTGAGTGGAAACCAGAAGAGGTTGTTTTCCATAGCAAAGAGAAGGCTAAGAAGCTGCTCTGTTTCAACATAACCATGATGGAAAAAACAGGGAAGAAGAGTCATTAATTCAGAAGATGGTGCTGGCATTAAACACATGGGTATAAACAGGACTTGTATACAATTTGGCTGGAGTTTAGAAGACAGCTCTCTAACCACTGAAACAGAAAACTGTTTAACTTCCAAAGGTAATAAGGGCAAAAAGATGTGTGACATAATCTTTCTCAGCAATATATATCTTGTGCACTTAAAGGTAGGGAAACACAACTTGGAAAACCAAAGGAGTGCCTATATCTTATTTGTAAATTATTATCACAGGCACTAATGTTGCTTGGATCTCTTATTCCATTTCATTCACCCTCTCTTTCAATACAACATGCAGCCTGAGGATGAGAAAACACGCCCAAGAGACAGGTTTCAAACAAGGAAGCCTCATCTCCTTTTGTGGATGATGCTCTGAAGGACACTTCAGCAGAAGGCTCAAGCTTAGGTCCTCCAGGTCACATCTAAGAGTTGTTTCTCCCTCGTTCTCCAGCTGTTTTCTAACACCAAACACGTTGGTGAGCCTCTGAGGCAGCATGTTTCAGTGCTGCTGAGAACCTATTATGTGTGTGCAATAGCTCTGTTACATAGCGGGAGGGTTTTGGTTTTGGTTGTTGGGGGTGTTTTTTTATAGTTTTACTTTTCTTCACCCCAGACTATGGTTACAGCTGCCTGTTTGCCTCCCCATTTCCTCTTTCTCTTTAACAAGTAACAGGGCAAATGTAAAGCTTTTCAAAAAAAGCCTGTAAGGGAGGGATGGGTCACACCACATCACCCCTAATTTCCTGTGCTCTCAACCACCAGAGCACCCAGCTCCTCTTTCTCTGTATACTGTGTTTACTTTGCACCAGCCTGCCAGAACCATTCAATATTGTTACACTTATAGGTATTGGCTCCTTTTTTCTTTTTAATCACGCTGGCTTCAGCTTTTATTAGCCATGCTTCAGGTTATCTCCTTTAGCATCAGTTAAACCAATATTTTATCAGCATCACTGTTTTTTACTCGACTACATGTGCAAAGGGAACAGGTGAATATATATTAAAAGATAAGTAGATATAACTGTATGTGCACTGCAAGCCAAGATAATGAGAAATTTGATTAAGGACTTTTTGTTGTACTTTTTAAAGTGAAGTATCTTGAGGACTTTGAATTCAGTAAGGTGCCCAGGACTTGGAAGGATGCAGAGTCTGAAGTTTACTTTAGTAAGAGCGTGTGACAGGATCTGTGTTATTCTTCACCTGCTTAAACTTCAGAAAGACTATAATTGTGTCCAAGACAGCGAAAGGCACTAGACCTCCTACATCAGCTAGGTATAGGACCCAGTTGCTGTGCCTTCAAATGGTCTGAGGCTTGCCCAAAATCTAGCCTAGCAAGAAAAAAGATCCTGGCAGATCAGTTCACTGAAAAGAAAAATTTATTTTCCTTAAAATCAACTCCATTTGTTTTTTCATTACTCAGTTTTGCTTGCCTTTTTTTTTGTTGACATTATACTTTTTGATTTTCAAGGATTACAGAGCCTTCCCACGTTAAACCACAGTCCCTTCCAATATATTTACCTGCTGTAAAGTATTACTTTTGGAAAGAGTATATGCTAGGACAATCTTAGCCAAAATACCTGATCATAAAAGTGGCTGCATTTGTTTTCCACAGCAGCTGCAGATGTTTCAGAGGTGAATCCCAAGCATCCTCTCTGACTTTAGAAATCCCTTCCAACAAAACCCTGTGTGAAGAATGCAGCAGGAAGAAGCTTCAGGGAGGGTTCTTCACTGCCTTCTACTTTCTATAGGTATTTGTGCATGGATAAACTGAAAATAAAGAGGCTCTCTTCCTGAGGTTATAAGATGGAGGAGAACTGAAATGGAAAATGGAATAAATCTTTCTGTTTTGACTTGTGAGTAATAACTGCTGAAGCCAACATTTCCACACAAAATGCTCCACTGGCTTATGTGGCCAGGATGTTTTGCCACCAAAATTGAGGTGGAGTCAATTGAAATCTGTCCTGTGGGTTTTGTGGTACATTAATATGTTTTCTAAATTTAATATACTCAAAGGCAGAAGGTTTGAATTCCTGAAGATAGCAACTCATGTATTTTTTTCCTTTTTCTTTCTTGCCAAATAGACCTAGGAAAGGTTTCTTACAGTTGTCTCTTCTTCCTGCCACAAGCCAGTCAATGAACTGAAGTTTATTCACTTTGCCCCTTTGGGAGTGGTGTTCATCTGCATGTCTGAGAGTGAATGACTGCTAAAGTGAGGATAAACATCCTGTAAATGTCTGGAGGAAGAAGAAGCAAATTGAATCCCTTCTGAGTAATTCTCCTCAATTTTTTCAGTTATTTGAAGAAGTATGATATGTTGTGAGCAGTTCACTGAGGAATCATGAACTTCATTCCTCTGCATTCGTTACTGAAAAACTCATCAGCACATGAATAGTTCAAAGAATGGTACTAAAAAGTGACAACAGGAAAGGCAGAACTAAGATTTGTCTGGCAGTGAACTTCCTGATGACTAAGAACTCATAGCACATGAGTGGAAAAATCTGATACTGCACTTCAAGGCCAGAGGCCATAGTCCAAAAAAACAATCTCCTCTAACAAGGAAAAGGTCATCAAGACTTAGCTTTCATTTAACTTATAAAAATATCTTCAGTTTTTCATGGGCACGAGGGCACTCATGACTTCAAATGCCAGACCTGAAATCCTGATACAGCCAATCTGGCAGAGGATGAATGAAAACCTACCATTCTTCTCCCCAGAGATGTAAAGCATAAACAGCTTTAGAAAATATCTGATAGAGAGAAAAGAGTATTCACTTCTAAGTGAAGACAATGTAATGTTCTAAGCTGTCACATGGGTTCTACAGAAAGAAATTGCTTCCCCCTTTGGCTAGAGAAGTTCAGTGTTTCTTGCCTTCAGTTCAGTGGTGGCACTGTAATGCACTAATGGCCAAGAGACAAAAGATGACATTAATTTTAAAAAAGAAAAAAAGCATCCACATGTAAGTAAAAACTCACAATTATATTACAGATTTTAACAACACTTTCAAAGTCCTAATCTGGGAGCCAAACCAGACAGTGGGGATTAAAACCACTGCTCTGAAGTTTTGTTTAACTAAGGCTGAAACTCAACTGAACAATTTGAGCAAATTGGAAACGGAAAATTAGGTGGTTTGCCTCCTTCCATAGTCAACAGTTCTACTTTCACAGACGTTTCTGCTAGAGGTTAACTTCTCAAACCTCTCTCCCTTATTTGCCAAAGAAGAATGAGCATACAAGCCATTCCCTAGAAAGCTAGTAGCTTCTTCCCTGATGGTGAACAGAAAATAATGCACATACACCATGTAATTCTAAGGAACTGTAAGCCAGACCACAGCCTTACTTACAAATACTGCAGCAGTGTTTTCTTCTAACCTTCTTGCTCCTCAAGCACCAGACCTTTTCAGTATGGAGAGTGCCCTCTCTATATTTGCTTAGCACTGCTGCACATATTTAGGTTTAAATAAGACATTATAACCAAAAATACTGTTCCCAGTATTTTCTGATGATGAAAAGGACTGAAAATAAACTAAATGCTGTAATGCACTGACTAAAAGTTGGATGCATGCCAGTGATGATCCTATAACCAGAGATATATCTGAATAGTTTTGTATGCATCAGAAATCCTTTTCAAGTGCTAGATTTAAAGTAGGTTTAACCCCGATCATGACTTTTTCGCCTTTACTATTTCCCTCACCTTGAAATAGGAACAAAAAGCCCTCACATAAAAAAAAAACAAACTGGGACACTATGGCTTTGAAAGGTATCTCCATGAGCTTTTTCAGAAGAGCTTATCTGTCACTTGTCTATTATCCTCTTCTACAATGACGTGCAACAGATAACCCGATGGTTCCTTAAGACAGCAGGGAACAATTTATTTCTCCACCACTGCATGGTTAAAACAAAGCACAGAGAGTTACTGTGTTTAAAGTTTAGCACATTGTGATGAAGCAGTGCTTTTGGTTTGACCCCAGTCATGAGCTAAGCCCCACAGTGCTGATTGCTCATTCCCCTGCTTCACTGTGATGGGGAGAGAATTAGAAGGGTGAAAGTGAGAAAACCCATGGGCTAAGATAAAGACAGTGTAACACAGAAAGCAAAAGACACATACATAAGCAAAGCAGAATGAGGAACTCATTCACCACTTCCCAGGGGCAGGGGGATGTTCAGTCAACCCAGGAAAGCAGAGCTCTGTCACGCAAAAAGGTGACTTGGGAAGACAGATGCCATCCCTCCAAATGCCCCCTCTTTCTTCCTTTCTTCGGGGTTTGGTATGTAGAGCATGATGCCACATGGTCTGGAATATCCTTTGGGTCTGTTGGTGTCAGCTGCCCTAGCTGAGTCCCCTCACAACTTCTTGTGCACCCTCAGCCCCATCACTGATGATGCAGAAAAGGCCTTGATTCTGTGTAAATGCTGCTCAGCAGTAACTAAAAACTTCCCTGAATTATCAACATCGTTTTCAGCACAAATCCAAAACATGGCCCCACAGCAGTTACTATGAAGAAATAACTCTACCCCAACCAAAACCAGCACATAGAGATATCAAGACTTGCCATGCAAAGTACCTTAACTGAATTATCAGGCACTCTGTGCCCAGTGAAGAAGAGAAGGTGCTTGCCAATGAAACTACCCATTTATTCACTCATCATTTTTCTCCTGAACAGCTCTGGTAAGAAAACTGGAGGAAGAGAAAAGGAAAATGAGGATTTCTTTACTGACAAGCTCAGTCATTCATAGAAGAAATGGTTTTCCCAAGTTTTCTTTCACTTTATCTTTGAAATTTTTCAACTACCATTATTGAAAAACTTGCCATACCCAAGTTAAAGTAAAAAAGACAACACAGCAACCCTCATGCTTTAGAAGTACTGAAGCAATAAGAAAAAAGTCTACATCTGATATAAAAATATTTGCTGATTAACTTTGAAAATTTAAGTTTATATTCTTTTAGCCCTTTGAAGTAATGTTTTCAATTTCGAACCTAGAGGTTTTTCAACTTTGAAAATCTTGAATCAATATTCAGGAATTATTATGACAAATATAATAAAATTTGGTTACACTGAATGCCCAAGTAATTTTTTTATTGTTTATTTTTTTGTCAACAAGCCTAAGTATGACATATGCCCGTATTTATTACTTAATCAAATAACTTCAGTGTATTACTTCTCTGAAGGGCTGAACTCGAGAGCTAGAATTACTGTATACCTTCTTAGTGTGCAAAGATATTTCACTTCTGTATTTGTATTTAATTGAACTGGCTTACCCTTTCTAAGCCAAGTGTTCTCTTTCAATCTGCACATCAAAGCAAAAAGAAAGTGTGTGCTCCTATGCTGTTATTAACTTCAGAAACTTGACATAGACCTAGAAAGGTGCTTTTCTTCTTCACAGCCTTCTTGTTCAGATGGTTTCTTACAGTGGTTCTCAGACATCTAAGCAATTTCAAAGGTGCCTAGCAGTGTTTAGAAAATCTGATTTAGTGTGTTTTAGGATGACCATTTTGATATGTTTCTTAGCAATGTGCTCAGCCAGGATTTCCTAGTAAGAAAATAATTACTTTTTTTTCCTTCCTGCTTATAGCGTAGATGCTTGTTAGAGGCAGATCATTAATAACTAACTTGGAAATATCCTTACTTCAGCTCCTGCCTCACTAGGTGATTCACCTACCTTACTAGAAGAAGTTAAACCAAAGGATATAACGATGTGATGTTAATTCCCTTCAGCAAGACAGGTAAAATGCAGACGTTGAGGGGAAGCAGCTTTGGGAAGTGGCAGCTATCCAAACAGCTAATGCTGCTGCCTTTTTCAGATTTCTTCAAAACTACTTCCTTGGCAGAAGGCAATGCCCTGAGCAATTCCTCCAAAGCTATTGTACATGCTCCACGAGGTACTGTGCAGCTTACGCCTGTATGGTGGATATAAATTTTCCTCCTGAAAGGAGTAAACCTTTCACAAGTAAGGGAAAGAGAAGATATGGTTTCTAAATGAATGATTCATTGTTTGAGGGTGCAGTCTTGATTTGTTGGAGTTGCTACGATACCGCAGCAGCAATGCCAACTTATCATAGCCCTTAATGCTCTCTGGAAGCTCAGCAGGCTGAAAAGGCATTACTGAGAGAAATTATTTATTTTTAAACAGGATGGCTGTATTTACCACAAAACTACTTTTAATCTTCCACCCTTCTCCATAGGCTGGCTTCAAATTAGGCATGATTTCCTCGCCTGCCCCCTGCACTGGTTCTAGGGGAGCTAAGGCCATAAACAGGAAGGCAGTGTACACAGAGAAAGATGGCAAGAAGCCCCAAAATGTGAATTTAAAAAACTCCCTTGCTGAGCCTGCCAAAACTTGTGGTTTGGCCTTTATTTGCAAAAAAAAAAAAAANATTGTCAACAACTTTCTGTTGTATTGAAAGCATGTGTGGCTTTGCTGATTCATGTTTGCCTAGAAAAAATATGAAAGCATATAGTGCATATTCCTTGTGAAAAAGGATAGTAGGGCTATATAAGAGTAAAGTCAATTTCTTGGGAATTCTTGCCTTTAAAGCAGTAATTGTAGTAACACCAAATCTGTCTTTCACCAGCATAATAACCATGTTATGCCAGCTGATACCCCAAACCAAGCTCCTGAAGCAAGTTATCAGTATGAAACAGGGAACTGGCACTAACTAAACACTAGCGCCCCTTAGACATGAACAGAAAGGGCTAGCAGAGATGGGAATGAGAAAGAAACTAAGTATCAGCATGCAAAGCTGTGATGCAGCAAACTGTGAGGAAAATGTGGAAGTGAATTGCTGCTGTTGCTGAGGGAAACTTGGCTCCTAGGGCAGAAGAGCCCGTGACTGTCCCAGGAAGAAAAAAAGCTCTGGGAGAGGAAAGACATGTCATGTCCTTCCCATAGGCTGCAGACTTTCAGAGAATGTGGAACGATGAAATTAATTTAATAAATAAATAATGCCAGTGAGTAAATTCATAAGGATCATAATGATAAAAACATGGCAGCCTCTAGGTAAAGATTACCTAAGCACACACATCTCTTCTGATGCAAAATCAATTCGATTTCCTGCAAAGAGTTGTAGTACAGGCTGCCACCTCCTTTCTTTCAATGTTCTCATTAGTCCTCCTAAATTTAGAAAACAGAGAGTATTACAAAAATGGTAAGTCAGACTTCTATTAAAACATCTTCTGCTCCTATACCATGTCCTGCCAAGTCACAAAGTACAAATAGAGCACATGGGATGGAAACCAAAATAGGAAAATTGTAAAGATGTTAGATCAGGGAATGGACAAAAAGGAACTGAAGTGATTTTTAGCTTTTTTTTTTTTTTTAATTTGAAAACGTAAAGTTTTTACTTTATTTTTAAAGAACAGACAGATTTCTTTCTGAATTCATGACTGAGCAGGCATGAGAGACATGTCTGGGTGGTTCTTGAACAAAATGAGTACTTCTTGCTTAGACACTTAGGAACCTCACTTTCCTGATGAAGTTTGGTAAGTGGTGTCCGCTTTCAAAGAAGCTATGCTCCTTGACAGATAGGTCCATCATTTTTCGCTTTCAGTGCATACTGAGAAATGGCCCAGGTTGGTTTTGTAGAAGGACAAAGCTTTATTTTAGTAATGTTTTTATTAAATAAAATATTTTTCAAAATTGCCATTAAATTTCTCTTCTTTGTAACATAATTTAAAAAGTCTCACTAAGTTACAGTACCGGGATGAGAACGACATACATGAGCTTATATCTCCGAGGATATTTATTGATACCTGAAGTTGGATTTGAGATGAATCCTACGCACAAACATGTGCACAAAATAACTCTGTTGATCATTCCTGCACCCTAATCTTAACTGCATTTTGCTCAAAATAAGAGAGTTTTCTCCCCTTATTGCTGTTGTCTAGAAGTGTCTGACTGTCCAAAATATCTAAAGTAATACAAAATGACCCAGTTATAATGTGCCACTGGCATTACACTGAACACATATCCTTCAAAAGACACAGCTTAAATCTAAATATACGGAACTTGATGGTGACTTGGCTTGTCATTTTGCAGTTTGCTCAAGAAGCTCAATACTCAGATGTTTCATCCTAGGGCTGAAGAAGGATATTCTTTCTAAGTCCTGTTACTTCTCAGTTTTTGCCCCTTGGTACTGTGATATCTGAAGAAACTGCTGAGACTTCCTTTTCCTTTGCTGCTTGATAGTAGCAGGAAAACAGGGAGGTTAAAAGAGCAATAAGAGAATTAAAAGCATTCTTAAAAGGACTTGAAAGGAAGTACAAGCAGTGTCGGGAGGAAAGCACACTCTCTGAATGAACGCACTGCTTCCTGACAGCATCTCCAGCCTTTGATTAGGCTCAGCCCCTGGAGATTCCTGGAAGAATCCTAAGGGCTAATTAGAAAAATGACATGAAATGATGAGAGTCTTCCCAGCTGGTCTTGATTCTTTGCTTTCCTTCTGAGAGTGGAAAAAAAAAGCAAAAGCAGTGAATACTGTACATACTAGTAACATCAGAAATTGAGCTACATTCATTATGGTGGTTATTCTCTCAGTTTTGTGTTGCAGTTGAAGGGATTGAGCTGCATGAAAGGAGGCCACAGGATTAAAAAAAGGTCATTCCTAAGAAGCCATCCCTCAGAGTGTGTATGAAATGCTATAGGAAGAAAATTACTCCCAGGCAAGACTGCTGTTGCTACACCTTTTTAATACAGACAGAGATGGAAACAGCATGAATAGTTCACCTAAGAGACTTGCTAGATTGAAGTGGGAGAAAAAGTGAATTTCCTTCATTTGTTACCAGTATTTACAAACTGTACCTTGATTTAGTTTTCCTTTTACTGTTCTCCTGACACTGGATTAATGATGAGATTGGCACAATGTCTGAAACACTTAGAGCAGTGCAGTGACACATTAAAAAAAAAAATATCAGGAGCTGACATTGATCTGTTTCTACCAGCAGCTCAAATAGAAATTATAATGGAAAAAAACAACAGCACCTTCCATGCAAGCTTCTCAGTCTGTAGAGTTTATACGTAGAAGTAGCTCCATCTAGAAATAGCAACTGATGTAACTTACTACGTTACAGCTTAGCTTAGCAGGAACATTCTTTGACAGCTGTGGAGGTAAGAATCAATTTTCTTTGGTCCCGCATTTCTGTGCAGACAGATCATGGCTGTTGGTTAACTAAGTCTTACTACTGGGTACATGACAAAGGAGAGAAAATAAATTACAACAGCCATGACACAGCTGTTAGAAGCATAACGTTATGTGAAAGGCAGCAAGATTCTAGTGGTGGCTGTCACAACTAAAAGCTTTAGATGATGTGGCCCCAGGTTAATGATCCAAATCCCAAACATCCCAAGGGGAACCATCATATAAACCAATTAGGCCCCATGTGCAAAAGAAGAGCTCAGTATATAAGAACTGATTTCCACACAAAAGTGACATCTGCTTCTCTTTAATTTAAATACTATTTTTGATAGGTAAAGGATTCTGTGGCTCTTTCACTGCTGGGAAAAACCCAAGTGTCAATTAGAGGCCACAGCTAATATGGGTGTAATAGACAGAGACATGCCTATTTGTAGGGATGTGCACATTCAGTTATCAGTGGGAAGAAGCAAAGACTGTTAAAAAGAAAGTGACAGTACCTTGCTGAAGAATGAGCTGTTTAACAGAATAAAAACATGTTTAAAGTGGTGGCCTGAAGTGAAGAAAGTGGGTCCTGTTTCTTGTCTGGCTGTCCACTTAAATGACCTTCATTATAACAGTGTCTTAGCTACGTTCATTGAGAATTTAAGTGTGTAGAAGCCACATAGTGGAAAACCCAGTAGCAGCATAAGAATAAAGAAGACCCCATACTGACCTTCACTGTGTGGATTTAGAAACCTGATTTCTATATATATTTTCAGAGAATGATTTGAGGCTTTTCACCCTGGCAGGAGGAATATGGCACCATCATGAGGAAAAACAATTGAATGCAGTCTACAAAAAAAAGAGGTCTGTACTGGCCTCTGCATAATACAAGTCCACAAAAAAATGGAGTTCATCAAATCTAAATCTTTTTTTTTTTTTCATTTTACTGAATAATAAGAAATGTATACTAAGTACAAAAGTTTTTAACCAAGAGGATGATCCTCCTTGCCAATATGTGATCCCCCATGCACTACAGTTCCACTGCAGAAGACAAACAAAACATCCCCAGTGGACAAGTCATTTCATGAAAGTCCCTCAGCAACAGCTTTCAGCAAATTCACTACTGTCAGAGGGAGTTGTTAGATTAGAAGGACATCTGACCTGACACTGATGGAACACTAGAGGGGCAATGGCTGATCCAGTGTTAATAACATGAATTTACTTCTCATTCACATAATTTGAATTACTACTAACCTATCTCTGAGGATAATTACTGATATCTGAGGTGTGCTTTGAGATGAGAGTCCTATGCACAAAATATGCACCTAAATTTATGGGAAGGATCTGTCCTCTGTGAAGATATTTAAACAAAGAAAACTGCTGGTCTGCTTGCAAACAATGCTGACAAGAAAAATTACAAGCCCACATAATTCATTATTTGAAGAGTTAATTTTTTTTTTTTTGGTAAAAATCACATTAAGTCACGCTCTTACATCTGCAAGCCTTCAAATACTTTCTTAGGTGGCAAACTATTTCTACTATATGCATATAGAAATTAATAAGTTGACATTGAACTAATTGATCTCTTTTTTTACTGTATATTCAAGCTGATGCTCTGGTTGCTTGTTTTCCCCAGTGCAATTAGGAGAGAGTTTTTTTCCAAAAACTCTCCAGAGAATGAGGTACCCAGCTGCTACAGGCTCTCAGCAGCAGTAGCAGACAGCCTAAATCCCTCAGCCAGCTCTAGGTCAGGGTATTTATTAGCTTCCCAACCTTCTCCTTATTGCCATACTGCTGAACCCAGGTGTGGTGGGTTGTTCTCCATCAGCAGACAGGAGCACCAAGCTTGTTTTGGTGTTTCCTACAGAGATGGCTTCTCACCTCAGGTGTATTTTATCATTCAATAGCAGGAACCACCCCACCAAGTTGTTCACCACTACTTTTATCATCTTCCCCTTCAGCTCTCAGTGTAAATCTTACGCCATTTCCCGTGAGGAGAATAGAAGGCATGCATGTGGAAACTACATCATGGACAGGTAGTCCTGAAAGTTCAGGGCAAGGAACCACCTGGCAGGAGTAAGCTTAAAAATAAATCAGGTCCTGAGGGAAGAAGAGACATTGCACAGTCTCTGTGTTCCAAGAGTGAGGCCTTTACCAGGGCTTTATGTTTTGCTGTGTACCCTATTAGAACAGTGTGTAACAAGGAATCTCACAGTGAAATAGATGTCATGTCCTTCATAACAGCTTCTTTTCAAATTGCATTATTGTTCATGAACCATTGCTCTTTTCTTAAAAATGGAGATTAAAAATCCCAGTGCTGGTTGCAGAGATGTTGGAAGCTGCCCACCAGAAGGCAAGGCTGGCCTCGCTGGCCACACGGCTGAAGGCACAGCAGCTGCCTAACACAGCCTCTACCACGCCAGCCCTCCTGGCAATCCTCCCCCCATGCCCAGCCTCCACTTAAATCAACATTTCTTTGGCTTCAATTGATACTGGATTAGGTCCACTGTCACTGAGTGAATTTTTTTGGTTTCTTCTGGAGTGGCTTCCACATTTGCAGTAAAAGTAATCACAATAAACCTAAATTCAGGTGGAATGGATAAGCAGCACGCATGGCAATCATGCCCTGTCATGTTGTGGCTACAGGGAGCTGCCTCCCCCAGTACCGCAGGCATGGAAATGGAGGCTATACTGGTCCTCCACACCTCTCAAACTCCTGCAAGAGGCAGCCAAGCACAACATCACTGCCTGTACAGAGGAGGGAAGGAAGCAGTCTGGGACCAAACACTATAATGCCAATATTGTCGTCAGTTTTCATCCAAACCAAGTCCTGTGTGTGGAGGTTAATGAGCAAGACAGCAAAAACACATTGCAGACCAATGCTGTAAAGAATTTGTACTAAATCAAACATTAAACTTAAGCACTCCTTAAAAATAGTAACTCAAGAGGACTGATTTTGGCTTGAGAGGCCTGCATAAACATGTACATATATGAATGAAGAAATGAAAAATACTCACAAAAGCATCCCAACAACCTTTCTTTATTTTACATTTGCTAATCTTTTTCTAAATTAAGTGGACATATAGTTAGCCTATTAACATGGTTGCATGTTCCTATGGCACTTCTTGAAAACTGTTTTTAAAAAAATCTTTTTGAATAGTTTTCATTAATAGAAATGTCAAAATGTTTCACGTCCTCAAGGGGAAACTTACGGCTTGTTATTATGCAGTTTTAATAATTTAAATGCCAAAGTAACAATCCAGGAATGGAAACTGTATTCCAGGAATGCTGCAGTGAATTAGCAATCGTGATCTGCTTGTAATTGCTGACTATCCCCATGAATTCTACCCAGACTTGTAGAGTGAATGTTTTTTTGACTAACTAAAAGAAACTTGGGAATAGCGTTAACTTAAAAAATTCAAATCAACAGTGGCCTAGTCTGTTTTCAATGAGGTTTTGACTCTCTGTATCGTTCATATAAATAATTGCAGAGGTTCAGTGTATTGAGCAAGAGACCCTGCTCCGAGAGCAGGGCCAGGGCAGGAGTCATGTCCTCTGGTATATGTAAATAGGGTATCCTGTTACCAGGCGCTGCCATTGCAATGTCAACACAAATACTGTCGCTAGGGGAAGGAGAACAGCCAGCGGGCTGCAGAGGCAGGCAGCTGGACAGAAGACAAGGCAGCAGAGCCATGTGTCCTGGGCACTTTTTGCATGTGCCAAGAAGTATTTGAATGATATATGGGATACACTGAAAAATAACATATGTTTGTTTGGATGTGTTCTTTTACCGACTGTCCCACTCAGTCTAATTTCTCTTTTGACAGTATCTGTTTCAAGGGAAAATTTTGTGGTTTGGAGGGAGTAAAAAATACAGCATCAGCACAGATATGCATGAACAGATGCTGGGCTCTTGTGAGCAGGTTGAGAGGTCAGATGCACAGTCATCAGGCAGTACCAATAAGAAAACCTGTGAAAACAGGTACAATTACAAAGGAAAATCTTAAAAGAGGAGTCCAAAACAACAGACGGTTATGATAAAGTAGAAAATTAATAAACAGGAGACTAACAAGGGACAGCATATGCAGTAAGGAGCAGTGAAGTGCAATATAGACTTAAGGCAAAAATAAGGCAAGAGGAAGGCCAAGGCTTTACGCTTTGCTAGGGAATATGCACTGTATATGATGAAATTAATTGCACTGAAAAAAACCCTGACATCAGTAGCGAATTCAAGAGATTATTCATGAATTGAAGGCATTAGGCAAGTCAGCTCTTGCAAATGAGCAGTGCAGAGCACTGGCAGGGCAGCAACTTGTTAAATAGCTGATATACAACAGTCATCAGGAAAAGAGGAGTCAGGTGAAGGTGCTGAAAGAAGGAGAACAGAAGCACAGATGAGTAGAAGTACTGTGGAAAGGGCTGCACACCAAAAAAGAAAGATGACTTCAGTAAAATTCACTCCAGATCCTGTTGGATAAAACATGCATTTCGGTATACCAGGCTGTGACACAAGAAAGTGCTCACCTGAGACTGGATCCCTAAATGCTCAGTGATTTTTGCTATTGTGCCTCTGAGCCACATTCAACACTTGATTGGTACCAAGTTTCTTCAAGCCTGATCATGAAATAATTTCTTGAGGCATGTACAAAGCTGTTTTGAAATCAGTAGATCACTACAAACATCTGCTCACATGCATTGTACCAGGATCAGACTGACACTGGCCATGCATTACTTTGCAGACTGTTTGTAAAACACTGCTCAAGCGCATGATGCATTTTTGCTTTCTATTTTTAAATTACAATATGACAAATCTAAACTGTTTCTGAAGTTTATAGTTATTGCATTGTGTGGAAAAGATCATGGATTTGATGGACTTGAGTTTCCCTTTGGAAGCATTTATGATACTTGGGAATTAAAATGTAGAAATTCCACATAATTTATTGGGTTACTTTATTGGTAGAGGTTCTAGCTTAATATTGTCATATTCCTATGATTTCAAGTGATTTTCCTCACTTGAATGGAGATGCCAAATAGTATCAAATATTCTGGTGGCTCTGAGGCAGGAATTGAAACATCTCACAAGGGAGAAAGCTTCCTGGGAGCTGAAACTTTTAGGTGTATAATGAATGACTGAGTTTTCAGAGTACTAAGGCAATATGTAACATTGCGTAACCTTGCCGGACAGTCACTAATTTAGCTGTAGGTTGTCCAAAGAGACAAAGACAAAGCAGGGTCTTATGAAAATCAGCTTAAGCCAAGATGGAATAAAAATATAGGTAAAATGAAAGAAATACTATAGATAATGTCTCCATCTCCTGAAACAAAACTTCACAAGACAAAAGTAGAGCAGGTCCTTTGTAAGTGATGTTAACATTGCATAAATCATGCCATGCTAATAATTAATTTGTTAAATGTTGAGAATGCCTTCTTATTTGAACATCTAGCTTTGCATATTAATAAATACTAACCAAATATCTGACTCTGAAGTATCAGTCATCATTGATAATGTCAACATGTGAAAGAGAGAAAATTACTAAACATAGTCCAAGTGTCCAGTCAGAGCAATTCCTATCCCTGTCCAATCCTACATGCCTGCATTGCATACACACATACATAACCACCCTCATTTGCTGAACCTCTATACTTTCCATTTTCTATGCATTTGGTGCTTTGTAAGTACAGAAGCAGATATGGCTGAGATATAGCACAGAGATTTTGCAAGTGTTTCTGTTACACTTGCACAAGAAATAAACAGCATTCAATAAACCAAATAATTCTGTTTGCCTTTCCCAGCTTTAGAAATTTTTCCTTTTGATCACTGTTTGCCAGGGAATCTGTAGGCCTTTAAAGTATTCAGGGACCTTCACTGACATAACTTTGCCTTCTGCATCTCTTCTCTTGAAAACTGCTGGCAAGATAAGTTCTTCTTGATAACCATGGGTCATCAAGGTTCAGTGGCCTTCTATGGAAACCCTTGCAACACCACTGCTTGCAACTGCAGCCAAATGGAGACTGTGAAGGCAATTAAGATAGCAGAAGGGGACACTGGGCTTGCAAACAAAATGGGAGTTCAGTGTACAATAAAGGTGCTTACACAGAGCTCATAATCTCCTCAGTGTAGCTCACAAGTTGCACTGATCCCAAACAGCCACAAGTGACCCACGCTTTCTCCAGCCTGCACAGCCATCACTCACACTTGCTGTGAGGAGAGCACAGGAACAGCAATGGTGCAACACCACGTCCACCAGGCACAGTCAGTGCAAACACCGATCTTTCCTTTGGGTGTGGTGGGAAACGGAGATATTTTAACTACATGTATCAACTTATGAGTTTTCTCTTTAGTTTGAATGAGCCCCTCAAACAGTGCCAGCAGGTACAGGAAGACAGCTTCAGAGCTACCTGACTGTACCCATTTGGTGTAACAGATCTGTACGGATCTCCACAGCTCAGATGTGCAGACCTAAGGCTCAGCAGGAGGCGTCACTACCCCTGGCACCACAGGATGGTCAGGACCAAATTTATGCCATTGAACTGCTGCTTTCACAGCAGGTGATCTGTTTTCAAGGTGGCACATTTTCTCATTTGCTTTGTTTCTTCAGTTCAAAAACAACGACTAGAATTTCGGAAAATTTCCAGTGGCTGACTGTCACAAACCACAAAGTGAAACTTGAGGGGAAAAAAGAAGAAGTAAGACTTGTCTCCTTGGGCACATTCCAAATATTTATGCTCTGCCTTTTAAAGCCCACTTCTGCTGTCAGATATAGCCTCATTCTGCTAGCAGCACCCAGAATTACAAAACGGCCTAGAGTTCAAAGCAGGAAAAATCAATGCACAGATTTTATTTTATCACACATACACAATGGTTGGCTGAATTTGCTTCTACCTAACAGCCTGCAGCCCAAGCATAGTATTTACAGACTAATTTGCATTTATTTTTGGATTGGGTATAGGGAAGAAGAAATTGAGCAAAGTAGCAAGTGACTTGCAGCACACAACTCCACGTATTATATAGGACAGGAGAAGCAGTGACAGTCACTAACAGTGAAAAAAACCCAACTGAATGCAGAGTTCTTAACTGAGACAAAGGTTCAGTACTGAATTATATTTATCATATTATTTGTTTACAGCACTCCTGTCCCTAACTTTTATTTCTTCAGCTGACAACCTAAAAAGTAAATCAATTATTTAAGCAAAAATTATCTTTAATATGAATGAGGGTTTTTTCCTAAAAGGAAGTAGCTGCAGGAGACTGTGGTGTCACTAAGTCCTCATTTGTCACTGCTCCCCAGTCCAACAGCGCAGTTCTGCTCGGGTTAGCTGCACACTTATGCCGAAGTTTCCAGAGAAAGCTTTGGGACCCAGGTGAGAGCAAGAGTGTCAGCACTGTAAACAATCCCCTTTAGTTCCTGGTAATGGCTGTGGAATGGAAGAAACTAGGTGCTGTTTGAATAAGAAGTGCTGAGATTTGGCAAGGGGAGGAGGGGTTTTCTGTAGAAGAAAGGGAATTTCCTTAGGATTGTAAAGTTCTTTGAAGAATGTATTTTTATCACTTTTCATTTTATAGGAAGTTGCCCATCGGGCTATGAATTACCCCACTGATGACATCTAAGCTGTGATCATAGCAGCATTGTGGCTATCAGAGATACCCTGGTACAGGACACAATGAATAAGTGGCCATCCAGTACAACATCAGGTCAGCTTGATATTTAGAGAATTCATTGCCTATGTTTCCAGAAGAAAAATGACTCAGATACATGTGATCCAGAGCATCTGCATAGAAATTGGAGGCAGATGTTTGCTGACAGGCCAAGTGCAAACTTTAGAAGCAATAAGATCCATTGAAAAGGTGGGTCTTTGGGTTTCTGGAGGAAACCATGTTTTTTTGACTATCACTGTAGCAGCAAATAAGGAATTACAGTTGCAGTAGCATGCAAACTTGAAAGAACATTAAAAGAAAACAATTAGTACTTTCTGTGGTTCTTTCTTAAACAGAACATGTTGCATGTTCAGAATACTAAGAAACTACAGTGCAGGTGATCTAGAATGAAACATGGTGTTAAAATACAGAGCGCTGCAACTGAACTATAGCAATGCTTATTTGAAACAGAAACTGTCCTTTCTCCCAAATCTAATTCTCTTGTCACAGACACAGTAAGTCAGCCAAAATATCATAATGAAAAAAACCCTTTTGCTGCATAAGCACACTTAATTTTTGTCTTAAGCTTTGTTCTGGTATCCATGAAGTCTGCATGTATGCTACCTATGAGATACTGAAATTCTGTAGTAAAAGGCTGAAGCACAGACTCTCAAAATGTAGATAAATCAAGTAAATAATTAGTGGTTTTTTCTTTTTTTCCCCCTTTTTTTGAGTATACTATCCATTTGTATAGGACTATATCATCTTATAATCTGCAACTTTTACCTCTAATATTTTTTCTGAAACATAATATTACAAATGATGTGCTTTGCTCTCCACAGCTGTTGTATAGCCTTCACACTTTTGAGCTGTCTTAGGCTTGTTCACTACCTGTTAGTGAATTTGGCTAGATTAATGCTGTTTTCTCTTCCTGCTATTAGTTTTATAAATATGATTGGGACAATAAAACATTGAAACATTCATCCTTTATCTATCTTCTGAACAGAAAAGTGAAATGTAGTTGTAGCTTCACAGCAATGTGTTTCAGGCTGTTTCACTAGCCTTCTTCCTTTATTTAACTGGGTATAGTTGGCTGCATGTTTTATTGTTCTTCTGTAAATAACATAAACATTTATCAGCATAGAAAATTGTGGAAAACAGAACTATTGATGCAGAGTAGTTCTCAGTTTAGAGTTTCAAATAGAAACCATGTGCTTGCCTGAATTGTTGCCTTAAACTTCATTTTCATGGAATTAATATTATGAGGGATTAGCTTTATCTGAGCTTTATTCCCAGAAAATATCTCATCTTTTTACTTGTTCAGGTCTGAGCTTGTTCTTCCCAGCAGCAGCCTTCCAGCTCTGCCAACGGGCAAAAATTATGCCCAATGGCGTCATCGAAGACAGAACTCCTTGAGTATCCAGTGAGGGCAGACACAGTGGTTTCCTCATCTCTCCTGGGACCTCTGCATCTTACTATAACAATAGCAGTGATTTCTACACAGAAGTACCCTTCAGTTACAAATAAAGATCAAGCTACTGGAGCATTAAAAGAAAAGAACATCCCTTGCCTCATTTTGTTAGTTTTATGCAAATCTGTGAGATTTGGCTACTGCTTTCAAAAGCTGACATCCTGCAGCCTCATTAGGATTATCTGGTATTAGTTCATAAATAAAGATGCTATTTCACAAACTGTTGCTGCCTCTGTTTGGTCAATGATGAATGCCAGTTACCTTCTCCTTCATTACTGACTTCTCAGTCTATGGCAAACAAGTCTTGGTCATACAGAACAAAGGTGTTGTTGAGGTAGTAATACAAAAACAGGCATTTCAACTCCTAACTTCTCTATTCATTTCTATCTTTCTCTTCCAAAGCATCACTACTATGCAATAAGCACTCAGCAGTGACTTCAAATTACTGTAAACAAAAGAAGTTGAATCATGTTATATGAATAAACACATACCCCTTACTTTTACAACAGCACTAACATCTGACAGAAGCTGTGGAATATTTAGAGTCACCGGCTTTGATGTTACAAGAGAAAACCACACAGGCACAGACAGGGTGTGATTCCCTGTAGGTGAAAAACTAGCAGACCTTCATTTCAAATCCCCATTGGTCTGACAGGTTAACAGACTGCTGCTTGAAGCCTTGCATTTAGTCCCCTCTCCTGATCTGTTCTTTTACTGTCTGAGTAAAGGGAGGTTTGCTTATTGGCATATCCTAGGCCCTTGACTTTTATTCTGCTTTTTACATAATAAGTTCTTTGTCCAGAAAGCAAAGAAATGTGATGACTATAGCTTTTGTTCCAATGTCTGGGCTGACTTTTGGGCCATAAAGACTCTTTCCAATTGTAAGGTCTTGTTCCTTCAGGCTTTTTTATGTAATGGGTGATAAAGGAGTTGGAAGGCAAATTTATTACCTCTTTTTCTTAAAGGCTTTCCTTTTCATCCTTGACAGTGCTAAGGGGACCTCTACCGCTGATGCGATTGGATTTCTCCCGCGTGTCTTATTCCTTGGTGTCATTAACAAGATAAGTTATCCTTTCCTAAATCTCCTCCTCCTGTTCACTTTCAAGGGTCATGTTTTTGCATGGCTTCAATGTTAATGTGGAAAAAGTTCCCACCGTGCCTAGGGAAACTCTATGAACCATCTTGGATTAGGAGTGCATTTATTGGTCATGGATCTTCAGGTATCTTTTCTGTGGGTATCAGATATTACAGACAGCCAAAAACTTCCACGGAGCCAAAAAGAACTGGAGCCACTCTTATGTCATGTGATATTAGTCTTCTTTCTTTTACCCAGACTTTTGTCTATTTTCAGTGTGGAAACCCAGCATTGTGCCCAATATTCACATTCCCTGTGAGGACTATTTTTGATGACTCCACAGTTTCATAATGACATTGAGCAACAGCTGACTTCTATCTGCACAGGCTGCAGCAATTTCTATTTCCAGACTGTCTTTATTCTGCTTAGTTAACAATGATGCAGCAAATTTCTAATTCACTACCAAGAAATGAATGAAAAAGACCAGTTTTTGAAAAAGACTGGGGCAGGAAAAAAAACCCCAAAGTTTTCTACTTTCTAAGGGCATTGCTACCTATCTGTCACTACGCAGATTATAAAGACTATTCAAGGAGCAAAGATATTGAGAGAAATACCAAATCTGCACCCATTTTCCATGCATGAGGAGTGATCATTAGAGATGAAAAGGGAATAGCTATGCTGCCCTGATTAAAAAAAAATATAGACCAACAGCCTTCATAAAGGCCAGAGGATTCACCTCTCTGCACACACAGCAGTGACAGAGTGAGACAAACCTCTTGTCTATCCTTCTCCTTGGCCTCCCCTCCTCAGCAGGGTTGAAGAAGCAGTAGGGTCAGATGATGGCCACAGGGCAGAGCAGGTAGGACACACCTCACAGCTTGGTCCTTTGCTTCCATCTGCTGTCAGCAGAGTAACTGGACTGTGCTTCATCAGCACTCACTCGCATGTAGGTGGTGTAACTAAAAAGAATCCAGAAGCCCCCAAGTCAAATAAAAGTCCTTCTTGTCTCAGACTCAACTCAACTAAATGAAAATGCTTAATCTCTCAGACATAGAAGTAAGACTCCCCTGTTTCAGCATTTGCTCTCCTTAGAGGACGCACTGTTCTTGTCACATCATGAAAATATTTTAAAATCACATCTTTAATTTACTAGAACAACACCAATATGGCTTCTTAGCAGTCACAGTTATGCAAAGACCAAACAATTTAGTGCCCGTACATCTAAAATGCCACATTCTGAAAGTATTCTGTCTTGTAAAACTTGCAATAGATTTTTTTCTCATTACAGTGATAATGGTTGCTTTGCTTTCAGAAGGACAAAA
Organism: Sakesphorus luctuosus; assembly: GCA_013396695.1. Lineage (NCBI taxonomy): Eukaryota > Metazoa > Chordata > Aves > Passeriformes > Thamnophilidae > Sakesphorus > Sakesphorus luctuosus. The sequence continues at coordinate 74,296 of VWZD01009844.1, forward strand.
GCAGAATAATTCAAGTGGATGGAAATATACAGACTGAGATTTTCAAAGTGGCCAATAGAAGATAAGCATGTCTCTTCAGTGCTCTCAGCACAGTCTGGATGCTTCCCTCTGTAAAAGGATTTTCATATCACAACAGCAGCCTGGTCTTTGGAATGCAGAGAGAAGACTCAGGCAATGAGAAAATGGGAAGGTATTCTATGTTTTGAGATTGTTCTAAATCATGGTCAATGGCAATGACAAGGTGATCAGATTTAGTTTATCATTACCATGCAAAACAGAAAAAAATTAATAGATAGGCTGTCCTATGAACAGCAATAAAAGGGCAACACCAAACCCTTCCAAATTTTGTTTAATGTGTTAATGTGTTATCATTCAAAAAACTTCTTTATGAACCTGAAAATACATTGCCTTCTTTCATTATATTTTCCTCATTTGATTGAGCAACCTCCATCCCCAAGCACATCCTTCTTCTGTCCATTCCCCGCCCCCCGCTTATTCTGCTGGAGCTGAAAAAGAACAGAGCTTTGTTTGTTCACTGGTGCCAGCAGCAGCAGCAGCAGCAGCAGCAGCAATGTCAGCCTTGCAGAAGCATCCCCCTGCCCCTATGTACCTGGGTGAGGATACACTTTGCATTTTTGGGTATCATTGCTCTGAAAGAACAGGATTTGTGGAGGCCTCAAGTAAGAAATGAATTTTTTTAAAGAAGGAAGAAAGATTCGAAACCAAGTATTTTAGAACCACAGCATATTCAGAGAGACTGAGAAGTTTGCTATCTTCCCTTCGCACAGGGAATGGAAACAACTTGCCAGGGTGTAGGCTTCAGTCCTTTGCAGTGCTCCAGGCACACATGCAATAGCATGACTTTCATTAATGCAATCTTAAAAACAAGTAGTTCAGCTTTGCTGACCTTGCTCTTTCCAGAGTCCTGTTCTGGTAGCCAGAAGCCTTCCTCATTTCCAGCTTAAAAGGATTCACTGTCTGTTCAGTCATATGGTGCTACTCAATTTCCTCTTGTTTGCAGGTAGGCTAACATCTTCCCAGCAGAGAATATGATCCCATCTCCCTCACACAGAACCACCTTAATCTACCTATCTTTGATGCACTACAGAACCCAAAACCTTTCAGTTTCACCTTCTCAGATAGGATGATGAAAAAAATGGAGAAACTACGAGCTGGGGTTGCTTTTGCCCGTTCTTTTGAACAAGCTTGAACTGAACTGCCTTCAGTATGTATGGCCAGAACTGTGCAAAGTATTGCAGGTGAAATCTCACTTAAAGCATGTGTTATCTCTACTGGGGGACAGGTCATCAGATAAATCCTCCAAGATCTCCTATCTTCTTATCTTTATTACCCTCATACATTTCATGTTCTTCTTTTTTCCTCCCAGAAAAGAGGAGCCCTTTGTGGTGATACTTCAAGGCAGCTTGCAGTGCCTAGATAGGGAAACACCTATTAATTAGGAGACAATCTTGCTTCTGCAAACTTAGAGGTTTGCAATTTGAACTCTTCAGAGTGCTAGGCAACCCAAAACCTAACTGCTACTGAAGCTGTTATTTCACTGACTTGTTTATTTAGAATACATTCTCCTAGTTGCATGTTTTGATTGCTCTCAGCTGGCTTTTTGCTTCCTTACTGTTCTCCATGCTTCTGCTTTATTTTTTTCTTTATTATCAACCTCTGAGAAATGCTATCAGCCATTTTTGTAAGGTGGAGAGATTTTCAAAAAGAGTCTTAAGATCACTGTTGGCTCAGCACAAGTTTAATTTAGAACATGTGACGGGTCTGACTCACACTGTGCTATTCATGCCATCCATCCCTAATCTGGAAGCCTAGTAGTTTAGTTATGACCTGGAAATGTCTGAAGACAAATTATAAATAGCATTTTAAAAATATTTATAATCTTAAAAACTGTTATGAACATCTCTAAAGTCTCTCAAGTGTTGCACAGGTTCACAATGGACACATTTGTGTGAAGTCTACAGTGAACACTCACAACACCTGGACCTCTCTGCACAATATATTCATGCCCATTTACAACTGACTGAGCTTGACATGCTTCTTCCAGGTTTCCTCATAGGACTGTCTTTGAAAGAATACACTAAGGAGCCGAAGTACTCTCTAATCCAAAAGGGGCTTTGTTGAGATTAGATTATCTCAGCACTCCAACATCTTTCTCTCTGGCCAGGCAGGTAAGAAAACATTCCTGGTCAGCTACAGCAATGAGATCTGATGGCAGAATGAACAGGCATGTGGGGAATGCAGGCAATGTTATTCTCGACTGTGATCCAGAAATTGGCTTTAAGACTTAGTGAGAATAATCACTAACTGACATCACTGACTTCTGTTTGCAACTTCTTTAAAAAAAGCCACCAATGAGCACAGCAGGCGCTTACCATGTGCCATCAGACATCAGCATGCAGGGACAAAAATTACACTGCTTCTCCTACCCAGAATCATGCTGAGCAGGAATTCAAAACAAGCCACCTGAGTGAGGATGAGAGGGAGCCACAGGTCAACGGCAGTGGCCAAGTAATCACAGTCGTCTCTCAACAGTGCTGTGACTTGCCTGGTCCTAGAGCACAAGTACCCGAACGAGACTGCCCCAGACTTGGCTCCGACACAGTGAGATGTGAAAGGAGAAGTACAGATAGCTGGCTAGCACATTGCCTGGTACTGCAACTGCATGTCTGGAGAAAGAAGAGGCAAGCACAGACCCTTTGCTAGATAAAGTCTTGCAGCTTTACAAAGCTCACATTTTTCTTTTGAAGCCTAGCTGTCCCATATAGGATAAATACCCATACATGAGCTTAACTCAGGCCTGCATTTAAATCCCATAAACATAAGAAAGATTTTTAATTAATCATTTCTTTTGCTGAACCAGGCCTCTTGTTTGCAAGGAAGGAATCTGTTGGGGGCAGGAAGTGGTCACCTTGCTGCCATACTCACAGTGAGCTGCTTGTCTGCAAACAGCAATGGGATGTGCTTTGGAGGCAGCCTGTCGACAGGCACAGAAATGGAAGCAGAGAGGACAGAAGGGAAGAAGGTATTTGAAGATTACAGACTACCGTGGACAAAAAAGGGGCAGCAAATGGTAGGCAGGATGACAAGGCGGAGGGACAGGAGCTGTCCAGGGTCACTAACCATGGCAGTGCACGGGAGGTCCCAGCCAGGGCTGAACCCAAAAACTCCCCAGTTTTAAATAAATATGTATAAACAAAAACCAAAAACAGAGAGCAAAAGATGACATTGATGATGCTTGATCCCAGCTCTTCAGCTTGTCAGGCTGCAGATGCCAGACTGTTGGTTATGGTGCTGCACATCAGTGCGTTGCCACTGGGATTCAGTGGAAGAGATAAAAAAAGGACTGAATTGTGCACAGCTCCTTATTTTTATATCCTGTTTCTCTCTTTGTCAATGGTTGTTTTCCTTCTTTCACAAAGGAATCACAAAACAAAGGGATATACACGTAAGATCTGAGGTTATAGAATCTTATCTGGCCAAAACAGAAAGACAGAAAGCATAGAAGTATTTGATTCTAAATGTCATGAGACTATAGAGGCACTATTCTTTATGCAGAGCAAACGAGAGACACTCATGCTTGTAGTTGCCTTTGAAACCAACTCCCAGCAGTTGCAATAGTAACCTCTTGCAAAACGGCTGCTAATCCTTTCCTGTAATCGTTCCAAGCTGTCTGTGCATCCCTCACCCCCACACTGTGTCAACAGCAAAGCAAAACAGTGCTTAGGGTCCCTAATGCTATAAGCGTGTTAAGAGTGAAAAAACCCAAAACAATAACCTCAAATGTCCTTTGTTCTTCTGGCTGCAGACAGAGCCACTTCCCTGTCCAGCCAGTTAGCTTATTTCTTGTCATGGCACTCCATATTCAAGAGTTCTCAAAAGACAGGACAAATTCATCCAGATATCCCTGTATTCATATTTAATGGTTTCAGGTGCTGCTACTATTCTTACCTGTTCTTGAAAAGTTCAGGATATTAGTGAGTCATATTTTTCCCTCCATTTATTTTACAGTCATGTACAGGTTATTCTTTATCAGCAGCTGGACAAGTACTGCTTTAACACTCATCTTGGTGCTGGTCAGAGAGAACCTGACAGCCTTCCTGTTAAGCTAAATTTGCACTGCCATGTTTCCTTCGTCTACTTTAGACTTCCAGTAAGATAAGAGAGGAAAAAATACCGAGTTTGTTATTCAGAAAGATATTAGTGATGCAATTATGACTCTGCAGTCACTTTGTCTGTGAGGATTTCAGCTCTTCTTGTGTGGTGAAAAGCCTTCCTGATGCAAGACAGGCATTTGCTGGACACTGGGACTTCTGGGATGTGCTGGTATTTTTGAAGCCAAGTATGTCAGACTTTTCCCTTTCACACAGCTTCCCTCTTGATCTAAACCCCTCTTTCTTATCACTCTTTCCCCCCTTCAAATCAGTGGATGCACACAGAATACAACGGACCCCACCTCTGCAGATTACTGCAAAGCACAACCAAACCCTTGGAGCTCAACTCACAAATATGTAACTTCACATGAGGTTTCCTTGATGAAATCCTGAGGCAATGATTGTGCCTTCACTAGCTATTTTCTCCTCAGTGATGCAACCACCCACAACGTGGTAGGAGCTTGCAGCTGATAAAAAAGGCATGCCATGATTTGAAAAAGCTAGCCCACAATGATACTAGCTTTTTCTGGACAGCGATTCAAAGCTCACCAACAGGTCAAGCCTAGAATAAGAAAACGTCAAACAGGCTACATGCTGTGATTTCTCATAAATTTATTAAAGAGAGAAAGACTGGCCTTTGCACAGTTAGCTGAAAAGAAATATACTACTTACATATTAGATCCAGAAGGCATTGCTGACAAAAGCTCTTCCTGAGACTATTACAATGCTGGAGCATGTCCTAACCAGCAGACCGTTGACTGCATCTCAGAAAGCTCATATAAGAACAAGACTGTGAATGCTGAAAGGTCGTCATGCTTTCATGCTTTGAAATAAAATACTCTGAAGAAAAATAACTGCCCACAAGTATATAAAGAACAGTGGTGCAGTGATCAGGAGTGCTTTCAAGGTTACACTTTGAAAATATGAAATCCATGTAGAAAACCTTGGATTCAAAAATAAAAACAGCATTTGCACATGCAACATGTAACTGGAGGCGGCTTGAACTATAAGCAACACATCAGGTACATGTGCAGCTACAGCCCTTCTTATTTTGTTAACCATTTTGCCTTGCCTAGAAGTCAGTAAGTAATCAAGACAGTCCTTTAGCACCACTTGGTGCATAATTGTCCTATAAAGGCAGTCTCCTGTTCGTAACACACAACGTACATGTGCATATGCATGTGCATGTGTGTATTAAAGAAGCATGTGAAAAATGTATTTACTGGTGACAAAGGGAAAGCTTTCAGTGGATGACTACCTTTGGTGTCTTAAGGAGCTGAAAAATGTTGTGTGGTTTGGACTTTCATTCTCTTTTAAAGCAAATGCTTAAGACTAAAAAATTGGTACATCCCAACACAACCACAGGTATAGCTGATAGCGCTGTCACACTAAATTTGGAGCCCCACGGTACCAGTTGTTACGTGCTACTCAAGTGCAGAGAAAAATGAGCAGAGATGATCCCGTGACTGTACAAAACCAAGGAAAACTGAGGGTATTTTGATGGGCTTCAAAAAACCTATAGGCAAGAGAGGGCAAAAATTAAAATTTAATGAAGAGGATGATCCAAACACCCAGAAGATTTATTCAGCACCACCGCAGGCCATGCAAATGGGGAAAACCAGTTCCTTTCCAAGTACATCACCCAGTATTTTCAATTCTGCCAGGCAGAGTTGGTGGCTGGATTGAACCCATTTCCTTAGCTGGCCTCTTGGGCTCAGTGAGTTACAAATAATTCTAATGTTCAAAGTCATCTCCAAAACGCCACAGAGAGGGAGGAAGGAGGATGGACTGATGGAGTAAGTTACCACAGCCAGTAACAGGTTGCGGACAAAATGCATGGGCTGCCTGTTGCAATTAGGGAGAGGAGCTGCACTGCAGCTCCAGTCAGGTGATAAAGCCACACAGATGTCTCTGTAACTAATACACTCCAGTATCCATAGGAGAACCAAGCAAAGAATAGATAGAACTGAACTGGAAAGACAGTAAGGGTTAAGAAAGGGTGCAGGGCTGGGCACACACCTTATGAGACCACAGGACCTGAAATGTCCTGGATGCTTGCCTTGATGCTAGCCAAGTTTAGTCTCATAGCAACTATGCCTTTAAGCCCTTTAAAAAACCCAGCAAACCTCCAGCTAAAAAGCAGAGGTAAGATTTCCCTTACTTCCATGCTGAGGACACCGCAATGCTTCACTTCGCTCGTACTGGAAAGGTTCCCATATTTTGATAAGCTCATTTTGTTTGGATTTTTTTCACTCAGCACTGCAGAGGAGACCTCAGTGCTGTGTATTGCTCACCTGGGCAGCAAAGGCCACCTTCCAGGTGCTTCCAGAACACATTTCCAAAAGGAACAAGACAGGGACTCATATTCAATACTTCTACTAGCTAGCAGCTCTGGTTTCTTTCCCTAGCAAGTGCTTTCTGTATCTGTATCCCAGAATCTTGGAGGCAGCATGGGAAAAACAGAGTGCTGTAAGAAAACTGGATCATGACTGCTAATCATTAATAATAAACTCAGCACCTCTGAGTTGCACTTTTTGCTAATTTTACATCAGTAAAAGCCCATAACCACACTGCCCTTCTAGAATGCACTGAACACCTTTGCAGAGGATGTGGTTCTCAAGCTGCTTGTCTCCCTCACCAGGAAATGTGGTCTTCAGACTTGACCCATCATGTACAGCACTCCATAGTGATCACAATAGTCTTTGCTTTTGGTGACTCCCTGAATTTGAACCTATATAAAAGTCACCACCACCACTACCACCACTCTAACATTGTTTAAAGCACAGCACTCTGTGACACCTTTTAGAAGGAAGTAGTGTGTGAGAGGGAACAGCTTCTGCTTTTTAATTGGAAAATCATCTGGAAACCTTTTCAGTCTACATCGTGTTTAATCACCCCAATCTTTCTCACTGCTCCTGGCCACATTCTCCTCCACACAGCAGTGACCTAGCTAACCTCATTTACCTATTTCCTCTCCTTCATGACCACACCACAGTTCCTACAACTGTAGATGGTTATCAAGTACCCTTTTACATACAAGCTATAAATGCTTCATTTCTATAATCTTTCCTCTTACGTAACTGACATTTTTTCCTCTCTCACCAGAACCAAAAATGTGAAATGTCCTCTTGTCCTGTGATGCTACTAACAACTAATTTTCTTTTCAAATGGGCTAGAGGCTTTCTAATTGGTAAGATGCTGACAGAAGAAATGGCAACTATGGACTTGCGCAAGAATCTGTCTTTCATCTGCAGGACAGCATATCTGAGATCAAAGGCTGCCAAGTTCTTGGAGCACACTGGTATGCTGTGGCAAGGAAAGCCTTTGCCATGAAGAGGGAAGCTGCCAGAGATAGATGAGCTACTTCACCTTAGCTGCCCATGGCTGCAGTAACAGTAGCTACCATACAGTAACAAAGAGGTTACAAAAATAAGACACTGGTCACTGATACACAGCAAAATTAAGGAGGGGTGAATAGGAAGTCAACAGGAAAATGAGCCAAATAAAATCTAGACATAAACCCTGTATTTTCAGGAAAGCACATGTCAAACACCATTATTAAAAAACCAGAGGAAGAACAGTAGGTGACATGGGGTTCCACCCTTTATACCTACACATGCTGCACATCTGACTAGATGAAAGAAAACAATCAGTCCCAGCTGCCAAGCATGAAATGCATTCTTCAGCCAGCACAGGTGAAAACCATCCCAGCACATGAAAGCTCAGGTAGAGCCTGTATCTGACTTCATTCACTTATTTAGGTACAAAACACTGATAAGAATGCCAGAAGACAAACCATCTTCCAGCCAAAAGTCTTTCAAATGTATTTGTTGGCAAACGTATTAGCACATGCTTTGGTCCATTGAACCTTCAGTCCCACAGATCCCTGCACCTTGGGGAGTGTTTACAAGGAGTTGAAAACATGTAACTAAAAAAGAAAAGAAAACAAAAAACAACAACAACAAAAAAACCCAAACCAAACAAAAAAAAACAAACCACACCAAAAAACCCTAAATACACTCTCAGGATTCTATGGATGCAAATTTTCTCTTTTCTCTGCACCTTCACTGAAACTTTTTTGGGCTCTGAAAATTGAGAAAGGTTGAAAAAAACTGCCTTAGCAATTAAAAATGCTACGTGAAGCAAACACTGAAAATAAGTAGTGCCTTACAGTTTATTCACTTCCCATGCTAAAAGCTGAACTCTTGCTGAACCACTACATCAGTAAAGCAAACTGGGCATGCTGGGCAACAGTGACCACCCTTTCTGCAACTCTAATACTCCTGCCAAATCAGGAACAGTGAATTTTTTGCATCATCTTAGGGAAAACAATCAAATTGGCACTTGAGACTGCACACCCTTGTGTCACTTACTTCTCAAGAAACTGCTCTTTACTCTCCAGTATTTTTCCTTTGCCCTTTTCTAGAATGCTCATGAAAAGGCTATGGAAATCAACTGTGACTTTGCAAATAACAGCCTTCTTTGGAAACAAGCGAATATTTACACCTGAAACCATTCTTAGTTAATGTTTCATGCTCTTTTATTCTGCATTACATCAAGAAAAACCCTAAAACAAACTAGTGAAATTCCACAGAGGAGACAGAGGATGGGATAACTGCAGAGCTTTGCTGCTTCAGACACTTTAGTTCATGGTTCATTTAGGTCTCTTACTCTTATGGCAGTTCTTTTTCTAATTTTCCAGCTGATGGTTCTCTGAAAAGGCAGTGGTGGTGCCTAAAACAGTAGATACAGCAACATCATGTCAGTAGAAAATCAAGCAAGGAGAAAGAAGCCCCATCTGATGATCCAATTGCATAGTAACACTCCTGTTCCCCTCACCCCAAAATCCACAGGTTTCCAAGTACAAAAAGGTGGAGGTACCAATAGCTAATTAGATTAACTTGTTAAAATCTACGGCAATTACAAATTTTCCTTTTTTTTTTTTTTTAGAAACACATTATTCTGATATGCCATTTAAACTGGAATTGAGCTCAGCAATAATATATAAAAACATCACAGATTTCTGAAAGTAGCAGCAATGCAAAATCTGTTTGGAATTGCTCAGTTTTATATACAGAGTTTTCTGCATGAACTGGCAAATATATTTAAATTTTCTATTTGTACAGCAACTTACATTCATGTTTTATACACATGAAGGAATAAACTTTGTAAATGCCTCATGAAACACATCACAATGTTGGAACTGACAAAACTCACACAAAGAGAGATAAATGTCTTGTCTAAGATCAAGATAGGAACAGATAGAATCTGCACTTCCGAAGCTGGATTCTTGAGTATATCCCCTCTTTGCATATAAAAAGACACTTATTTTCAGTCATAAAATCAGTCTTGTCATAAAAGCCTTTAGATACAACGAAGTTCTTCAGACAGCAGCAAAATGAGAAAAGATTAAAAAGAAATCAGCTCAGACCAAATAAATGTGAAGAGAAATCAGCTTTCTTGGTTTTAGGAAAAGGCAACCAAAAGAAATAAACAAGAAAAAACCTCAAAAAAAATCAAACTGTCAGTTCATCTCAAAACCAAAAGTTGTATTTCGGGGATATCTCTCCATGATGTGGAATACAGTGGTCCAAACCTCTTTCAAAATTTCAGTTTTGAATCCATATTTAAAGTACAGATTAGATTTGAGGTATTTTCATCTCTCCTTCCTGATGCTGTCTTACTGTTCTAGATTCTCACTGTCAAAGGGAGGAGAAACCAATCCCTCTGTCTCTGAAGTAAACACCAGAAGCATTTGGTTACCTTGTAACCCTTTTTCAGTGAGCATCCAGTGATATTATGACTGGAGTATCTCCAGAGAGGACCCTCCAGCCTTGAGACTGGGAACTGTGACTTCTCAACAAAATTGTAAGTGCTCCTTGTCTCCTACTGCATTGGTTAGTCTTCTGGCATGGAGAATTGCTTCCACCCCATAGACCTCAAAGTTTCATTTTCCAGCAACCTGGTGAGCAAATATAATCCAAACTTACAGTTTTGAACTTAATTAAATTATTTCATAAACAAGCAGCTGGTTGGTGCTGCACAGAGTTGTTTTTCCCTTCCTCCTTCCAACCGTTCCTGGAAATAGGTTATCTCTACAGGTCTATGGCTAACCAACTCCTTCAGACATGTTAAATAGCTATCATCAAGAACAAAACCTTCCATTCTTAACAATGAAGCGTAAGAAAGTCCAGACAAGTCCTTAGAGCTGAGTGGACACAGCCGTAGGAGGCAGGCACCTGGAGTTTTGTGAAGGAAGGAGAGAATAGGATGAAAAAAAGGAAAGGTACTTACAAACAAGGCATAACACAGATCCTAGCTTTAGATTATGCATTTTACACTATGGCAACGTGGAACACCGCAAGGAATTGACACCTCATTAGTAGGTTCATTCTCATAATTTTTAGCACCATGTGAAATCTTCAGTGGTGATAGCCCCACTGCCCTTCATAACCTGTTCATTTTGTACCTTACGAGCCACAAAATGCAAATATACGTTGGTTTAGCTGCCAGGAGTGTCTTAGTCACCTTTAAGAAAATTAGCACTTTGTTGAAATTTGGCTTTTATCTGCAAATGTTTTATGAGATCTTTGACTTCTCCCCAGATCTTAGTAGCACCGCTTGCTGTGAAACACCAGCAAATGCTCTGCATGAGTGGTGAATGCAATGCCTGGTATCTAACACTTTCTGCAAGTAACACAGACATAAAAGCCTAATTAATCACTTGTGTAGTTTCAAGAATTGTCTGAGTACTCTAAAGACCACTTAACACTGGTGCGAAAACCCCCAGTGCTTGGCAGATGACCATTTAGGAGCTAAGGCAGTAGGGCTCTGGCTGGCATGCACAAGGACATAAAGCTGCTCTGCTTAGAAGAAAGTCTCTGGACCCAGCACTGAGGTATATATTCTAAAAATTACTACTTCAGGTATGTGTGGTATGGTTTTTAACCCTTCATAGAAGGCCTCCCTTGGATTTGCTCACTCTAAACTGCAAAGTTAAGAGTATTTCAGTGATCATTCCTAGCTATTTCCTTGACTATCTGACTTGTGAATTCTGCAGGAAAAATTAACTCCTCCAAAATATTACCATGGAAAACAACAACAAAAAAAATTCTGTTGATATTATACTCTGTATATGTTTGCTTCTTCAACACAATTTCATTTAAATTTAATTTAAAAGGCTGTGTGGTTCACATTCATTTGAAACAAACAGGGCATTTCCATCACCATACCCTATTAGTAATGCAGTTGTGGTAATAACATACAGTCACGTTCTACACAAATTATATTATATGGTACTAAAGTCCTACACAACTTAAATGAGTCCCTGACCTTTCACAACATCAATAACAGGAGTACTTTGCACTCATACAGCACTTTTCATCTAAGAGTGCTTCTGACACATGAATTTTCATTACATCTACATACAGGTAGGTGTCTAGGCACACTTCAAAGGCAGGGAAACTGTGCCACGGAAAGGTTACACAACTTGGCCCAAATCCCTGGTGAACAGCTGGGAATGTGAACTCTCCCATTACTTGTTTTGAACGTCCAGACAATAATACTTACCCCCAAAACAAGCTTCATAAGGCATTAATCAAAATGTTTAACCCCCTACTAAGTTTGCAAATGGCATGGGCAGACAATAAGCTCACTAATTCTTTTTGATACATTATTCACGACTTGTCTCCTTTTTCTGGCAACACTTTCTTAAGTAAAAAACAACAAAAAAAGCAGAAAAAACCCAACCAAAACCCCCCAGTCAAATCAAGAAAAAAATCCAATTTGTTTTAAAGCAATAACTGCAAAATAATGTAGAATACAATATGTTTAGCATTTCCTTTACAGCTTGCCTGTTTGATACCAATCGCTACATGATGAACAACTTATGGCAACCTCTCTGCAGGACCGGAGCACTCGAATGACCTCAGGAGAAAGCAGCAGCAGGGCTCTGCTTGCTCGGGTTCAGTTTCCAGGGTCCCGCAAGCTGCTGAGCAACACTGTGTCTGCACAGGCAACAGTTACGTTGGCAAGTTAAACCTCCAACCAACAGGGAGGGACAGCAACCGAAACTAATGATCCAGGGGCTGGCGAGAAAGTTAAACCAAGGAAAAAGGACTACTTCAGACAGGTCTTGAGACCAAAATACTGCTCCCTGCCTGGCCTTTGCCACCCAATGAGCATGAGAGAAAGCTACCAGCCACATATGCTAATTATATTTGACACTGCTTAGGGTCAGTTCTGCATTTCTGAGAAAGTTAGTGAACTAATGCACTCCTCAGCATTCCCCCTTTATTTATAACAATGCTGATGCAAATGCACACATACATTATAGGTCAGGCCACAACAATATATGTAAGCAGCTCTGAAACTGTGTGGGTGGTTACAAATTTTTGAGCCCACAGGGTAACTGTGCTATTATTTGCTGGGTGAGTTTGAGGTTGTGTTGTGCTTCATCACATGGGAGCCATTTATTTATTTATTTCCAAGCAAGTGCATCCAACAGCATTTTTCAAGAGAGACAGAATTTTTAATGTAAACTCTGCTCTCCAACAACTGAGCTCCAAATACAGGAGTAATTACTATTAATCTCAGGTTCAGATGCTCCCAACAGCAGAACAGAAGTGAGCATCTCTCTTCTGGTGGTGTTAAGCTAAGACATATTTGTGTGGAGAAAGAAAATTCAGCCAAAATATTTAGCACTATTTCGCTGAAGGCCTTACACTAAGAAGAAAGCTATGTAGTGCTTAATTTCATAAAAGCCATGTAACACTGTAATGGAAATGGGTTGCAGAAGGGAGAAATGAAGATAGGTTAGAAATGGTTTATCTCTCTAATATGTTGTAATTTACCTGGTCATGCATCAGGACTACCTTTTTTAGTAGGAGAAAAAAATCAGATATCTAAGAGCTTTTATGAGGTGAAAAAATGAGATCAGCTCACTAGTTTGGAGTAATATAGCCTTGTCCTAAGGCGTTATTGGATTAGTGTCCAAAGGTCATCAGGAGGCTCTTCACTGGCTATAGCGGTTCTGAAGTGACTGCAGGAGCTGAGCTTATTAGTCCGTAGGCACTGCACCAGCATTTTTTACTTCCTGTAAACTAAACACACTTGCCATAGCAAACATCTTACATGGGGCAATGGTGACAGTCTTAACCTATGTTCTGAAAATGTTCTTTAGCCTTACTGTCAGTTTCTCTTAAAGTAGCAAGAAATCTAGACAGCCCTATACCAAGGAACTAGTAATTTCCTAGTGATGTTTGCTATTGACAACAATTACCAACAGCCAGAAAAGCCTCTCAAGGTAATAAAAAAAACCCAAACAAACAAACTCAAATGGTGAAATTTTCTTTGTTTCTCACTTTTCAATCTCAGGTATCTAAAAGTGTAAGGCTTTGTTAAAAAGGCTCTGTTTTGAACACTTTCTTCCAAATACTCTCCACCACTTGAGGAAGCAATGTATGAATACCACACATCAAAAGAGTTTATAATTTACAGCATTTCTTAAACACCCCTTTCCTGGTCAAGCAAGATCCATTCTCTCCCTCATTTTTTTATGGTCATCTCTTACTTCTGACCTATAGTTCTCCTGTCTTTTACAGTATTGTTTAGAACAGGTGATTTTACTCCATGCAAATTTTACTTCCCTTATCATTGTTAGAAATATTTGTTATCTGCAGCACACATTCACAGAAGGAGGTACAGTAGTCTTTTCAGAGCTACCTGTTGGCACACCCATTCTTCTATGTTGCTTCCTTTCAGCCCTGACATTAAAATTATTACAATTCTCTCAATGCATTTTCAGCCTCACAAGTCCAACAGTAATGTCCTACAAGTGTAAAAAAACAACTTCATGCATTATATACCAGCAAACAAAATCACTATCATTTTGTCTTATAAGAGGAACCCTTCAGACCTGGATTAACTTTGTCCCTTATTTGGTCTCCTGATTTTCATGCAGGTAAGGCTGGCACAAAAACTATCTTTCCAGTTTCTGCTCATGAAAGGAGCTAGATGTCTAGCAGGCTGGATTCCTCCCTTCGCAATTAATCCAAGACCCAGGCTGCCATCTGAGACAAGGGATAACCCTAACTCTCCTGGAGGGAAATCCTATGACTTGGCTATGAAATAAAACACATTTTCTAAGACATTTTTGTTCCTAATACTGTCAAAGTTGCTTAAATAAGTCTTTACATGTATCATCTATATGTTAACATGCCTCCCATGTCACCGGTACCCAACTAGACAGAAAGCCTCTCCCTTACAAAATTGCCTGCAAATTTTTGAAATCCTGGTCCAGAGCACACTGAAGCCAAGGGATGTTTTTTTATAGGCTGACATGGATCTTGAATCAAGCTGACCTTGTATAAAGCAAACTGTAGCCATGCACCTGTTATACTCAGTTTGCTGAGTGAACTGCTTTCAATTTAACTTCTGCTGTATGTTATTAAGGTGGCATAGTTATTAGCATTTAAATCACCTTTTCCCTGGTAATTTTTATCTTTGGATTTCCTTTTCCCCATCTCACTCCCAAGTACGATTTATAGAAGACTGACTTAGTAGGAAAGCATGTAGTTGTTAGACAAGGATGGAATTGTGCTTTTTAGTATCACAGTTTATTTAAGGGACTAGGAATCAAAATATGATTGGCACAGCCATGACAAACATATGATTATTAGCTATTTTTTCCTACTGTAATATTTTTTCTTTCAGTTTCCTCTTTACAAATCCCTGAAAGTACCCACTAATTTTCTGATATCTTTGCTTAAGGAGTACAGGAGCAAGTGTCTATTCTGCTTAGAAAACAAGAGCTTCTTAGCAAAACTGAGTGACTTGGGAGAAGGATAAAGCTATTTAAGATGCAGTACCTACTGTGGCTGCCCAGCTTAACACTTGTGAGTAAGTAGTAATGTACACCATCCTACTAAAATGTAATGATAGGCCCTATATAGTGCAGCCTAACACAAGACCGAGGTCTGAACTGTTATAAATACCAAAACACGAGAGCAGAGATTTCCCACACCACAGCACAGTGGCAAACGAGCACCCTTAGGGGAAAGCTCGGGCAGAGGACTGAGCATGTCAAGCACTGAACACATTCTCAGAGCAAACACTGCAAGCAGGGATTGGGAAGACGAAGCGGGAAGGCTGCACGTCAGGGAGATACACTGACGATGGGTTCGAGTACACCGCGGTATCTTCTTGGTACCTATGACAGGGTACAGCCTTAGGTCACCAACATCGCTACAGAACTGCAGCAGGGCTGAGGAGCACAGAGCACCGGCAGAGGCAGGGGCGCAGGCCGAGGTTCACCTGCTCGGAGCCCCGCCGGGAGGTCGCCCCCTCACCGAGGGGCTGCGGAGCGGCTCCCCGCGGGATGCCGCCCTCCTCCCTCCATGCCGCGGCGGGGGCTGCCAGCGCCAGGGGCCGAACCGCTGCGGCAGCGGTAGCGCCGCGGGGCGGAGGGCCCGCGGCGCCCTTCGGCGGCAGCAGCAGCCCGGCCGCCCTCCCCGCTCCAGCTGCCGCCGCCGGGCTGCACTGCGCTGGGGGCTGCTGCACCTGAGCGGCCGTGTCAGCGCGGGGATAAACCAAAACCAGCTCCCGGCGAACGCATTATGTAATTTGAGATTATATAATCCTGAAATACGAGGGAGACAAAACCCCTACAAAACAACCCAAACCCCGCCATCCTTCCCCGTGCATCTCGCGGGGTGCGGGGCAGCCCGTGCTGCCGGGCCGCCGCCGGGGCAGGAACAGCAGCACCGGCCGCCCTTTGCCCTAGCCGGCGCAGGGGCCGCAGTACCCGCCGGGGTAGGACGGCGCCACACGGTTCGGCTCTGCCCGGTTCGGCTCTCCTTCCCTTCCCGGCGGAGGCG
>VWZD01009844.1:90774-159820 GCA_013396695.1 Sakesphorus luctuosus
TGCCGTGTGCGCCTCTCCTCCCCTCCCCGGCGGAGGCGCCGAGCCCCGCCGGCCCGGCGCTGCGGAAGGGCGAGCGGGAGAGGGTCGCTCCCGGAGGAGGCGCTGCCTTACCTGCTCCCCGAAGTCGATGGCGATATTGGTGATGCCAAGAGGGACCAGGAACCGGATCAGGGGCCAGTAGTTAGTGAGCGCTGGAAATTTCACCATAGTCCCAGCTGTGCGGAAACCCGCGGCGCATCTGCCGCGGCAGGAGCCGGCGCGGGAGGACGGCGGAGGGGAAGGATGAAAGAGCACCGGAGGAGGGTGCGTGCGTGTCCCTGTGCGTGTGTGCGGGCGGGGAGGGAGGGGGGGGGAGCGAGATAAGGNCCGGGCCGGGCCGGGCCCCCCCCGCCTGACGCTCGCCGGCGGCGGGGCGACGGCCGCGGCGCCGCGCAGGGAAACGCCGCCCTCCTCCTCCTCCTCCTCCTCCTCCTTCTCCTCCCCGCTGCTGTCGCCGCGGGAACGGCGCAGGCCGCGATGCGATGCCGTGCGGTGCGGCTCCGCCGGAGGTCCCTGTGCGGGGCCGGCGCGGTGCGGTGCGGTGCGGTGTTGTGCGGTGCGGTGGGGCTCGGCCGCGGGGCGCCGCTCCCCGTCTGCGCGGGCTGCCGGAGCACGTGGGTTTGACACACGCTCGGCAGACGGGCCGGCGGCGGGGGAAAGAGCGGCACCGAGCGGCTCCTCCTGACGCTGGAGCGGCCGCTCGTCGCCCCTCGCTCCGGGCCGGGCACGGCACCTGTCCTACACCCTTCACCCCGATGGGCGCCGGGGCGGCCCTCCTATCTGCCCTCCTCTGTCAGCCGGGGGCACGGGAAGGCGTTTCCTGGCCATGGGCTTCGGGCCCCCGGCAGGGGTACTCGTGGAGCTGCAGGAAAGGTGGGGGTCCTGAATGTGGCGTTAACCGAGATGTCTGACCCACAAGCTCTTCTACTTCAGGTCAAACACCTGAAATAACGAAATGGTGAACGTTTGCCATACAACATCTTCATCTTCCAAGGTCTCTGCATGAGATCTGGTCAAGGGAACGCGCTCGTGGCCCAAGGGAGCTCGCAGGAGGGTCCTCACCGGCTGGGGCACTGGCTGCCTTCAGATCCAGGGCCTTTGGCAAACCTCACTCTGCCCTTACACCCACGTAAAAGGGTGGGGGAAAGATGAGAAAGCAAACCCCTTCTGAAATGCCTTGCAGGAGTTTCTGAGCATTTTCAAACTTTTAGGGGGGGTTTCAAGGTTTGGTTGTGGTTGAGTTTCTCTAGGGCCTTTAGGTTTGTGTTGTTACCTTCACCTTGCCCCCTTCAGGGAGGGTTGGCAAATATTTTGGGAAGGTGGGAACCCTGTGAGGAATCAGATACCTATATCTGATCCTCAGAGGAGCAGTGGCCAGCAGAGGAGTGCTGCAATCCTTCCCTCTCCCAGAGACTCCTGCACTAGAATGTTCTTGTGACCAAGCGCTATTCCACATATTTGGAGAGTCAACAGGAGGTGAGCTCTGAAAATCCCTGATAGGCAGATGACAGGCTGTGGGGTAGGGCTGGAGTAGAAGAGCCCCTGACTGCTGAGGTGACTTAACAAAGTCAGACCCAGTTGGTGCTGGAGGTTTTTTCCCTCCTACAGCCGGTGTTTGTCTCACCTACCAACCCTTGAGCTGGTACAGCCACCGTTGTGAGCACACAGGAGCAAGCTTAAAAGCTTACAAGAGAGCAAACCTGCCTTCATCACATAGATCACTTAAAATGCCACAGGCATGATGTCCTGGAGCAAAGCAGGGCAAAGCAGGAGAGGACAATAAATTGAGAAGCAGGAGTGGCTTGTGATTGCCTAAGTATGTCTTTGGAATAACAGCACCAAATCTTCATCATCCTAAGGGAGATCTAATCATCTCCAGATGAACCAGTAGTTGGTCCATCAGACAGCTTCAAACCATGTCCATGACAGGTAATATTTGAGCTTCGGCCAACCAGACTAAAGTTGGACTGAAGCAGAAACTTGTCATTGCAGGGGCCTTACACCAGCTGCCTTGTTTTACTTGTTTGCTTGTGCTGAGCTGAATTAGCTGCCAAATTAGACATAACCTATGTGTATGCTTAGGTGTAAGTTGCAGATTTGCATAGTGGGTCCTTTTCTTTGAAGCAAGTCCTGTGACTTCTGAAATCCATCCAGGCTGTATGTATTTTGAAGCATTAATTCTGTATTAAATTCTGTCTTCCTGAGAATATGTTTGGTTTTAGATAACTGTATTGGCAGTAACTAATTTCTTCCTGTTAGAACTAGATTTTATGGGGAATGAGGTAATTCCTCCTTGCCATGGGTCTGTGAACAACTGGTAGATGAAATTATGGAAGAATATTTTTTACAACTCCATATTTTTAAATATTTTCTTCACAAAGTGTTCCTGGTTTTTTTAGAGTTTAGAGTGATTCTTTTTTTTTAAGGGAAAGAAACCTTTAGTGCTGTTCTTGATTCAGGGAAAAGTAAAAGAGAATCCCCAAAGCCACTTGTAAATGTGTGATTTTAACTTACCATTTGAAAATTCCACATGAGCTGACGTTTGAGGACTACATCCTCTCATTCCTGGCAAAAACAAGCCACCCCAAAATTAAAGCTTCCTGAATTAAACCGTTTCAATACCAAGTGTGTGCCTCACAGTCCTAACTGTAAAGCATACAGGGTGATTATTTGTCCAAAAATTACACTCAGTCCTGGAAATATTGAAGCATCCAAATAGTTTAAAGGAGTATAAGAGAAGCATATCCATCTAGGGGGTTTTTATGTGTTCATAAGGTAGTTCATACTTTTTAACTCCAGCAGATATTGAATCATGCCCCTTACATCCGTAATTAATTTCCATCTGATTGGTCACTTGAGAGCTCTGGTTAGCTTTTTATCTTCCTGCTGCCCAGAGCAACAGTATAGTTTTATTTTAAGCGTAGTATTACATTTTACCTCCTAAAATGTACTGGAATGTCCTGTACAAATGCTAACCTACTTGATGCTTTCTTGAGTAGCATATATTAAAATCATTAAGCTTATTTAATAAACTGTTAGACAATGTTTTAGTTTTGTCTGTCTGCCTCCCATTCATGTCTTCTCTTTGTGGGATGACTGTAATTCTTGTGTGCTTCTCTTCCAGCCCTGGTCATATTTCCTCCTTGAATTCATTACAGAAACAAAATTGTGTTTGGAACCAAAGAATAGGGATGGTTTCACACATCTTGAAGTCTCTAGTTTGTTCAGCTGATGAGCTGAAGAAATAGGTCATTTTAGCCGTATTGGGCAAAAAGCAGTGATTACTAATCATTTCCTTTCTAGCATATTTTCTGTTACAGTACATTTCTTACTCATATACCAAACACTGTCTGTTTAATTGAATAAAAAAGACACGGAGAGGACAGCCGGAAATAATTAGCCATAATCTCTCTGCTTTTTATAGAAAAATTATCTAGTCCAGGAGTATCTTGAATGGAGCCATCTCACTGGAGAAGTCCATATGAATAGAGTGCAGTGCTGTAATGTATTACAGTGCGTAAATGATGAAAGTATCAGAAACTCCCATGTGCCTGGTAAGGAAACGTGTTTGTAATTGCTACCTAAGCAACAGGGGCAAAGTCTGAAGGTGGCCCCAGCAGGAGATCAAATCAGGGCAGCTCATTTTACTTTCACTCACTCAGAAATCCAACATGCAGACCAGCACATGAGCTTTAACATTTTAGAGTCTGAGTCCTTTCCTGAGCCTAAAGGCACCTCACCACTACTACATGATGGGAACGTTGAGAGGACCCTGCTGTGATATTGCCTTAGATCAGAAAAGTTCCTTTGTTTTCCTTATTGAGGCTACTGCTAACCTGCTAGGGAAAATGGGTCTCAGATTTGTTTTCTTAAATCACTGCGCTTGGGCTTTCCATCCGTAGTTGGCTATTTAGCTGTCACCCCTGCTTTTGAGAGATACTAGGTTTCTTCCAACCCTTCTACACAGGATTTCTTTTTTTTCTTACAGTCTAGTGATTGAGAATCACTCATTGTAAAAAAAATTCAAACTAGCATAAAAAAATTTGTGAGGCAGTTGTGCCGCAAGAGGATAGATGAACTGGATTTCCCAGCCTAAATAATGGTCAATGATTCTGGTCTCTGAATGGCCTTGGGCTGGGAGAGAGCAAATGATGATTGTCTTTTCCTATCTGTTATCAGATAAAGTGGAAGGACATCTCCGCAGTCATGTTCTGCTTCTATCTTCAGTTATTCCTCCCCAAGAAACAGCTGCCTCTTACAGACTTAAGTTGGAACTGAGTCTGATGCATATTTCCAGCCTTTACACAACAGTAATTAAAACAACAAGATTATAATTTTAAAATGTTGTCAAACTATGATTGAATGTTATTAAAGAAATACTCAGAATGTGGGTCTTTTGCACTAAGTGGAAAAGTACTCTGTCCTATTTAGTGTTGAGAAATAAAAATAAAAATGTCTTCTACCCACTACTTTTTTTTAGGATACTGGCCAGACACAAAGCTCAGTTTTAAGGAATCTTCACAACCCAACAACTGAAGTTCCCCTTCTTCCCATGAGACCTGAGTTCTGCAGAAAGCCTGTTTCTTGGAAAAATGTATGCTCAGCCTCTTCTTTTACTGCAAAGGAGAGGGCAAAGAAGAGCTGGATGCACAACACTTTCTCTTACCATGTGTAAATTAAGCCTGAAACACTACAATCACTGTGAGTTGTGCAGTACTTCATCTCAGAGGGTTAGTGGAACTTTCTTTGTCTCAGTCCTCCTGAATCAGCCTTGGGATCAAGGGGCGCTGTGTTCTTGGGCTGCATGCCTGGTCATGAATTCTAGGCTTTTGCAGTTCATGACTGAAAAGACTACAGAAATGCTTCAGGAAAATTCTGAATATTT
This sequence comes from Sakesphorus luctuosus, assembly GCA_013396695.1. Taxonomy (NCBI): domain Eukaryota; kingdom Metazoa; phylum Chordata; class Aves; order Passeriformes; family Thamnophilidae; genus Sakesphorus; species Sakesphorus luctuosus. The sequence goes on from VWZD01009844.1 coordinate 95,699, forward strand.
ATATAACATTTTATTCTGTGAATGGGTAGAGTTGAATTGAAAAATCAGAAAACAGCCAAAGGAATTGGGTTGTCAGTCAGACAAGTGTCCAGCTAATACAGTTCTGCAGCTCTGTGTGAAGAATAAAACTGGTCTTTACAACCTATGTCCTCCTCCCAAAGGCCAGTCTGCTCTGGATGCAGCTGGCTTGAAAAGTTAGATGATAAGGATACTGCCCCTGCAGTAAACCCATGTCTTTCTTTCTCAGCTGGCACAAGTGTACTTGAGGCAAAATGGTTTCCCAGCTGATGAAGCATCTGATTAATGCTTACTAGATCAAGATAAAAATAATATCGGATTTCAGTGGCACAAGGAGATTTAGGTTGCCCAGAAGTGCCTGACTTGTTTTTCACATGAAAATCAAAGCACTGTTTCTGGTCTCCTGCAGCAGGGAACTTGCCCACAACATGCCTTCTGCCACAGGGCACAGAGGAGCATTGGCTCTGTATCCCCCATCTTCCCAATGGTGTCTGTTCCATGGCTCACTCAGGCTCATGGCCTGGGCTCATGCCAGCTGTATGCATGATGTGTGGTGCTCGCCCTTATAGTGTTACTTGTTCTTTGGGCTTGTGTCCCGAGTCCAAACTGTATATTCTTCTGTGGCAACCTGGGGCACATGACTCTGCAGCAGCTCCAAAATGAGAGCTGGTGAGAGCGGCTGGTCTCAAGCTGCTGGTGGGGATGCACAGAGATACCCAGCTGCAGCTCTATGCACTGAGGTGACATTGGGCATATTCATCCAAACAGCTCCTTCCTCAGTGTTGCTGTGATGTTAATGTAAATATTGCATTGCAGAAGGGTAACTGGACCAGGCACTGCCCAATTTAAAAATTCCCTTCTCTCAAGTGCTTGTAGTGTGGCATCTGGGATCCTGAGGGACCAGAATGCTTATGGACCTTGCATGCTGCAGAGGGAATTGCATTGTCCTAGCACCAGGCCTGAGGCTCCAGCATTGTTTCATGATCAGAGAGAGAGAAACTGCCTCATCATCAAAGCAAACATATATAAATGTTGCATTTTCTCAGCATGGGAGAAATTAGGTTTTTAAATGGAAGGGTTTTTTCGTGTGTTTTGTATAAGTTTTTACCTTCCCTAATTTCTAAATTACAGTTTATTTAATGATTATAACTTAGGCAGTCAAATACCTTGAAAAAAATGCAAGTAATAATTTAAAATGTTTTTCAGAAATTATTTCTAGTTAATAAATTAAAATGTAATTATGCAGATTTGCCTGGAATTCAGAACCCATTTTTAAATTCACATTTGACATGTTTTCTTCAGGCATTAGGATATTAGGACTTTCTGCAGTCTGTTTGATTCTCACTAAAACCCCTACATGTAATATCACTTGCTGTGCTGTATATGAAATTTAATAGTGCACAAACGCATCAATGATGTACTGTTGCAAAGGTCAGTCTTTATGACTTTGTGTATCATTAAAACAGTAATCAATGCTGAACTTTAGCTGCCTGTGGAGATTATTGGTGTTGAACACCATTTACCTAAAACTTGGAGAAGGTGGTGCTTAATTTGCATTCTAAACTCTTGTATTTTTTGTTCTTCTGTGATGAGCTTAGTAGTTCAATTGATTATTGAGAATATGTTTAAATGTTTAAGAAATATGCATTTATAAGTTTGCAATACTTCAGCCCCTCCAGTTTTATGTAGAAGGAGCTCAGTCCATCCTAAATATGTCTGCCAAATATGTCACATCAAACTATAAAAATAGCCTCTGTATAGAACCTGCAGTAAACTAATGAGTAATCAACATATTTGTGAAAAATACTGTAATATGCAAATGCATAAGCATTATTTATTAATGCTTGTATGGCTGAAAATTCTATAGTATATACATGCCAAAATCCAATATTTCTCAAGTATAAATTTCAGCAGAAGATCCCTCAGTGATAAATTTTGTATTTACCAAATGCAATAGGTCAAGGGGTAAGAGTTTAAACTAAAAGAGGGTCAGTTTGGATTAGATATAAGGAAGAAACTTTTTTACAATGAGGATGATGAAACACTGGAGCAGGTTGCCCATGCAGGTAATAGATGCCCCACCCTCCCTCTGGAAACACTCCTGGTCAGGCTGGATGGGACTCTGAGCAACCTAATCTAATTGGAGATGTCCCATCTCGAGACTGGACTAAGTGGTCTTTATAGATCTCCTCCAACCCAAAATACTCTGTGAGTCTATGAATCTGTGATTTAGAAATGAGTTTGAGATTTAAATAACGTTCCAGTACTTTCTAGCACTTACTTTCAAATCTGCTATTAGAACACCTGTAAACCGAGTGTAGAAATCTTTTATTTCATGAAGGATGATAAATAACATAACTGTTGTCATTTTTCCTTCTCCCAGCATTTTTTCTGTCAATTTTTTTCTTGTTTCATACCGGTATTATTAAGAGGCAGAAGAAACTAGGCACAGTACTGGTTGTCACTTCCATGTGGACATGAAATATCTTAGGCAGGATTCTCTCAAAATCCCCCTGTCTTCCCTTCTGGATATTTCATTAACAGGACTCCCATTCTTCCTAGGATATGGGAAACTAAATATTTCGAGTTATGTTATCAAACGTTTCCATTGTTTGCTTATTTCTTTGGGTGCAGTGCCATGAGCGTGTTAATACCCTCAAACTTCAGATTTTACTTGTCATCTAAACCAGGTGTATTTGTGTCTGGATATAGTCCAAGAATTATTTCTTGCATGTAGGTGGAAGAAAACTCCTATTAGCTGAACCACACATTGTGCTAAGGTAAGCCCAAAACAAAGAGAAGTGTGACACAGTCTTTTCTGCCTATGAGAATTCAGATTAACATGTTATTGTCTTAAATTGCAAAAAAAGATCTGTCATATACAATTGACTAAAACAGAACTGATTTACTCAGTTACTACTGAAAGTTAAAATTATGTGCTGCATGGATTTTTTACTAGAACTGTCTATGGAGTGTGTGACCTTAGTTGATCATGAACCACAAGGAATTTGGTGTAGACGAGCTCCAGACCCAGCAGTTGATCACTATATTTTCCTTTCCTGTCTAGAAAAATAGTCTTCTGGAAATAAATAAATACTTTGAGAAGAACAGCATTAAACCTGGGGCAGTCTTTAACAAAGACTGATTTGATGAGTAAAATCCCATAGCAATAATCAGTCTCCCTCACATCTAAAACACATTGCAGTCACTGAAGTACGACAATAAGACATTAACTCTGAGTCAGAGCTCCTCCCATTACAATTAACAAGTCTGGGCTGCCAAGGCCTAGTCTGGAAGAGGGTGGATCAAGTTTCCTTAGCCCTGTAGGTATGAGAAAGAATGAGGGGGAGACTTGTCCCATATTTGTCGTTCTCTGCTCTTTCTAAAATCTCAGCATCTTTTAGCAGACTGGACAGGGCTGTGAAAAGTGAAACACAGATTTTTCTCCATCCTCCATCCTGTAGCCATGCTATGGATTGGTGAGAAAAGAAGGTGAGAGGAGCTAATAGAGAAACCACATACTACAGGGTGGTCTTTGTGTGTTTAGGAAACCTTTGTTGTTATGGAAAGGAGCTGGGAATGCTCCTTCTTGAAGCTTAGCAGCTGGATCAAGCTGCCCATGTGCATCCCACTCTGTGATGCCAAAGAACTGCAGGGAGAGCAGTTGCTGTGCTCTGGGTACAGGAAAATGAGGACCTGGTGGAAGTGGTGGTTGGAGAGCACAGGGGAGTGGAAGTGAGCCTTGCACTTGGAGCATGTTGGGCCGGTGGCCATGACAGCAATATCCTCATCTTCTGCATGTGTGGATGGAGTTCAATGGTGAAATCAGCCTGTGCTGTGCATTTTTGCTTCTGTTGTGAATTTATGGCATGGCACCAGGGTAAATCACTGATTTTCCCAAAACCTGTTTTCTTTACTGTATGTAATGGCATTACCTCTCAGAGTCTGGGAACAGAACCTGAGCAGGTGATGAGGCTAAAGGCCCAAAACTTGGCAGGGCAGGGGAGCCACACCATCCATGGGCATGTAGGCGAAGACACTAATTTGTGCACATCTGTCCATGAGTATGCGAAAGTATCTGCAGAGGGTTAGTATTGCTTTGATGGTGGATAACACCTTGGTACCTGCTATTTACAATCAGCTCTGCTGAGAAGAACATAAAGATATAAATTGGCTGAAGCATTCTGTGGTGCTTGCTGTAGTCTGCAGTTTAAAATATTAGAGTTTTTGTGGTGATGGGAAGGTTTTTCCTTTGTTTGTTAAAGGACAGGAGGAGACTGCAGGTGAAAGATTACCTGTTTTGAAATACAGATGGTGTGAGGATGATGTCTGCCCTCAGTCTCTTGATGAAAGAGACTGGCACTTCAGTCTGGCACTGAAGCTGTAGCTGTACCAAACAGCCAGCAGTGAATAAAGTTATCAAGGGTGGCTGTTGATCCATACAGGTAGCAGATGCCCCAGGGACCACAGTTTAGAGCCTGAATCATATGGAGGCCTCTCCTAACAGATGGATTAGACACTGCAATCTCGAAACCAAATAACCGTCGATGGCAGCAGATTTATCTCCCATTCACCTGACATCCAGTGAGTCCCATCTTCATCACCATGGTCCCACCACAAAAAGAATCCCTTTCTAATTACTCACTGTGGACAATGGCAGACTGGCCAGGACTTTTGCCAGTGTACTCTGAAGGATGTCAGTCTCACTTGATGTTATTTTTTCAGGTTTTCCATGTTTGTATTTTCCCAGTAAAGTCTGGTTCTCTTCATAGCAAGAAGCTATTCATCATTTTTGAATGCCCAGACAATAAAATTTGGCTTATCAGGTGCTCTTATGATTCCCAAATGCCTAGTTGCTAATCCCTGGAGAATTTGGAAGATTTTTCTGAGACTTTTCCCCCTCTGGGAAATAATAGTTGAAGGTGGTAGAGTAGAATAAAGAATGTCAGGCAATGACAAATAGATGGACTGGCAAACAGTAGAGTATCGATCTGTCTCATGTGCTTAGGAAATAATTTATCATGCTAAATATGACCTGTAACAACTGTGCCTTGAGCCTGAAAATTTTATTGACCATAAAATGGAAAAAAAAAAAAGAAATGTCTTTTTTCCCCCATTTTTTTCAGATATTTTATGTCTAATTACTAACTTTTGCAAAATCCCTGGAAAAATTCAGGTTAGGTTTTTACAAAGGTCTGATGGATCCCCATGAGCTTTTAGTGCAGATAAAAGGCTTATTAAAAAAAAAAAGAACATTTTTTAGCTGACATGACACCCTGGGAATACAGAGTTAGAATCAGTGCTATTTGCCTAAAGATTAATCTCCCTCTTAAGTTTAAGCATTCTTTGATTCACAGCATGGAAACTGCCTAAACAATTTCTTTTATTTCAAGGCTTTGGTAGTGGAAGATACTACAAGTACCATGAGGAAGTTTTCCAGCCCCAGGTTCCTCCCATTTGGTTTTCCAGCTCTGAGTTGTGTTCCTGGGGGTTCAGATTTCCTTTGGATAAAGTGATGAGGTTACAATACGTGCACTGAGCTGGAATTGCTTGCATAGTGTCCAGTCTTTAATGTTGTAGAGTGTTGTACTTACACATTTCAACAAATTTAGCTTAATAGTAATTATTTCTATAGCTTCAGAATATAAACTGATTCATTTTTGCAAAAATAATTGCTTTTGTGGCGTGAGAGCGAACACATTTTTCTGCCTGTAAGTCTGACAAATTAAGACCTGCCACCAGCAAGCCAGCAATTGCTGCTTGTTCCCACTGGAGGGTATCTTAGTTTTTCTACTTAATAGTATAGAAAAGAAAAGTCTCTTTTTTATCTTATTTTATCATGTAATGCATGTGACATTTCAGTTCTTTTCCTAATAGTCACCGTGCTACAGTCATCTCTGTGTGTGAGAATTCACACAAGTGGAGGAGAGCAATGAAGTGCTGTGAGATTTCTCTGTCACTGTGTCCACGTTCTGCTGCTGGTGGGTTCTGTGGCATCAGTGGGAGTCTGGATGAGCACAGCAATTGTTCTTTCTGGTGCTTTTTTTTGCATAGCTTTTCTGGGCTTTTAATTTTTCTTGTGGGCACAAAAATAAGGACTAAACCGGGCTGGGGGTGTTCAGCACTATGGAACGGCTGTTCCCTGCTATGCTTGATAACTCTAATGTGCCAGAAAAAACCCTCTGCTAGCTTTGCTCCAAGCTTCTGGGTTGGTGAGAAGTAGTTAAATGCAACATTAAATTTGGGGCTGATCACTTGCTAGTAGTGGTCAGATTCCCAAAATCTGCTTTCAGATTCTGGCTGATGATATTGCTCTGTGGAGGATTGTGAAGAAAATCCATAATTAGGAAGTTTGGTATTTGTGTATGTGTATGTCATTTTCAGACAGACTTGCTGCTTGATTATAGAATTTGACTATAACTTCTATTATTTTATTTAGTTTTTTAAATTATTGTCCCTGAACTCTCTACATACAGAACACATTAACACTGAGGTAACTGAAGATACAGGTGTGCCAGTGCCTAAAGGAGACAGAGTTGATATATATTTCCTATTTTTTTTGCTTACAGTCCCCCTTACCACCCTAACTAGTTTGTTCTTCAGAAATGGATCTTTATTTTGGTATTCTATCAAGCAGTACTTTTGTAAAAAAATAAGGTGTTTAAGATTTCCTTTTCGACAGCAAATCAGTTGAAGCTGATAATCAGTTCTCTGTTAACTGACTGCAAATTCTTTGTTTTGTTTGGAGATCAGAAATATTTACTAGCATATACCAAACCCCTCCATCTGATTTCCACTTCTTCCACATGTGGATACAGCACTGGTTGGGTCATCCAGGGGTGCCAGATTTCATGAAAGAATCTTTATTAATGCCCCATATGACACCTGACTACACTTTTTTGTGTATTTTTCAATAGATCTGACACTTCCAGTCCTGTCAAAATTCATTGAAAAAATCTTGATCCTTCTTTCTAACATTTCAGTATCCCTCATGCACATTTGGACATCTCTGGAAGGCAGATATAAACACAAAAACTCAGAATATTTAATTTTTATTTGTACATAAGTATTGAATTGAATTCTTTTGGGTACTTCTGGTATTTAGGCAATAGCAGAGATAAGCTATGGTTTATGTTTAATTTTTAGATGACAAAATATAAGTTAAGATGTTTGCAAGTTTGCCCCTGATGGATGCTTTTGTTTTGTTAACATTAAGGTTTTATTCTGCTGTAATCAGCAGTTAAGTTGATTGCATCAATATTTTCACAGCATAACCAGGTACAATGTATCTTAACATGATTTTCTCTTTTCATTATCAAATTTGTCTCATGTGTAGGATAAACTTCATCTGTTGTAGGATAAATACAGTTTTAGTTCAGTTTGCTAATGTAGCATATGGGAAAGTTTGTGATAGCTATTCTTGGCAGTAATCTTCCAATTTTGGTTGCAGTCCTGGCTACGACTGGAGGCTTGACCTCTTGTGGCTGTCTGGACCAGAGATGGTAATCTTCCCAGGATATGGGTGAAAACAAGAGGTTTGGTCTCTTTAGTCCATGAAATTGTCTGTTCATGCAGAAAACACCATGGGCTGTTGAAACTGCCATGGGGACATTTGACCTGGAGTTGTCCTTCAAATGCTGAAGCTGTTCCAAACTTTTCTTCCATCTAGTTGTTTCTGGCAAAATGTCAGAAAACACTGCATTTTTTGGCTGCTTTTGCTGTAAAGCAGGTGGTACCTATTGTTTGAAGGTAGTGGAGTCCAGGGGATAAAATACAGAGGTGCTCCTCCAAGGTGGGGTTCTATCCAGTTTCTGAAAATGCAGGTTCTTCTTCACAAGCACAGAAATGGCCCCCAAAACTTAGGAGTTAGTGGAAAGTTGTTTCAAGTGATCTCTGTAAATGTTTTGTACTGTATGGAAAGGGTTCACTGGTTCTGTTACCCACCATTTGTCTTCCTTCCAGAACAAACAGAAGGGCTTTGGGGAAGAATATGAGCAATACAAACTCAGATACACAGCAAAGGGAGTGACACAGCTAAATTCAGGATAGGGGGGTGCCTGCAACTGTGTTCTGAATTGCTGGTTTTATTTCAGCCCAAGACCATTCTGAATGCAGGGAATTTCAGCTGGTCAATCATTGTGTTCATCCACTGGCTTGCACTTTGTGCAGCAGCATTTTAGGTTTTCTGTTTGACTTGGGAGGATATTAGGCCGCCTGTGCCCTCTTCCAGCATCTGATTCTAGTCTGGCAGATCCCTTGTTGCCAGGTGGCATCTGCCAAGAGTAACTTATATATTTCACATCTCAGAATAAGTGAAAATACTAATTTTTCCAGGTCCACTGTGAAATGTAAATACACTAGTGATGTGACAGCAATGGACAACCTGCTTTGGCCCTCAGCCTGGGAAGCCAGACCTCCAAGAGAGGCTCCAGCAGAGGCCTCTTCCCTTGATACCACTTTATCAAAGGTAAATAAGTTGAGATTTGCTAGCTATTGAACATGCTTTGTGACTACTAATTAATTGAATACAGATTTGAATGTGAGGCTCATTTTTAATCTTTTGCAAATCACTATTAATCTGTCCTGTTTACACTTCCATGCTCTAAGCAGGAACAATTCTTATTAATCAATACACCCATTTGTTGTTTTCCCATGAAAGGGAGCAAGGATTTGCTGCCTGTGCGCTTTATGCATAGGGATACCACTGCTAGGATCCCATGAGTCTGCACTGGAGGGAGTCTGGGAGCTAAAGGAGCCTCACAGTTAAGCAGATTAACAGTGATTTCTTCAGTCTGGCAGCAGGTGCATGTAACTGATTCTGTGCTTTGCAAGATGATACTTCATCAAATAAAGGCTCTGTCAAAGTTAATTAGTTACATTTTTATTTTGCAATTTGCCTCCATGATGACATCCTGCTGGCACTGAAAAGTGCTCCCAAAAAAAGTAATTTTTGCTCTAGCTGGTAGATTTTATGAAAACATGTGAAGGAAAATGAAGGCTGTGTGCTTGATTTTACTTTATTGGTTGGTGCTGACAATATAAATCCTATTTGAACCTTTTGGAGATTTTGGCCAAGCTGGCAACTTTCAGGAATCTGTCATCTGTCTTCATGTGATAATGTCTCGTGCTCTTGTAGTGAAGACATGAATGCACAGAAACCTCTGAACTGTGATCAATACAAGAATGACCATCATTTCATATATTGCTTGTGATGTTCTTTTATGTTCTGTTCTTCAAAGTGCTTATCCCTTATTCTGTGAAATTATATAAAACAATTGGGCTGAAACAATGTCAGTGAATGAAGTTAAGGTGCTCATCCACCTGTTAGATACCATTTCTGTCATAACCCCCATATTGACTATTTATTTCATAGCTGCCAAACTGCTTGGCAAGGGGTTCAATAGAAAAATCTGCATATTCACAAAACTTTGGGCCATCTTTCTAGAGATGAGGACCCTATCAGCTCAAAGAATGAGATAGATAAAGTCTGGAGGAAAATTCTCATTAATTAAAGATGGTGATTTTTCACTTATTGCCCCAAATACTATAGGCAGCATTCACAGAAACACTTAAAAACAATGCAAATATATGGTAGTAATTCCACAACAATTATAGCATTATAAAATTGCACTGTATGTTGCTTATCTTTCAGCAAAATAAAAAAAATGTGTAGAAAGACCTTCTTTTTAGATAGAGGATGTAGTACAAATCGACTGAGACATGATAATTGCTTCATTTTCTTTAGAAGCCTGAAAAGTAGCTTTTACTAATAATCATCATTGGCTGAGTTGTTGAAGAATTGTGTTGTTCTTTTATCTGCAGCTAAAATCAGATGTGCCATTTTACAGTTGCAAAATCCATAGTCTATGCAAGCTGCCAACAAAGGCTCTGACACTGCAAGCCCAAGAGGTTATTTCTGGACAAAATAACATCACATTGATGTACGTAATGTCAAATGATAGTAGCTTGTATGGTGTCTTGTAGTCTTGTAAGTTTTAGTTTCTTTTCCTTTATTTTGGGGACAAGAAACACCTAAGATAATAAATGCCTTACTAACAGAATAAGAGGACTCATTCAAATTTGGGTCCTTCGTTCTCTCAGGATTATTTAAATATTCTAGGCAGGAAACTTCCGAATTATTGAGGCAGGGTTTTTTTGAAACAGCACTGTTCTATGAGGCATCTCTGCCAAAGTATCTCATGTATCACTGGCACTCACATTCAAAAAGTGTTGGGATGAGAATCTATACAGGCTCTGACTGTGGTGACAATATGGTAGATGAATTTCCATTCTCCAAATTGAGAGGCATTTCTTCATATGAAAATTGTTTTACCCTTCTCCTCGGACAGTGGAAGGAGATAGGCAGTTCAGATAGTGGCGGAAGCACCTTTTTGAGGTTCATGCTTCACCCTCATTATTATCTAGAGATAAGGGAGCCTCGCCTTGTTAATCATCAAGGGTTCAGTCACACCTTTCTGTTTGTAGTGGGGCATTACACTTACATTCAAAATCCGGACTTTCTTTTTATTTCTATTCTTAATCAGCAAGTTCTTACTGTGCAATGGGAAAAAGTTAGTTGGGGAGCAGAGTGGTGCTGTTCCATGAGGGAAATAAACTGGGCTCTATGGTGAATCTCAGCAGCTTGTTGCTTCTTCTGGGAAGCATCCTCAGTCAAGTGGACAGCTTTCCACGGTTTTGTTTTTTAATGGGGTGGCCACATCCTCCCCATTTACCCCCACCACCTTCATCACTTGCAAAACTACTGTGACAGGGTAACCCACAATTACCAGCAGCAAAAACCCATCATTACATTTCCATCAGACTGTGCAAATACTCATTTTAAAACACAGGAAGTCCTGGCGTTGTTGCCTAACTACATTCCTTAGGAAGGAAACAAACAGGCAGGGGTTAAAATCTAGGTGACTGGTGATACCATCTTGACAAGCCTGGTTTCTATGCCAGTAAATTTCAAAAAGTGGTATGACTGTATCCTCCTGCATTTCCTGAGACAGAGAGGTAACTCTCATGAAAATCAACAATCAGCAAGAAGTAATGGGGCTCTCCCAAAGCAAGATGCAAATTTTATTTTGTTGTTTCGTTATTCAAATGAAAAAAACCCCACATTTATAAGTCAATTTCATTGGTTATGATCGCTCTCTACATGTGCCATTGATGTCCAGCACTAAAATACTGAGTCAATAGCTTCCACTTAAAGTGAATGCTTTCTCAGTGCAGTGTTTATTTCTTCACTAACTTTTACTTTTTTTTAAAGTCCTTCTTTACAGGTCTGTAACTCATCAACATATGGGTCTAATTAGCATTTATTTAGTTGGAATTGATGGGTGGCTTGGAACAGGCTTCAGGAATCTTTGACTGTGTAACTAGGGACAGACTTTGGATTGACATGTGGCTATTACAACATGCATACATTGCTAGAAATCTTATGGAGGATTAAACATGCAAGCACAAAATATGCACTTTCTGTTCCACAGTGGATAGAAACAAGAATTCCCAAAGATGCTGTACTTCAAGTATTGGAGTATTTAAGCTGAAAAAACAAAACATATGTTTAAAATTTATTATTTTCTAACGGTCTAAGTGATTTTTTTTTCTTGTTTTACATTCCTTAGGGGTTATTTTAAGTTAAAATTACTTAGGAATGCTATCCATCCTATCAAGGCTGTGTGATACTCAGCTACTGTAATGGCTGTGGATGCATGCTCCATGCCAAATTGCTCCCTACCTTGCAATAGGAATGAAAGGACAATTATGTAATGTAACTAACCAGGGGACAATTTGGGACAGAATAATCTCTCCTGACCTTGGCATCTGAGAAACTTTTTTAAAATTTATAATCATGGGTCTAACCTTAATATTGGCCTAAGCATGTATGTTCTCAGAACATCAGTGACAGAGAACTTTTTTCAAGGTTTGTTGTTTGTTTGATTTTTTCCCCCATTGTTGAATTTTCTCCAAAACTAAAAACCAGCAAGAAAAGCAGTCCAAACTAGAATAATAGAAAGGCTGGAGCATCTGGCAAAGTTCTGTGATCAGTAGGTACAATATTATTTTTCTTGGAAGTGTGGGTGTGGAAGATGGGTAAACTACTTTGGTTTTCCGTTGTGATAAATTTTCGGGAAGACCTGAGCTACTGGAACTTCTTTTTTCATAGACACTTTTTGGAATTTATGGTAAATTTAGCAATCGGGAAGTAGAGTCATCCTTCCTTACTTATGATGATGAAGTGCAAATATCAGCTCTTTATTCTCCTGAATGTCATATGACTTGAGAATTGCTGTGAATGTTGGCTTCTCGGACTAAAAAGAACAAACAGAGTGTTCTCCACTGAAAGGCCACTGGGTTCACAAGATAATTAAGCTCAATAGAGCAAAAACTGCTGCAGTCATGTCGTGTCTCTTTGCACAACTGTATGCCTCACATGTCTCTTAATACTTTGAACACAGATAGATGTTATCGGCTTTGAGTTGCATGACAATATTTCATTTTCTCTTACTATTATAGCCATTGTAATTATTTAGTCCTTATGTTCTGGTTAATTGTCTCAGTTCAAACAAAGTTACTAACTTGGAGAAAAGTAGAGGAAGCCTGAAACAGTGATTTGGTATCCACACAGTATATGAGTCAGAGTCAACATTGGTATACCAGTAGGAAAAAGCCATCAAGAAGTCTTCATGTATGACTACTTCAGTAGCTCCTAATGTTTGGAATATGAAATAAAGGCAGCATATCTGATAAGATCATCTAGATAAATGTGGAGTTCTTTATGGTTGCTAGTATACAGTCTACTTAAGCTCAAAACCTGTGATGTCTTGGACAGTCAAACCACTTCGAGGAGGATCAAATGTACAGCTCCCTTTAGTAGAGGCAGCAAAGTTCAGTGGTAACTTGATCACTGTGTAAATGTCTGGCATTTCCTTCTATTCAAGGAAAATTGCATGGTACACATTTACTCTCAGCCCAATCCATCAAGAGGCCTGCGTAAGCCAAGAGTGTATGTTCTTGTCAAATATTTCACCCACGATTCTTTTTTTTCATTCTGACGTTTGCTTGAGAGTAGCACAAAGTGGGTATGTGTGGGTGTGTAGGGGAGAGAAAGGCTTTCTTAGCTGAGAGCCACACATCTGGTATTCCCTCCATAGTTATCAACTGGCCAAGCAAATATCCTGTGTGGCATCCTTCAGAGAAAAACTCAAAGATCTCTTCCTTTTCTCTTTATAGTGGTTTCCCTATAATTGTTGCTTTGTGTGGTTTTGATGTAAGAGAAAAAGGAGACATTGCTTGGTTTTCAGAGTGCCTTTCAGGTGCCACTCTGAGCATTCCTGATATAACCATTTTTATGTTACACAGATTGATTAGTTGTTGATGAAATTCTAGCTAGTAGTTAGCGAGGAAAGAGGAATTTTACAGAAAGTTTGCAGCTTACTTTGAAGGAAACTACAGCAGTCTGAACCATCACTACATTTTGCAAGGCCATCTCAGCAATGTCTCTCACATTCTGGCTCCCTGAGGATGCCTGGAGAGTGTCAGCTGGTCACATGTTGCCCTTCTCTTCTGCTGATGTATACCTGGAGTCCTATCACTGAAGTCACCACATGTATGTGAAATTGGCACTGTTTAGATTAGTTTTCTAAACCCTGCCTTCCACATAAATTTGTTTTGAATATGAATACAATAAGAATAAAACCCTATTCTTCTAATGTTTTCCAGTCCGTTGGGTGAATGACTTGGGGTTCAACTACGGACCTGGGGGTGTCAGGTTGTTTTTCCTCTGGTGATTAAGTGGCAAGGTGAGTTCATATTGCCAGAAGCATAGCTGCAAATAGGGAATGGACTGAGACAGATGAAGGGTTTTGTTTTGCAGACAGGCCAGACTTATTTTTGGTGGCTTTGGCTTGGTCATGTTTCAGAAACCTCATTCGTAAGGGTTTTTCCTGCCTTCAAAACCTCACTTGTTTTAACAATAACAATAACAAATTATAAATGTCTCCATCTGTAAGAGAACTAACTCAATCAAATTGAAAGGCTTGTGTTACCCAAGACATAGGGAACAGTGTACTTGAGTGCTCTGCAAACATTATCCAGAAACATTGCTCTTAGGCCCTGTGGAGGTTTCTAGACAGCAGAGTGGATACAGAATTTCATGAAATAGCCATCTTCACGAGTAATGTTAGAAGCAGGACTGCTTCCAAGCTGCCTTTTAGGCTGCTGATCTCAGTTTCCTCGCAGGTGTATAGGTAGCTTAAATATAAACCTGATATTTCACCTGGCATGGTAGAAAGGATGAACAGTAGACAGTGCCATCATTGGTTTCCTTAACTAATTCTATAGTTCTATAGTTTCTTTCTTGCTTATTATTATCTGGCTAGTTTCTATCAGAACCTGAGTTATGGGGTATAAGGTGACGTAAGACCTCAACAGCGTAATCTCTCCACACTAGCCTGCACTGAAACCTTATTTGTGTGTGAGACAGGAAGAGTTTTCCAGGCCCCCTGCACTGCTGTTTTGAGGCTTGTGATTAATACACCTTAATGAACAGAACCCTTCTAATGGCTTAAAATAAAGGCCTTTGGTCTGAAAAACCTGTCAATCTGATATGCATTTATAATGGAAAAAAAAATTGATTTTGCCTATGTTTGTTGTAGAAATGATAAATACAACAAAGTATTGATTAAGGAAGGGAGAGAAGATATGTTTCATAATAGAATAATTATTTTAAAAATATAGCAAAAGCTACTTAAATCTGGAGCTCATTTTCATTGTATTTTACTGTCTAGTGAATTAGAAATAAAATGCGTTATTTTATTTGAAAATATAAAGTAAATCCAGATGTTTATATTCGGCAATGTCACTAGAATCTACAAGGAGCATGTTATCCTGTTAGATTTATTCCCCTGAACACAACCAAACAGCTCATGCTGAGTAAGACTGGGGCTTCCGTTCAAACAGCAGTGGTAAGAGTGTGGGACTGGAATCTCCTGTATGAAGGGAAAATTTTAACAGTAATACACATAAAGTCTGTGAAAACATAATACACTGGGCTCTTTGTGTTTTAGAAACATGCAATGTTTTGGATTTGGTTGTTTTTCTTTTTTTTTTTTACTTTGAGAATTTTGGTGTGTTGCATTTGCAACTGCACTAAAGGATTTATGTTAAATCCATCTAAAAGGGCACCAAAGCGTTCGCTGGGGAAAGTTGTTCACTGCCTGAGAAAAGTTTTTGCTTTTGATTTCACCTGATTGGTGTTTATGTTTGGCTTTTAGCTCCATCAGAGTCCTCAAAGCTGGAGACATTTGTCAAAAGGAAAATGATTCCTTACTTGAAGGGGAGACTGAGGTGTTTGAATCTGGAGCTTCACTACATAAATCCTCCCCATTATCTTTTATGGGCCAGGTTTTCATCCTGTGGGAAGATGTTCACCCAGGGCAGGTTTGCAGGGACTGAGATCCTTCTTTGGCATACGCTGGCCATAGGCCTGATACTGAGGAGTGGCTGTCTGGTTAGTCTTAATGGCACACCAGTTCTGAGAAGGAGAAATGACAAGGTCCTGCTTCTTCTAGAGTCCCATCTGGTGAAAGCACTGGCAGGGAAAATTAAGGCAGTCTAGCATGAGTTTAAATCTTATTGAAAATGCAGTGCTTTATATATGAACAAATTGAGCCCCATGGACTAAAGGAGGAATTTATTAGTAAAAGAAGCCTCGTAGTACTAAGCCTCTGTGATGAAAACATCCTCTGGTGAAAACATCCAGCATGATCCATGATTTGTGATTTTTGCTTCCTTCAACTACTGTGACAATTTTTTTGTGCATGTGTGAAAGTGTATGGCAGTTAAACTGTTTGAAGCATTACAGTAAGTGAAGTCGTTGGGGTAGGAATAGAGGTGTGGGGACTGCTCAGACAGTCTTTTTCCATTCCTGTCAACAGTTTTAGTTTGGTTCCTTGATTGTGTGCATCAACGCAGTCTTTATTTAGATCACCACATCCTATTTTTCATTCTGAGGCAAAATCAGCCTTCCCAAGACTGCTGTGATCTCAAAGTGACTAAATACTGTTGTGTCTGACACAGTAACGAAAACTGCATGTATTTATCCTGTGTTATTCACCAAATCATATATTTTGTCCATATACATTGACACATAATGTCCACAGTAAAACACTTTTCACACAGAAAAATGCCACCAATTCACCACAAATAAATAAATAAAAAGAATCCCTCCTTGAGGAAAGAAGCTCTTCAATAGCCAGACAGATTATGGGAAATAATGCTGTAAAGTATCTGAGTGTCTTGACAGACTTTGCAAGCTCTTCTCATGCTCTTGTGAGGCCTAAGTGAGGATCTGGCATGGTGGGACAAGGGAAGACAGCTGTGTCTCCCAGTAGCCATGAGAAGATAGAAGGCTCTTGGGCATACAGTGAAATGTGGAGGTGTCTCTGGGAAATTCAGGACTCGTTGGACTCTGTCACAAACCTGCCAGAGGTTCATTTATCCTCATTCCATTTATAATGCTAGACCCCACTTACAGCTGAGTGTGCCACATCTGCTGGCAGGATCCTTGTGAACTTTTCTTTTGTGTACTTTGAACAATGTTCCATGGAAATTAATCCTCATAGATACTTCTATGAGCTATGTGAAGAACATTGCCCTAACTTTAAAGGTGACAGTAAAAACACAGAGAAATTAATGGTCTTTGGTGACCTGAAGTAAGCTCTTTGGTACTTGGAATATCTGATCTGAGATTCCTTTAAAATGTGAATGTTAAACAGCCTATATGTACTATATGATATGTTCAAAGCATGACTCCCTCTGTACAACTTCATTCATAGTTCTGTATGCTGAGAATTTTTAAGCCAGACTGAAGAGTGTCCTGTGAGTGTCTGGAATTAACACTTTTGAAGTTTCTATCTTACACAAATGTCACACATCCCATGGGGGCTGTGTCAGAGAGAGGTACATCAATTCCTTTTTCAGCACCAGTATTTAGTTGCCTGAAGCAAGATCACTCAGCCTTAGCGTGATTTTCCCTGCAACTGTGTCTCGTGACTGCTCATCATTCTTATTTCCAGGAAACAAGTAGAATCACTGAATATGTCTGTGAAAGGTTCACTGTATGTAGTACAGATAAAATCTTTGGGGAGATACGAGGTTTACAGTTAAGTAGTCTGCTCTGAATGCATAGGTTATGACTAGTACAAAGGTATTCTGCCTGGATTTCACAATGATTGTACATTCCTTTTACCCCTGTGACTGTATTCCCATTGCAGCCGACCTCAAGTCTTGCTGGGAAACACAGAGCATGTTTTTTAAAAAGGAATAGTTTTGTTTCCCTTGTTAAATCTGGAAGAAAGACTCTTCCTGCTTCTTAGAAATTATAGAATTGATTTTGAGTCAATCTAAACTGAAAAGTATGCAGGACAAGAAAGAACTCAATATTGAGGATGTAGCTTAATTCTTTTGGCAACTGAGGAAATAATGCCAGAAGAGAGAGATGCTGGCTATATTACTAGTGACAGAGTATGGCTATTTGCCTCACAGTAAAAGACGAAACTTGTCTCTTTTAGAATCTAAGAAATGGTGGAGTCAAGTCAAGAATATCAAAGGATATTTCTCATACTGTGTCAGCAGCAGTATGAAAAAACCTCCAAAGTCATAGCAGGCAGAATGATGCAGAAAACTTGCAGAGTTCAAAATAGAATCTGAACAAGAGGTCGAGGTTTATAGTAGAGATAAAATGGATTAAGAAGTGTGTCTTAAATATGCACTTCTTGCAGTTTAATTACTTTAAGTTCCTTTGGTAGCGTGACAAACATCAGTGTTTTGACGTTTAGAGATGCATGATCCTTTGTTTTCAGGTATTTTTGTACAAGTCTCATTCTAAATTGACTCTAGGTCTACAAGGTGATTTGACACTGACCAGTAGCAGTAGGTCTTCTTCTACTGTTGGTTCTTGTCCAAATCAAACATTACTTCCTTGACAGATTACGAGAAACAGATGACTCTCTCCTTCTTCGGTAAACAGAAACCTTGTTTCTTTCACTGAACATTCTCTTCACTACCCCTGTTTTTCTAGCAGTATTTAAGTGATTGGTAATTACGTTGCCCCTGTGCCCCTTACATCCCAAGATTCTTTCTGCTGTGGTCAAATCTTTCCTGCCTTTTTTTGGAAAACAGGAGTGTGACTTCATCATATTGTGTAATCAAGTTTAAAATAGAGCAGTAAAAGATTGTGCAAAATCGTATTTTGTATTTCTGCAATAAGCTTCATAACCTGAGGGTAAAAAGAAATAGAGGTCATTGATCTAAAAAGCAGTCTATTTTCAAAACAATCCACGTATTTTTTCTTTTTTAATTTTGTATCTTGACCTTAAAATTAATAGTTTGATATGTAGATTTGCTGCATATAGCAATTTTTTTCCAAATTAATGTTTTTAACTTGTACTGTAGTTCAAAGTATGTTGTGAAAAGATCTACACACATTTCATCTGGGTAGAAGTTTTTTGGTTGGTTTGTTTGTTTTTTTCTGTTTATGGTGTGTGTTTTTTGCTTGTTTGTTTCCCATAAAAGGAGGGCCTTTGTTTTAAAGTTGTAGTGAACAATAAATTGTATTCATTCAACTCTCATCCAAGTAATGGCAAGAACTTTCTTAAATTATCTAACAAGGCCCACTATAAAGTCCCTAAACAAGTAAGCATTAAAATCTGCTCTTAGAAAAGGGTAAACCTATTAAAAAAATTATTTTGAGTTACTTCTATATGATTGCACTGCAAGTCAGGCTGCTTCTTGAATGTAACCTGAAATGTACTTCCAAGAATGATAATAGTTTTCTTTTTCAGGAATCCATTATAGTTATAAAGGTACAAATAAGTTTTCCTTATCGTTTTCAGATTTATGTCTCATGTAAAAAACTCCCATATGGTCATTTTGTACAAGTCAAGGTCTTTTGGCATTTGTGCTGTTAAGACAGTGATTGATGATATGACATATTATAAAAATCTTATTTCTGGTTGTAGCAAATGATCCTTGAAGTGGTGTAGAAGTGAGTCTTCAGTGGTTCAGAAGAAATTGTTCACTAATTCTCCTTTAGAGTAATAAAACTATTAATTGCATGTGAGTTCTATTTATTTCCATTCCACTGGGGATGTCTCTCCCCAATTTTCTGTGCACTTTTACAACAACAGAAGTGAAAAGCAGGTAGTAGCATAGCTTCATCTAAAATCAGCTGCATACCCATTGCTTTGCTTTGTCTTCTCCAAATTAAGTCAAATTCTAGGTAATTCTCATCCATTGACTTTCTTTTCCAGTGGAGTGGTTAGTAAAAGAATTTGTTTTAATTCTGCTGGAGGGCAGAAAGGTCTAATCCCAGGAATGGGTCAGCCAAAGGTATGCTATGTGAGTTACAGCAGGTTACCTTTGCTGCACTGTAATTAATATGGTCTTTGACTAAACCAGGGCTTGGGCATTGAACTCAACATAAATGAGTGTGACTTTTGGTGTAATGAATTTCATTTTACTTAATATTTCAGATGGTTGCTGTCTTCAAAAAATTAAGCCTAACCTGTAAAATACACACAAAGATTAGACATGTGATGAACCATGGGAATGCTGAACTTGAACAAACAATGGAAATGTGCTGGCAAAGGACTCTCAGTCCCTGTTTTTTACTCTCCCAAAAGAGAGTATTCTGGTAGGAAATTATCTTTTGCTTGCCTTTCTAAAAGTAGTCTTTGCACTTACTGATCATTCCATGTTGTGCACACAGGCTTTGTCAAGATCTGATTTGCTCCCTAAAAGATGGGAGATGGAAGTTGGAGTGATCCTTGGACTAGCAGGACAGGGGCCTGACTAGTCCTGACCCATTCTTCAGTACCCACAACAGCCAAGTAGGACAGATCTGTAGATGGTTACAAAGTCCTAACAGGAGTTCAGATCATGAGACAAAATCAAGCCATAAGGAGAGTAAAGGTCAAACCAGGAAGTCAATGCATAGGTCAGGGTTAGGATTATGTTCAGTGATCAGCCAGCAGGTCTGTAGCAACAAGGCTAGGCTGAGGTCAAGCTAGGAAATCAGCCTGAGGTTAAGGGTCTTCTATGGCCAGACATGGCTGTGAGGAATGGCACTTTATCCTAGCCCAGGGAAGGATGGGAGGCTCAGGGCTGAGCTTGAAAAGGCTTCCTGGGCTCAGGGGTGTGGGAGCAGTCTCAGGTGAGTCTGGTTATGGCTATTTAGGGTGAATTAGTGCACTTGGGGCCCTGGCAGACAGGAGCTATCCTGTTGTGTGCTCCAGAATGTTTAAAGGAAATGGATTCTTGTTGTTTCTTTGTTATCCTGGTTGTCCCTTCCTCCCTAATAGAACTACCAGTATATGAAAACAGCACAGGTAAGACATGTTTCTTCTTTTAATATACTGAATTCTTAACAAAGCTCTTCTTCCCACAGTGAAGTAATTGCTAAATTTCAGAGATCTTTGTGGTGCCTTTTAAAATCTCCATTCATCATACTGCTAATGTTCTCCTGAAACATCACAAGTAGGACAAAAACACAAGGTGTTTCATTGTGAGTTGAAATGACTTATGAAAGCAAATTTCTACAATCTGCAGAGCACTAACTGAGCAAAGACCAAACTTTTTGTTTAGTTTGGATATTTCTTGTTTCTTAAGGACCTCTTAAAATTCCTAAGTGAGGTGTGTGTGCAGAGGAAAAAGTACAATTGCTGTCATCTTACAGTGTGCTGGTGGAAGGAAGGAGAGAAAGAGCCTGGACTCCTGCATCTGAAGATATCCTGACAAGACTAAAGGGAAGGGTGTTTTATCCTATAAAGCTAAGACTGAGCTGCTACTTTAATATGTCACAGAGGGGATAGGAGAAACTCCTGTTTCTCTTCATTAGAAGATGTAATTTGAGTTGCAAACAGCTGAAGTGGAAACACCTGTCCTCACCTGGATAAATGCTCTCCATGAGGCAGGTCCAAGCCTTCTGTAAATAGGTTCACATTTCTATAGATGTGAGCCTAGCAGTTTTATGGATTTTTTTGTTAAAATTGCAGCTTTATAAGAAACCCCATTTCTTATCTTTTTGCTGGCTGGCCTCCTTATCCTTGTGTGGTACTAGATTGACAATGAATTTAAAATAACTTTGGTATTTGATTGAGGCACACATACTTCAATTTACCTCCTACATTCAGGATGCTGTACAGTTAGGAACTTGATAGAAACCTGCGAGTAAGCACTCAGTAAAGAATATAAAAACCAGCATGGAGATGGGAAAAGATGGTGGCAAGAAGAACTGAACAGCTCTTGAGGAAGAGAAACCGATCTTTCCAACTGGTCAGGAATCGGGTATCCAATTCAATGAGGTATTTCAGCGCATATTTATATGATAGTTTATGACCTTGAAATTAAAGGAGAACCTACATAAATGTCTGGATTCTTTAATGTAATGAAAGTCAAATGGTCTCTTTCTGTGCTGCTAAGAGTTAAAATACAATGATTCATTTTTTCCATTTGTGAAGTTCTGCTGGTTTGTTTCTTTTAGCAAGTTCACTCTACAGATAGATCAGTACCTGATTGGTAGTGAGTTGTGTAGCATATCCTGTTCACTTTTTCCCAAATTCTCCTTTTTTTCTCCCTTATATTGTGAAATTCTCAAACTATAATTGTAGGAAACAGGGGTTAATTCTGAGAACATAGATTGCCTATCAAGAAGCTCTTTTTAAAATAAGATTTCCATTTATCCTCTGAACAGGAAATTTTGCAGAAATTTACTCTGATCCTTGCTTAATTGTGATTTCCAAGGCCCCTGTGAT
Organism: Sakesphorus luctuosus; assembly: GCA_013396695.1. NCBI lineage: Eukaryota > Metazoa > Chordata > Aves > Passeriformes > Thamnophilidae > Sakesphorus > Sakesphorus luctuosus. The sequence goes on from VWZD01009844.1 coordinate 117,538, forward strand.
ATTTGTTGTGTTTGTAGGACAATATATAACTGCTATCTTCTCTCACCTTGGGTACCTTAAAAATAATGCCAGCTGTCTCATTACAGGGTTCTGCAATGAGACGGAAAGTTGCTGTCTGGAAATAGTGCTGTAATTAACCTGTTACCCTGCCCTATCACTAATGACTAACTGTCTGAAACTCCTTCCCTGGAAAATACTGTTCTGCTGACATCAAAAAACTCACACTGTATGGGCAGTACTCATGGTGATTTCAGTCCTCCTGACTCGACTCTAGGAGTTTCCAGAACTCCTTCAACTTGATGGAAAAGTAATGGAAAAAACCTGCAGTGTAAACACTTTACATGCAGGGCAACCTCCCTGATTCTGTGAAATGTGATGAATGTGCAGTGGCATTGACAGTGCACAGTTTAATGAGAGCTTGTGTCTTTGTTTTACTGGCTTTTATTTGGAGATAATCTGACTGGGTGCTTCTTCAGAACTGAGCCCTGCTTGCAGGGATGTCCTGTTTTTCATGCTTCCCTCTTTTGCCATTTTGTGTTTTAATTCTTTATTCCTGTTGGCTCTGGGCATCTGGCCCTGCATGTGAGGGGGCCTTACCAGAGAGATAAAGTAACATCTTGTGAGTTGCTTGGAGCAAACAGTTTAGAAGAGGAGAGTTTCAGTTTGGTGAATAGTTTCTGTAAAGAAAAGTCATGTACTCCTGAAAAGCAATAATAATTCTTCTTGAAGTGTCACAATAAAACTCAAACTAGAGAAATTGTTTCATTCTGAAACACGCACACAAAAGATGAGAAGTCAAAAAAATGGTAATATTTACACTGGCCTGCTTCTAATCTCTATTTCTTGTATTAAAAATGCTACCTAAAATAATTTTGATTTGGATTCTGAAAACATAGTTACATTTTCTAATTGTGTACTACAGTTTTCCACTTCATTGCAAATAGCATAAATGTAGTGGGAAGTGGCAGAGTATCTCTCTTCAAATGGCCTTTGGTTCTTCTTCCTTATTCAGCATTGACAGTTGAGTGACCCTTTGCTATTTTTAAGCTTCTTGGACAGATTTTCATGTTTAAGAAGTTATTTGTAGGCAAATGCTGTTTTCTGCTCAGTAAGTTCTTTCTCCTTCCCTCCTAACTATTCTTGCAACTTAATTTAAATGAAGCTGCGTTTCAGTCACACTTGCTGGACTGTGAAGTGGGTACACATGGAAGTATTCTAACCAGAAGCCACAGAACACACAAGTATGTTCTGTTTTACCCAAGTTCAATGCATGTTGTGTGGTTTCTGTGTAAATATATTTAACACCATCTTTAAGAAGGTATAGATCTGTACATTATGAAAATAGGTAACCTGTAAATTGTGGGCTTTTTAAAAGAATTTATTTTCCTGAAAAAAACAGAAGGATGACTTCCTGGCGTTACACTTATTCTTGGTGAATAAGTTGTGATCCTTTTGGTTGCTTCAGTTTGTGAAGAAATTGGAATCTGCAGGAACAGTCCTTAGCACATTCACAGATTATATTTATCAACACTATAGTCTAAAGGAAAGTCATTTTAATTGCAATGGATGTTTATTTCAGAATGATAAACTGCAGAAGTTTGGTTTGGAATGGTAAGTAGCTTCTTGCAGAATTCTGATTCAATTTAAATATTTTGTTTTATTTATCTTTGGGCATAGAGAAACAGGTTTTTGCTGTATCAAACTTTATCACACTGAACAAGACATGGTTTTCTATGGTAGCTGACTCACAGATGATGAAATATGGGACTATGACTTCAAATGTGGTAACCTGATTTTTCTTCACTTAGTACTTGAATACAGCTGATCATCCCTTAAATGAGTAAAGCATTATCCATTTAATACTATCTGCTTCGTAGTATATACGGTTTATTTTGCTTTAGCAACCTCTTTATGCTAAAAAATTGCAATTTCAGTTTAGAAGTTCCTTTAACCACATAAGCTGATCCTTCTGGTTAAGCTGTAAACTTGTAGCAGCTGTTCTGACAAGTAAACCACACCTTTGATAAATTGATTTCAATAGCATTGTAGGAACCATGAGGCTGTGTTCTGCATCCTCAGCACAGGGTGAGGAGCACTTAACTGCTTGAATAGCTGCTTTGTTATTGCAGCTGTTAAAACTGTGTAACCTTTACCTGAGCTATGCATCAATGCTTTCCCTACACATCTGTGCTCTGCATATTCCTTACAAATGCTTAGCGGTGTATCCTCTCAACACAAGCACAAGTGCCCAGTAATTCAGTTCTGCTTTGAAATTTGTCTACTTGAGAATTTATGGGGCAAATTGATACAACTCAAATCCCCCTCCATCTGTTAACTTGGTGCCTCTGTCCTGACACAGCTGATTGATTGTGGGACCGTGCTCTGGTCAGGTGAGTGGCAATTGAGCTGACAAAGCTGTGGTTTACCCCTGCTGAGAGGGAGGCTTATTAGTCAGAATCATAATGAGCTGCACTGATGGAAGAGAATGGCAGAAAATCATAATTTCTTGGGCTGTTCTTTTCTGGTTAGACATTTGAATACTCAGTTCACATGTAAAAGAACATATGTTGTTTGTTTGTATTAAAGCCACAGTTTAGACCACCTTTACTGTTGGGTGCTTTTCAGCATTGCTGGGGGCATAATGATGTGGATCACCTTTGCTTTTTTTCCAGAGGATTGCAAAGTACTTACATAAAAGCATTTTATTTTTGTAGAATTAGTGCATGCCAGGGCCCTATTTTTTTAATGAGATGGCCCTATTTTTGTTTATGATAACAATGTGTATTCTGTCAGTTTGGAGTAATGTTGGGAGGCTGGTGAAACAATTAGCACATGAAAGATGAAAAAGGGAATTACCAGTGTTTGAGATTCAAAACAATGGTCTCTGAGTTTACCTACTTTAGCTTGTCTTTGAGATCTCTTATTTCTAGACTAAAAATGAATAGAAGGGATAATGAAATCCCTATAAATTAACTTTTGTATTATCTGAACACATACATGCCATCCATTTGCCTAGGAAGACCAACTAAGGCCTTAGCTGTGACTTTAACTGCATTTAGGAATATGAAACATGGGTTTTATAGTCCAAGTGTTCCTATTTCCCTGCCATGATAGCTGCAACAGCTGAGCTGAGGGGAATCCCAAGGCAAGTTTAGTGCTGGATATTTTTATGGATTGTTCTCTGGATGCAAAAGAAAATCAGAAAGGATCGAAATGTTCAAATGACGAGACTGAGCCTACGTGATTTTCAGAACTCTTTTTGCTAGCAATGCAATTGCTATGGTTTTATTCCAATTTGTGAGGATGTAGGAAAAATAAGGACACAAATGCAATCCTATTACAGTTCATGAAGTTTACTATGCAGAAGTTTAGTTTCCTTTCAGGCAGGTGGGAACCAACTCCCTCTCCCTCCCTGAGAGTTTTAATTAGAGCAGCCAGTAGTAGAATCAGTGCTGGATTTTCGCTAAGACCGTCTAGTTATGCTGTTGGTCAAGGAAGCAGAGGAATTTTGTCAGCTCATAGAGTGTGGGCAAGCGCCATTCAGAGATTTTCTTACCTGCCTAGCAGGTTTGAGGATGCGTATTGAGAAATGAGGTTGTACATGTATTAAGCATAGTGATTTATAGTCTGGTAAGTAATTGTACTTTGAAATATGACTGAGTATCTCTTTGCTATTAATTTCTTCAGGACCCAGTCATGAATCTAGTATTTCTTGGATTTAAAAGAGTGAAAGAAACCCCACCTTGAAAAACACAGAAAAGCAGCTTTGTAAATGCCATTTCTGAAGAGGGAAGGAGAAAAAACAGACAGATGCACTTTGGTGACCCTTCATTCTCTTCCCCCACGCTCTCCTCCCACAACAGCTTAGATCATTAAGCTCCTGTATAATTAAAACTTGGTCCAAGTCACACTAATTCTGTTTGCTGGCCACAGTGAAGGATATAAATACCTAATCACTTCCTTACACAGAGGCTCCTTCCTGCTGGTGGTTTGCAGTTGTGAAGGACTCTGTCCCTCAGCAAGCTCCCTGTACAGCTGCTCGCCTTGTGTGAAGGAGCCTTACTCCAAAGTGGTCCCCTGCTATGGCACATTTATTTCCACAGATTCCTCCTCCTGTTTTTCCAAAGGGAGTAATATCACTTTCTATAAACAAATGACATAGAAAGGCTATTGTCAATGCACATAATAACTGGAATTAAAATAAAAAGAGAAGAAGAGACTATCTTTTGAGGTTTTCCAAAGGGACAGCTGTTCTAATGGGCAGCTGAAACCACAGCACCAAAGTCCTCACAGACAAATAGGTCCTGAGCATAAATCCACTGAAGTCATAGCAAGTGTTAATTGACAGCAGCATCATTAATACAAAGTGTTCTTTCCTCAAAGTGGAATGGAAAATGTTCATTGGTAATCCTCAGAGCATGCAGAGGTTAAACAAAGTGCTGCCTGCAGTAATATTTCATGGGCATATTAGATCCATCCAAAACCCTTCTCTCTCTGTAGGAAGAAATAACTGTCAGAGGGAAAGCAGAGAAGAGGGAGAACCTTCCTAATTTGCATTGCCATGATCTTGTGAAGTTGTCATAAGTGGCAGCATGAAATAAGTATCTACTCTAGAGATGCAGTAGGATAGACTCTGACTCTTTGGGGAGGGGGAGATGTATTAACTGTTGTACCAGTTTCGACATCGCCAGTGGAGGAAGTCTCAAAATTAAACTGAGAGTTTCCTCGAGACACTGAGAACCCAGAGCTGTTATTCTTGCCAGCCTTGGGTTCAGCAACTCCAAAATATTAGTCAAGGAGCTCCTGCTCCCTTTGTGCAAGAAGAAAGGACAGAATCACAAACCAAGTGAAACTAAGTAGATGCAATGCAGTCACAGCTCTTTGTCTGCACTGGCAGCTCCAGAAATGCCCACTGTTCTCTTGAGGGTTTAGAACGAATTATTTCTGTCTTTCCTTAATTCTGAAAGCTGAGTGCTGCTACCATCAAATGAGGTTGGACTGTATTTTGCTGGTGTTTTACCTATGCTACTGGATAAAGTCACAATGGTGAAAGATACTAGTTACATAATCATAATTAAAGCTCTTTAATAAAATAACTTCAAAGTGGAAGTGACCAGTGTTTAAGCTATTATCAAACGGTGACACAAAATACATCAGTCCTGTCAAGGTATACAGGGCTGGTTGTGCTTTAGTGCTTGAACTGAGTCTGCTTTCATTTGGAGGTTTTGGGGTTTTTTTTAAAATACTTTTCTGAGCCAGCAAGGGTGAAGGCTAATAGTTGTACGTGCAATCTGTGGTATTTGATATGCACTGATGCTCCAATTGAATTTTTTGTAGAAGCACTGGTCTTTTCTAGTTTTAGTTACATGGGATATTAATAAAAAGTAACATTAAATTAGTAGCCATATTAATATATTGAAATTTATATAAAAACTCTCTGGGATACAAGCTAAAGACAGATGTATTTGAACCAAACTTGTGTGAAGTAAGAGCAGTTTAACAAATGTGAATTGAAAATACATGTCTATTTTGGTTTTAATTATTCTCTGTAACAGATTGATACTTAACTAAAGGTCCTTCTATATTTAATTTCTATCTAATGGTTTTTTTGTAGTTGAATTAATGATTGAAATAATTTTATTTGAACGTTGAACCTCTTAGTGAGCATTCCAATTAATTTGTCTTGTTCTTCTGTATTCTTTGCCTTTGCATGTCTCCCTGCATATCTGTTCATTACCTTCTACTTGGCCACCTAGTATTTGTCATGATTTTTTTTCTCCCTGCTTGTGGAAGCAGAAATGGGGTGGACTGTCTTGTGGGTGGGTTTTTTTCTTTTATTTTTAATTATTATGAGCAGTTTTCTAGAAGAGACAGAGCAAAGAAGTGGGGATGAGATTTGTGTCAGATATTTATTTAATGGACTGAATGTGATATTTGTCTTCTATACAGCCAGTGTTTCTTCCTCCCTGCCCCCCTCCTTCCTCTCCCCAGGAGATACTCATGCAGTCAGAAAAGAGGACTGATCTACTCCAGCTGTAAGCCAGAAGCTGCAGATGGGCTTTTAAATAAGGCTGTTGTCATGTGGCTGTTATTTCACCTACCTCAGCTTCAGTTTTAAGCAATCTTCCCTCAACGCCTTGAAACTGGTCTTCTCCAAATACTAAATCATTGGGTGTAGTAGTAATGCTCTGTCAACAAAGAGCTGTGTGTCATCTGAGTGTTGCTAGTAAGTATGTGTTATCTGGCCAATTTATCTAAGTGTTTAGCATTGGTGCATGTTTGCAGGGTGCAGTGGATCTAAGGCAGAGATACCATTCATCTCTGGTATGCTTCCATAGGCCCCTGTTGCCTTTTTGATAGGAAAACAACTTTTGCTTAGTAGAGTATGACCAGAAGACAGAAATAATGTGCTTTGATCACTATCCAACACAGAGAGAAATTACCACAAAAGAAATTTCTAAGATTGTGAGACTTCCACACCGATTCTTCTTGCTTATGATGAAAGCAAGGCTTACTTTTATTTTAAATAAATACTAGAATTTCAGGAACGTCATGTGAAAAATCCCCACTTTTGAAGCTGAATACTTGATTCAGCCTTAGGCATCGTGCCACCACCATTATCTCCATAATTAATCATTGCACACCACCTGTCTGTGTAATGAGAGTACTTGGCCTTCTTGGTGCTTTTCCCTCTCATTTCAGAACTTTCAGGTTCTAAATTTAGTTGACTTAATGTCTTATTTAGTGAAAATAGAAGACAAAATGGTCCTAAAGGAATAACAAGATTTTTCAAGCTGTGAAGAATGGGAAAGGAAGAGTGAGAAATTATTTCCTGAGTATTTTTTAAAAAAATTATACTTTCATTATATTAAAGACTGCACACAAAACCCTCTAAAAATATGGACAAATTATGTTTGTGAGGCCTTAACAGCATAACAGTTTTGATATAAATTCAGAGACTCAGAGAGAGTTCCAGAGATGTGGAGTATTTGTGGGCTTAAAATGAATCTAAAATCCTCTTCCTCCTTTTCTTCAGCTTCTGTTGTAATTTAGAGTACCCTGCATGTGTAACACAGCCTGGAAATGAGGGCATGCTTGTAGACCTAGTTTTAAAATAGTGGATTTTGTTTTCATTGTATTTCTTATCAAAATAAGAAGTTTCTTCTGAAAATGAAAAAGCAAACTCAAGACAAATGTATTGCCTGGATTTTTAGTGCTGGGAGCTGATTGGCACATTTCTTTGGGTATTTTACTTGTTGCTTGTGTGTTTATCTGGAATTTCTGTTCTGCAACAAATATAGAGGTCACTGCAAACTGCAGAGATACTTCAGTTGTGCTAGTTATGCAATTATGAGTGCCACTATTCATGTGGATCAGGCTAGCATGTTTATGATATGATGCAAATGCAATGACAGTCATTGCAATGTCCTTTACTCCATTTTCCTTGCCAAGTCTGAATGATTTACCTTGCAGGTCAACCTATAGCTCTTGGCTAACTTTCAAGATCACTATTATCTAATCTACAAATTGCTGCTGTTCCAACAGTTCAAGTAAAAAAAAAAAGAAGAAAGAAAAAAAAATAATTTAAATTAACAAGGGAAAAACTTTGCCCAACTGAATGAATAATTGAAGATGAATTTTGGTCCAGAGAGAGAGGTATTTCAGTCTAGGGAAAAAAGAGCAGAAGAAGTAATGGCAGCTGCATAAATAATTGATGAAGACCTTTGTTGCTGAGACTGAGGCAAATAAGGAAACAGTGCGTTTCACTTCACTCCTGATATGGAAAGCAGTGATTTATCCTTTAGGAAATTACCCACATAACTGTGATATGAGAGGAGAAATTTCTGAAGGTGACTGCAATGGGAAATGCAACACTTGGCTTATCTGTCTTTTGATTTGGAGGACAAGTGATATGGGCAAGTTCTGTTGCAGAGAAAAGAGTGCTTATTTTCACCATACTTCTTTAGGCAAGTTGATCTCTGACCTACATATTAGAAATATGTACTGTGGAATTAAATTCTAGGTGTTGTCTCTGCTGCTCTTTCTTGGTAAGACAGAGATGATTCATCTTGTGAGGTCAGCAGTCATCACTATACAGCAGTTACTACTGTCATTATTACTATTGCAAGACCTTCCCTAAGCTGACCAAAATAATGGTGCTAAAAAATTGCTTCAGTTCAGCATATCTGAGACTGATAGTCCAGCTGTGATCTAATACACACAGGTTTCTGAGCTGCTGCTTAAATCATGCAGTTATACGTTCAAAAGCTATTGCTTTCGATTTGATTGTGGGTTATTCCCTTGTGTCTGACAAAGGAAGTAACTTTGATTCCTTTATGTCTGATCTCTTAAAGAAGAACTATGAAGATGAGGGATTTTTTCCCCATGCTTCTTGGTGTTTCCTAGTGGCATCCACATGCATTAAGATAGTCTTTTCTTTTGTTTGCTTAGGGTGGAAAATTTGCTGTTTGAACCCCACAGGACACAATGTTGATTTATTTAACAGTTGTTTGTAGTCATCTGTGTGTGCCACATAAAGTCATCTGTGGCTACAGTTGTCTTGATTCGGGTAGGTAGTACCATTTTCTCCCATTTCACATGTACAAGGAACAGTTTTATTTGTTCAGTGAGATCTTCCGTATATAACTCTACTGGAGCCTTGTTTTTGCAATGGTGCAATGAAACAAGACCACACTGAACAGTAGACTGGAAAAAATAAGGGAATAACAACTGCAGGATACTGGTTAATAAGTGGTGCAACAACAGTGGGATTGTTGACTTTCCCAACGGATTATGTCCCATTTTTACAAACACCTTTTTAATATGGACCATGCTAGAATATCAATATTGGGCTCAACTTCAGTTTCCCCTCTGCTGGAGTCAAATGTAGAGTCAGAGTATGCATGCAGATGCCTTTGATACTCTGCTTTTCAGAAAATACAACAAGGATGATTTCGTCTTACCTAACATTTGTTGTTATTCAGCTGCAACAGATTAGTTAGAGAAGTAGTCATTCCCTGGGTGTATATGTAGAGATACTCATGTACATCTGTCTTACACCTGAAGAAGTGTCCATCAAACTATTGTGATTAAGTTGCTTAAGAAAACCTTTCCAAACAATTGGTGTGTGAAAATTAAACTGTTTGTCATTGGCATAGCACTGTCCAGTGCTCAAAAAACTGCCTGCAGATTTCAGGCTTACCACATTACAATGAAGGCTAACCACGCTGGACTGAGATACAAGAACTGAATGTTTCCTGTGTGAGCATTAGCTAGCTTAAATTAGTTCTTTAATTCACAGTGAATATCTAAAGACAAAATTTTGAATTATCACAGCATGTACTTCAAGAGCTTTGCCGGACTGGTTCCGTCCCAGAAGGACTGCACTGTATAGTGTGCTAGCTTTGCATCTGAAGGGTGCCCATACACTCACCAGGACCTTAAACTAAGTGTCGTCTTTATTACTGATTGAAAATACATATTAAACCTGCAGTTTTCTTGTCTCTATGGATTTCTAAGTCAAGTCACTGTGCAATGATTTGATAACCGTAAACCAGTAAGCTTAAAAACTCACTTCAGAGACGTTAATGTATTAACAATCAGTGTTTGTATGGCTCTATTAATACCTCAGTGATATATAAAAGAGGGGGTGATTTGATTGGAAAAAAAAAAGGATCTAAAGTGCTGTTCTACATTATACCATAAGAAAGGGAAACAAACCCCTTGAGTGAAAGACTCTGTTGCTGTATTTATGTAGACATGCTCAACTTCCAGCATGAACAGAAGTGGGCACAGAATTTCTTATCCTTGAATACACTTAAAAATTTAGAAGTGGTCTGGAGACCAGAGCTGTTTAATTAGGTTTCTTGTATATGTCTAGGATTGAGCATACTTGAAAGTAAGTAGTTTGACACCCAGACTATTGACCAGTACCAGTATTGTAAAAAAGCTACTCTTTTAGTTGTCTTGCTGCTGATACCGTGTTGTTCAGAGTGTAATAACTGAAGCAGGCTGTAAATAATAATTGTGGCAAAACTTCATGGCACTGAACTGTTCTTGAAATTCTGTGTATACAGATATGATGTTCAAGGCAAAGGGAACAACTCCCATCTTGCACACACAGATATTTCAGAGGAACGTTATATAGACAGGGACAGGTTGAACGGGGCTTTGAGCAACTTGGTCTAGTGAAAGGTGTCCTTGCCCACGGCAGGGGTGTTGAAACTAAATCATCTTTAAAGTCTTTTTCAACCCAGGATATTCTGTGATTCTATGATTTTGTTGTAGTCACCTATCTTACTATCAGCTCAATACACTGTAATGGACAGGGTCCAGAGCAGGCAGCATTGGACCACTGCATAAATTCATAGTACACCTTTATCTGACACATTGTGTACTGTTATGATATTGCTTCTCATCCTCTACTCCTCTTTTCCACTTAATCCTCCTCTAACCCTACCTCCAAAAGAGACAAAACTGAAGAGAAAAAGGTCAGAGTTATGTAATGACTTCTGTAGTCATCTCAATAGACTTCAACTCTTTAAACTGGAAGGGAGAGAAGCAGATCCAGCATACAGTATTTCAAATGTCACAATAATGTGAGTGACTTTTGATTTCTTAGTGACCCCTTTGGTGCAGAAATAGGGAACATTCAATGAAACTGGTAGTGTTGAGGTTCAAAACTACTTGTTAAGCAGTAGAAAACTCTACCACATGATGTCATTGATCCTATGTTTTAAGCATATCCAATGGGAAACTGGACAAATTCGTGGAAGAGAACATTATCCTCTGTTATTAAATATTGTTTGGTAAGTGTGTCTGAGCTGAGTCATTAGACACTGCATGCACGCTACGGGTAAGGATTGCTCCCTGCTCACTCTGCTTGTACATTTTTCACTATGTGTGTGCCTTTTGACCGCTGTCTGGCAAGTACTGAGCCAGGGTGACTGCCTGTCTTCTGAGAGGCTTCTGCACCTCAACCTTGTGTTATCAGGTGGTCTTTCCAAAACCAGGAGGTATGTATTAGAGAGCCCAGGTAAGAGAAACCACCAATAAACCTAACCCATTATTTGGCACATCTGCTATTGAGTTGGCAGATGTATGTGGTATTTTGAGTTGCCTTCCTGTTGGAGAAGTAACAAGTAATATAATCTACTATTCTCTGTCCCTGTCAGCTCCCTTTTTGTCTAGAATGTAGCCTTCAAAACAAATCATTACAACAGGTGTACAGATCACTGTTTTGTTCTTTCAGTAATCCAAGCAATACCCACTGCTTTACAGTAGGCAAGGTTTGCAAGTGTGTCCCTAGGACAGGGTGTTTAGGTTCTTTCTGTCTAGCCTGTCACGTGTATGAATGTCTGTATATATGTGCATGCAAACATATATGTACACACAACTTATTTACCAGAAGACCATAGAACCACACAGTAAAAAGAATTTCAATTAAGGAGTCCTTTCAAAACTTCGCAGTTCCTCATGTNGTTTGCCTCACAGGCATAGTCAGGCTCACCAAGACATAAGAGCTTTTGGTGAGGCTCTAAGTTAAATTTGTGAAACCTGCTGTACAGAGACATCCATATGTGAAGATGGGTCCTCTACCCAGCACCTTATGTATTTTCAGTAATAGCTGTGATTTTAAATGTCAGACCATCCATTGCCTGAATNTAATGGGTATTTAGCTTCAAAGTTGAGCTGACTGCTGTAAGCACTCTTCCCCAGAGGCTGCAGGAGTAGATGTAGTCTACAGTCCACTGGCTCAGTCACACAGGGACAAACTAATCTTTTTAGCTTGGCATGAAGATAAAAACAGTGCATATAATATGTGCTTCAGGATTCATCCGATGGTCAAGGACTTTGTCAGATTATTTTTGTTTCCAGAGAAATGTGTTGTATCTATGAAGTTTAAAAATGAACTCTGAAGATTTTCTTGTTCTCAGTAGGGAATGAGATGTTAGACACCTGAGCCCAGGAACAGAGGAGACACAGTGTACTTCCATAGCATGCGGGACGCGTGAATAGAAATTAAATAAATTCCTGTTGAAATGAATTTGGGTCTCACACCTAAGTACCATAGGTGTATAGCTAGTGTTTTTCCCTTTAAAAATGCTTAACTCATTTTTCATGGCAATTTTCAGCTAGTGGAAAAACCCTGTGTCATAAAAGCCCATGCTCTTGTTGATGAACCCTGAGTACTAAAATGACTTTCAATTAACAAAGAGAAATTTTGCAGTACTATGCAAAAGTACCTAAATTCCAGCACAGGTTAAACAATGAGCAATTTTTCTTTATGTTTATAATGCCTGTTGGATTGTCATTTTCAAACCCAGTAAGTAGCATTTTCGTTCCCTCATAGTGTAGGGGTTGCATTTTTGTGCTAATGAGCTATCACAAACAGGGCCAAAGCCTTAAAAAGCAAGTTTTTCATCAGTCTCAGTAAAAGGTACCATAGCGTAAGGAGAAAGTTAGAATCCTTGAATTAATCCTTCTACGATGGTGGCACCATCCTTCAAGGAGAAAGGTGTATGGTGGGAATTACATTCTAGTCAACCTGCCAGAGGTTTCTCTCCCATCCTTGCTTCCCCACTTTAGGCAGTTTCAGTACACACACATTGCTACCTTTCTTCCACTTTGATTTCCTGATTTTCCTGCTCCAAATAGAGCACTGGAACCCCTGTAACTTGCCCAATACCTAACTTTTAGTAAGAAACTTGGACTCAAGTTCTCCCACAGTTATCTCTATACCTTTGTTTTCTGCATAACACAGTAGCCTTTTACAACCCAGAGACTTCCGTTCCCATCCTTCTTAGCAGGCAGGAAAAGAAAAAATAAGTTTTCAAAATGTTTTTCCTTTATCCTTCTACCATGTGGCCGCAGCTTTTTATAGCCTTAGCCATCACGTCATCTGGGCCTTTAAGTGTACTGTGTTTAGGCAGAGTCAGTGTTCTTTAACCCTTTCATGCAGAAAATCTGCCCCACCACTTTCTGTTTAAAATCACAGACTCTCTAAGTGTACTCTACAGTTTCTGATGTATGAACACATAGTCCTTTGAAGTTTAGAGGAAACAGTATCTTTCTGTAGAACATCACAGATAACTGTCTTGTTGCTTCTAAGTCTCTGTGTTACAGGGTTTCTCGGTGGGAAGGGAAAGTAAATGCTTTCCTGGGGATCCTTTTTTTAATGCAGCTGGTTCCTGGGGCTGGTAAGGCCAAGCATCTGCAGACCTGAAATAGCCATGTGGTAGTAAGTGCTGTGGCTGCTGCCTTTCCAGCTGGTCCATATAAAATAGCCATAATGATTCTCTTCTCCTTACAGCTAATGTGGCATAATACTTAGAAGCTATGATTTCTGTCTTCCTCTGGCATATCATAAACTTCCAGATTTTGAACTGCCTGGAGGACACTTTTCTTTGGAAAGATAAGTATAGGCTAGATGCTGTACATATATTTGATAGACAAAAATAAGAACCAGTAATTTGGTTTAGTGTCTTGATGAAAGGGAACTACTGTGTATGCTTAGACTTCTGAGATTGGGGTAAAGCTTCTGTAACCTCTGTGGTAAAGCCCCAAAACTTGTCTTGAAGGTATTAGTTCTAAGCATCAGACACTATGCCAATGAATAGTGCAAGCAGAGCAAATGCTTGTCCAGTCTTCATGTCATCCAGTAGAAAACCAGGTGTTTGAAGTTGATCCATCCAGAGAAATATTTAATTACGTACTTCTCCTGTGGAAATTTCCATGCAAGTTTGATGTTACCTGTTTGGCCTTCCCTGTGAAATAAGAACACATGAAAAAGGAGAAGAAAAGGTGCTTACTAACATTATTCCAGAATCTTAAAAGGAACTTTGAAGTTGGCATTTATGTCAGCTGCCTTCATGTACCTTTAACCTCTGAAAGAGGCTGCAGGATGACGGTTATTCATCAGACTTGTTTTGACTCTACAAACAGTTCTTACTGGCACCTTGGGGGTACTAATAATCCTGAGGGCCCTTAAGCACCCTCACCTGTGGCCACCCTTTGCCTGTGGCCCATGAGCTCCATTTCAGTTCAAATCCAGGGCCTCACTCCTGCCTGAGCTGTTCTACAAGAATCTGTTATACACCTGCCTGGTCTTGGACTGTGTCATTCCAGACCTGTGGACTGATGTCCTAACCTAGCCTTGGCCCATGCTCGAGGAGGTGCCTGAAGCCTAGAGCTGTGGCTGCCAACCAGCATGTCCTGCTCCCTGGTTGGTGTTATGAAGTGGCCCTGGTGCTCTGGTCCCAAGGCAGCAGCCAGTCCTCAATGTGCTCCAAAATGTTACTTTGTGGGTAAGGCACAAAAATGTTGGAGTTGATCAGCACTCTGATAACATGGGTGTTTGTTGGTAGCAAATCACAACCCACTTCCTCTTGTACAGCTCAAGTTGTTGCTTCATTTGTGTTGATGTATGCATAGTCAATAATGAACAGTAAAATAAAAAAAAAGCTGCACAGAATGCAGCTAATTACATACTTTGGGTTCACTGTGTTTGCTTACATATGTGTGTATGAAGGTGTAAAAGCTGGAGAGAAGGTTATCAGGCTCTAACAGGTGATCATAGCTATTTGGGGGTTAGGTTTCTTTAATTTGTTGGTTTGATATCTGATCTGTAAAGATCACGCAATATTCAGGGTGCAGGTGGCAGGAAACACTGAACTGAGGGTTATGCCTGCCTTACTCTGGATTTTCAGCATGGGAGGTTAAAGCACCTGTCCTAGGGTCTAGGGTTGTCTTTGATTTCCAGGGCCTGCCTTCCAAAGGGATTTGAGAAGTTTGAGATCTAATTTGTTCATGTTCCAGAAACTGTCCCTGCAGGTTAGAATCTAGTGTTGCATTGTCACTGCTTTGTTAAAGGTATATTGCTGCCTGTTATCCTTCATTTCAAAGGAAAGCCTAATGTTGCACTGTGGTCTAGTCTCCATGTAGAAGGCAGGCTTCAACTTTGCAGCCTCTGCTTCCAGTACTGGGTTATAAACAGAAAAATCATAGTAATAATAATTTTAAAGACCACCTGTTGGTTCATGACTCAAGCTAGAGTTTGGAATGGGCTGTCAGCAGGATCACCTCGATGTGAACTGATGTCCTGAGGCAGAAGCTGTGTTCATAAATGCATGGTTCAAATCTCTGTGTGTGAATCTACAGCTCCTGCATTGAGAGGGGTTCCCTTAGAGCAGTAGTGGTTAGTGTAGTGCTTGCTTGTGAGGGCTTTGTGATTGACTTTTTTCCTTAGGTGCATTTTGCCTCGGCATGTGTCTCCTGTAGACAAAGTTAGGGTTAATTCCCAAACTGTATACTTTAAATATTTCAGCGATCTCATTCAACTGAAGTGGCCTAGCACACCCTTCCCAAATAAAAATGAAACTAAACACTCCAGTGTCACTGAGTTTCATGTAAGGGGATGATTGGTGCCTGTGTGCTTGCTGGAGGTGCTTGTGGCACGTGGTGGGGAACCAGGCAGGGCAAAGCCTCCTGTCTCTGGGCATGGGCAGAGACTCTGCTTTGTCTGTTTATACTTGCTGGAACCAGCACGTGAGCGTCACCAAGGCCCAGGGTTTGTAAGAGCTGGGCACTTCAGCAGCCAGTCCTATGAGTCCTGACCTGTAGGTCGCAGCCCAAGGAGGCAGGAGTGGACTCTGGCTTTAGCAGGCCTGTGTGACCTTGGCCTGAGGGCACTCAGGGCTTGGCTGTCCTACTGCCTTTGGAGGGGAGGGAATGGTCACTCAGAGGTGTCCTGTGCAAGTCTCTTCACTCTCAACATTAGCCCAGGTGTGGAGGGGGGAAAAACCTTACTCTTGGCAATGATCCCTATTGGGGGGGGGAGGAGGGGGGGAGAGCTTAAGTTCTTATTTTTTGCATTTGTGATTCTTTTAATTTTTTTTGGTTTCCTGACATTTTACTAATCCTCCTATGAAACTTAAGTAGTTTGTCTTTAGTTCCAGCTTTCTTTCTTATCTTTATTTTAGTCCTTTGCATTTTGGCCACTTTGTTGAAAACCAGCTGTTTTAATTGTTTTAGTTTGGTGTTACTTCATCAGTTGCTATTTTATTCTGTATGCCTTATACTGATATTTGTCAGTTATTTCTGGCAGTCACTTCAGTAGCTTAAAACCAAAATGCCTGATAGGCTGATATAGCAGCTAATATTATTGTAATTTTAGTGTGCAGGTAGTTTCTCTCATCCCTCAGTCTTGCTGTATAAGATCTTCTTGCTTGGAAGATAATCAAGAGATGCTTGTTGGTTTTGTTGTTTTGGTTTGCTTTAAATTTTTAGTCATTTATAATTGATGAGATTTAAGAAGTGAGTTATTCATCTCTGCTGCTTTCCAGCAGCACTGACTTGTCCTAAAATTAGCTGCAAGAGTAGAACATCATTGCTGAATGGGCTGTTTCCCTGGATTTGTTTTCCTCTTAGATACTGTTTTGTATTTTTTTATCTCACTGAGTAACTGACTTCCAGAAAAAAATGTTGACTTTTACTTTTCTCTTCCTGTTATCATGGTGGTGTTTTTTTCTTTTTTTTTTTAAGAAAACCTACATAAAGTACTAATTGAGTAAAAAATATTTTGGATTATAAACAGCCAGAGTGACCAGTGATACTCATTTCTTGTTTTTTTCCAGAATTTTACTTGGCAAACAGGTTGGGTGTCTGTGGGAGGAGAGAAAGTGACTTAAATTTGGGGAAATACAGAATGGAGCTTGAAAGGGTGTGTCCAAAGATGTGTGCACATGTGTCACACTTGGAAATTGGGTAATTGCATATTTAGTTTCCTGTCTGTATACATGTGTGGGAGCAAATGTACGGTTTGTCTGCCATAAGGGAGATCCATGCACTGAAGGCATCATCATTTTTTGACTGTTTTGAACCCAGTGCACTGGAACAACTTACGTGATGATGTGAGCCACCACGGTGACTCAGAAATTCAGTCCCCGTCTGTCTACCAAATCCTGGTAATAACTGTGATGTTAAATACATTTTGGAGTATACTAGTGTCAACCCTCAGGCCTCAGGGGAGCTTGACTAACAGCAGACTTACTCCATGTGAGTTTTAAATACCAGTACATCCTTGGTACTATCTGTGTCCTTCTTGTGGAAAAATACCCCTACTGCTATATTTTATTTGTTGATTCTGCTACTTGAATAGCTTGATACAGAGCTGGAAGCATAGGAGCTGAATGGAGAAAGAAAGAGAGGGCACGTACGGGTCAACATTCAGTGACAGTGATGAAAGATGTAGACAGATGATGATGAGGTTTACTTGTAAACAGTTTGTATTGGTAGTTAAGCAAAAAGAATAAATTTTATGCTGGTTTTCATGTTTCTATTCTGTATCCCTGGCCTCCCACATGGTAATGCTCATCTTCCATTTGGAGTCCTTCTGATTATAACTATGAAAAATAAGCTATTTCTGATACACCAATAAATATGCTTGCTCACTAGACCTGAAAAACAACTTCTTGCAATTATGATTGCGGTGACTGCACATAATGAATGACAGAGTTAGTGGTAAAAAGTTTTGCTGTCATAACCAACCTTTTAAAAATGTAGAATTTCAAAACAAGCACCACACTGTTGGCAGTTTGCATTTCAGATGCTTCAAAACATGTAATAAAAGTTAGAACTTATTTCTGCCATGAAAGTGCACGATATGACCACCTAGGCATTTTTCCTATCTGTAATGAAAGTTTAAAAAAGAACATTTTTATTCTAAGGTACAAGTTTCGTTCCCTGTTAGTTATGGAATTAGCTTAATTAAGCCATAAGGTAAACATGTTGCTATTCCTCTGTGGGGTGTGTAATCTTTGAAAAACTAGAGACTATACAAAACTGCAGATGTGAAATTACTAACTCTGGAGGGGTTTCCAAACTTCTTGGAGAGGTTTTGGCAAGCCAGTAGTTTGACTGTAATTGTTATAATTTTTAATAGAAATTAAGGATTAATTTCTTTAGGGATTGGCATGAGGTACTAGAATGATATGCAAATAATGTAATTGTCACCAGTGCAGGTATGTCTGTTGTTGGCTGATATATGCTTCCTAGGTTTGGTATGGCCCAGGAGGGTTTGACATTGGGCTGGATTTCTGTCCAGACTCAGGATACCTGTCTGGGACTCTGCAACTCAAAGGCTTAGGCCCTGCTCTTCAAGACTTAAACATACACAGGGGAAGTTCTATTCCTACAAACTGATGTATTTCCCATAAGAAGTGATAGGCAAGTATAGCAAGAGGGATGGGGTTTTTGTATTTTGTTTTGGTGGGGTTTTTTTCCTCAATAACTTTAGTTTAAGCTGTTCAAGAAAGAGATAGGAAGTTACTGTGCCCAAGATCCGGCTCAATTTTTCCACCATTATTATTCTGGAATGTGTTCAATGCATCACTCTACCCTTTCAGTCAACCAGAACAAGCATCATAAAGTCATAGACCAGTTTGGGTTGGAAGGGACCTTACAGATGATCTAGTTTCAACATGCCTCCTATTGTCAGACACACCTTCCACTAGACCATGCTTTTCAGCACATGACTAGCCTGCACTTCCTGGTAAGGTAGCTCTGTAGTAGAAACTTTAGTTCTTACAGCCTGCCCAAACTGAAGGAAGGTGCCTGCAGGGTCTGGTAGGTTTTCCTTTTTCCTCTTCACTAGTACTTTGCATTTTATTTCTACTCCTATTAAAATGTTGTGACTTTGGTAGCAGCCTGATGACTAAATTCAACTGATCTGGTTGAACTCTAAAGTCCCTCCATCAGCATGGATTGATCTCCCTTTTAACCAAAAGCTCCCTGTGATATTGTCCCTGGTCATGCTGAGGCATGATGATATCCTTCTGATGGATCAGGAAATGAGGGAGGGGGAGAAAGTTGCCTAAAATAACCAGTCTGCATCAACTGTATGCTATATGCAAATTATCCCTGCACATGTGTGAGTGTGTTGCTCATTACTGAGGCCCTGCTTGAACTTCTGGATGGTTTCAGAGGAAATAGGTCTTTCTTGCCTCAAAATATGTTCTAGCTGGGTAATTGTGATTTTCAGCTAAACAAAGGAAAGAAGGTAAGAAGATAAAGCAGGCAGGCCTTGGCATTGAAACAATAATTCTGGGAATGAAACCCAAGGGACCAACCTTCAGCATTGTAGCCAGTCCTAGGCACACCAGAGCTGAACTACTTCCTATGACACCTTAAACTTCTTTAGGATTTGCCAGTTTCAAATGTGGAAGATCTAAACCTCATCTACTCAGGTCCTGAGAAGAATAGATCCTGTGACTTCTGGAAAAAGCAGCTGCTTAGTCACATGTGATGCTTCTGGCAATGTATGATGCCATATCTTTTCCTGGCTTGTCCCCAGAAGCTAAAACCTGCTCCTCCAGTGGCTCAAAACTTGAATGTATCCAGTGCTTTAGACTGGGTATTAGTGGTCTCTATTGCAAGTTCTCAGGCTTAAAATATGTGTTTCTGAGGCAATCTTCATGCCTCCCCCTTGGCTGCTTTGTCCAGAGATGCAGTAATCTCTCTGCTGATCCATGTCTTCCATCATGCCAGTCTTCTGCTTTTACTCTAGTTTTTTCCTCTAAGTCAAAGCACAGTCTTGCCTTGGCATGTGACTCTTATTCAGGCAGGTCAATACTGTAGTTTTAGTCTGAAATTTCTTAAAGAGAAGTGGATTCCTCCATCCTGATTTGCCCTTCAACTGGATGCTTTCCATAGGTTTAGATTGTGACATTTGACTTTGTCATCCTGTATAGCATTTCTTCTTGAGAGGACAGACTTGTAAATGCTTTCTCTCTCTTCTGAGAAGAGAAGGGCTGCCTCTGAGTGCCCCATAGCTTAATTTCTCCAGATTTGATCCACACAGGTTTTAATTAATGTTTATTGGAGAACTGGCAACAGGAAAAGAGAAAGGCAAAGGAACAAAGTAAAACTCTAGTATTTAATAGGTAAAATTCAAAGACACAGCCCAGCCCATTAGCACTGGTTTCCTGCAGCTGTGCAGAATCTTTTGGGCTGGGGTATGCTATTTGGGCATTTTTTTATTATTATTTTTTTAGAGCTTTGGAGGTGTATCTAGGAGATCTAGCTCTAGCTAATTTGGCAGTGTCTGTAATGGAATCAAATCTCTTTGCTACAAAAACATGTCACCTAAAAGGGGGGGTTTGGTTTTCTTGGATTTTTTTCTTTCTTTTCTTTTTTTTTTCCCTGTGACAGAACTTTCCATTCTCCTGCTTCTCTTTAAGCCTTTCAATAGTTATGGAAAGTTTTGCCTAATCTCTGTTTCTTGAGCCTGATGAAAGATAGAAGGAAATCTGACCAGTGAATGAAAAAGTGGGAGAAAAAATATTTCTTACCAGAGAAGGCAAGTGGTGAGACTTAACAAGGGTCTACTGTCTGTAGTTTACAAGAGAGGAGTTTGTCTCAGGTAGTGAGGGACTCTGTGTTCAGGTCAAAAGGTTTCTCAAAAGAAAAAGCATTAAATGTAAATGACTGACTAGTATGCATCAGGTGGCTGTACTGCACATATTCTCACCATATGTCCCTAATTGAAAAAAGGGAACTCAATTATCTTAATTTTACTATTGGATTTCTGAGAATCTAGGAACTATTTTAATCTGTCAGGACTGTGACAATCATGGTGTTATGTGACTTGGAAAATATATACCAGTTACATCAGTTGGAGAGGAGGTGACAATGGCAAATCATGAGCAGAGCTGCCATTGTTTAGTTTCTTCCACATCATGTGAAGAAATAAAACTGTATTTGAGGTTCCTTCATATCTTGCTGCTGGATTTTCTTACTTGCCATAGTCACGATGTACTACCTAGGAAGGAAGAATTTACCAGCTGGGAATATTTTCTTCTTTCTTGAATTCTGACTGAGAAGCATTTTAGTATTTAATTCTGTCCTTAGGTTAGCTAGTGTCTTGTTTTGCACTACTTTGATTACTGGTAAAGAACTGAGGACTTTTATTAGTTTCCTGGCATGCAGGTTGGAAATTCTATTTTCTGCACTGATGGGGAAGAAAAATTGATGTAGTATGTGAAAACTTGTCTGAGAGCTTCATGGGACTTTGTCTGTTTTTGGTTGTTTGTTTTTGAGGTCTGTCTTCACTGTCTTGGCAAGGGTGAGGAAGAAATATGGTCATGTACAGAACCTTAACCCTTCCCAGGGAGCCCAGGCAGGTGCTGCTGTGAGTGCCAGCACTGTAATTGGTTAAACAAGCAGTAGCTGGTCTCTTGGCTGAGAGCAAAGTCAATACTTTCAGTCAACATTCTTGATGAGCCTGTAGATAGTGGCCATCCATATGTGTTAGGCTCTCTGGAAAGTGTTGGTGTGTCTCTATAATAATTTACCTTGTCTGATTGATTTGCCTGAAATATGGTTAATCAAAATCCAAAATTGTTTAGGGCAAATATAGTTTCTGCTTCTTCCTTTCCTATGTAACAAAATGCATGTTCTTTTTTTTTTTCCTTCAATTTTCAATGCTTTTTGGTTGAGACCAAAGCCTTTGCAGTAATCCATATGGCTAGTTGCCAATTTGAAGTCTGTCAATTCAAAAGTTTTGGATATCAATGGATTTTTTTTAAACAGATACTAGTAATTTATGTTGTAATTATCTTCCAGCAAGCCTCATGGGACATATGAGCTGCAGTGGGTGTTGGTACAGAGAAGAGGGTCTAGTCGTGCATAGCCATTGAAAAAGCTAACATTTTTCTAAATAGTCAGTGACTCTGGGAATAGAAATCCTTCTCAAATGTGATGTCATGGCTAGTTTTTTTTTCAGATTGGATGGTTATAATTACATCTAGAATATATAAGGAATTCCAGGTGTATTCTGTATGTTGTGGGGTAGGGGCTGGGTCCAGTAGCCCAGCAGAGGAGAGGCTACTGCAGCTCTGCAGGCCTGGTTCCAGCCAGTGGAGGGGCAGAGTGTGTATTCCCAGTAAGTGAATGTGTACGCACATACACAGCTGCATGCACCAACCTGTACATATGCAACACGTGTACCTGGCTGACCATGCAGATCAACACAGGCAGGCACACAAATGGCACCAGTAGCCTCATCTTATTCTCCTCTGTGGCTGAACAAGATGAAAGTCTTAGTCTGAAACATTAATGCATAATTATGTGTCTGTCTGTCTCTGTATGTATATATACATACACACATACCACTTATATATTATTAATGTATTAATTACATGCTGTATCATTAATGAATATTAATGGCTATTATAGATTTTTCCAGTAATTTCCATTAATTATTGGTAATTATAAATACATAATTATGGATACACACACATATGTACCATGTGGGTCTCTCCAGCAGCAGGGCTTAGGCATGCAGACTACCAGGTAGCTGCCCTTGGACCCCAGCCTCTGCAGTTTCTGGTACCTGGACATACTGGTCCACAGGGCCCACAGCTCCCACAGGACTTCTGGTCTAGACTTTCACACACACACATAAACACACAGCTTTTCAGGATCCTCTGAGTCATTCTCATAGCCAAGTCCTCATGGTCTTGCCATTAGAGAAACACAGCATAAGATGGGGATCTCTGACTTCCAAGCCCTAGCTGATCCTGCTGATCCTTCCATAGCCAGCTCTTCCAGTGGTCTCACTCTTGGAGACAAGGCAGTCTGTAGGCTCCCAGGGTGCTTCACCTACCTACCTACCTACCAACCAGCAAGCCATCCTTGCTGGTGATTGCATGCTGACTTGCAGACTCACTATCGAGTTGCTGATACCTGGAGCCCTGCACATATGCATGCATACATACACACACACACGCACACAGAGAATTGAGAGGTTTCCTCCCCTTAAAAAACCAGAATTCTTGAGAAGACAGGACAGTTTGTGGGGGACCAACACAGGACAGGGACAGAAAAGTGTCCTGACAGGCCACCTGCTGATATGTGATTAGCCCTTTTGATTCCCTTATCCAATTTTTTGTGCTTCACTCCATCCCTCACAAAACCCTGCAATAAGTCCTGTGCAATCCCAAAATGCCCTTCGCTTGCATCTCATAAGGTCCCTGATACCCTTAGGTAGAGCCTGAAACATGCTCTGGAGAGATGCTCCTGTTGTCCCTTCATGATGGGTCAATGCCTGGGCAGTGGGGCTCTCCTGGGACTTGTAGAGATGGACCTTTGATGGGCTGTTGGCTCCTGAATGAGCCTGGGAGTAGCTGGGCAGGGGATTATTTGGGGATTATTTATTGTCCCTCTGTGTGTATGAGCTTTATCACAAAACTTAGTGCTGGGTGTAGAACATGCACAGCTCCTGGTCTGTTTGGCCAGGACAAGGGCTTTGCATGAGAAGATATGTTCTCTTTGCTTCTATCTTGATGCTTATAATGAGATTAGGTTAACTAAGAATAACTTTTGTATTCAAGATCCACAAGGATGAGAGGGCTTAGAGAAGCCTGAGAGGAGAAGGAAAAAAAGAGGAAGAAAGCCAAGGGTTTGGGATGGGGTAGGTGGGAGGATGGACACGTGACTGTCTTAATTATATTCTTTTTTTTTTTGTAAATACCATCAGAGCCTGTAAACAAGAGACAGAACTTAAAGCACCACAACCTGGGCTGATCTGCAGCTCCAGGAAACCTATGCAAGGACCAAATCCCAGAGCTCTTATGCTAGGTAGCTGCTCCTACACACTCCTCACAGTCCATGCCTCTCACTGCTCTTTGTGTAGAGACTGAATTCCAACATGAATAAGACTGCCACTGCTGTTGTGTGAGCATGTCACACCAAAATACAGAAATATGTCTTCTCTTGTAAGTGTTTTTGTGGATTAGTATCAAGCCTGGCTATATCACAAAGCACACCTTATTTTAGAATTAAGGTCCTCATCAACACTTGATCAATTCCTTCAATGTTTAGTAGCAAATACATATTGCACGAATATTCCATTAAAAACCTTTATTGAATTTTTAAGGCAAAATAATAAGACATTTGATATAAACCAGGTTTAAAACTTTGATCACTGCCATGTGCAGCCTTTGCAGATGAGATCAAAGCAAGTCTCCCTGTCCTAATTAAGGTGCTTTACTCCATCCCTTCATTGAGTTGGAAATGTTAAATAAGCAGCTACTAATGCCAGTATTTTATTGAAATGACCCAACTTCACAGCAGAGTCTGGTCCAAGTTAATTTACTATGTTTTTTTTTTTAGAAGGTTAGCAGTTTGTTACGTTTCTTAAATAGTTTCTTTACATAGTACTTCTGAGTTAGATAAGGTGTGTGTGGGAAATGGATATGGGCAGAGAGGACAAGAAGATAGGCAAAATAGGTACTTACAATTTAATATTTTCTTGGTAGGGAAAAACCAGGGAGAACCTGTTTGGGGTCGGTTTTTGTGGGGTTTTTTAGTGGGGTGTGTTTTGGTGGGNTGGTTTATGTTTTGGTTTTTGGGGGGGGGGTTTGTGGCTTTTTTTTGAAGAATACAATAAGTGCTATAAATATCCACGCTTAAAGAGAATCTGTTGTCTGTCATGACAATTGTAGGCATTTGGCTTTTTAATGACTCCACCCCCAGTAACACCAAAGACTTCAGAAAACCCGATGTATTCAATTAGCAATTGCCTTTGAAAGGCTTGACTTGTTACTTAGGCACATTCAATGAGGAACTCAAGTCACAGAAACAGAGGGTTTGGTTTTGTCTCACCAAACTGAACTTCTCTGACCAGCAGGTTGCCTTTTCATCACTTTCTTCATCTTACTTCTTCAGAAGGGGACCTGTAGAAAACAGCTGCCTTCAGTTATACAGCTCCGATTAATCTCAAATACAACTCTGCACGTGGTTTGACTAAACCAGAAGTATTCTGGATTAGCACAGGGAAGATGCAGGAAGAACTCTATAGAGTAATTGAATATGATTGTTTGTTGTTTTCCTTTCCTTCTTACTTATTGCTGCTTGAAATTATTTTTGTAGAATGTATGTACAAGTATTCTGAAGCCTTAAAGGAAAAGTAAATGTCATAGAGAAGTGCTTTGATATCCATATGGGGTCACTTTCTAAACTACAGTATATTAAAAAAAAAGAAATTAAAAAATCACTGGTGCTTGAATTAATAAGCTGATTGACATGGTAACAGAAGTCTGTGATCAGAGCCACTTTATCAGTAGCTGGCTGATGGTGAGACATGGGCAAGCTGACTTCCCATTGTAAAGTGTTTGTTAGAAGGGAATCTGAAGACACAGCCGGAAGAACACTGGACCAGTTTAATACAAGCAGCTGTGTATTATTTTAAAGTTGGTAGAAGCTGCTGCAGCTTTCTTTTCCAACACTCATTTTGTCCATACATTTCTCAGGGAGTAGACTCCACTTCTACTTAGGCTTAAAGCCCTCCTACTTTGGGCCTGTGCTCACCTCTTTGTACTTTGTTAGAATATGACATTTGTTTCAGGGTGGGTTTTTTATACTAAGCACAGGCTTAGTTCATTCTGCTTCAAACCTTCTTACTTCATAACTTTGATTCTTGATTCAGCCAGTTCTTAAATGATGCTACTATGTTACCTATGATTATGGAAAGTCCTTTTACAAGTCTTTCTGCCCCATCTGGGAACTGTTATTCTTCTTAAGCACTGAGAGAACCTGTTAAATTATCAAACACACCAGTAGAATGTGATTTATCCAGTTCAACTGGTATGAAAATTTTCAAGTGGCAAAACTATTCTTCCTAATAACCAGGGGCAAATTTAGCAAACAGTAAAAGGGAAAGCTTGCATATAACTTGTCTAGTTATTTTTCTTCTTTAATTTCATGTGCAAATTTATAGGTGAGCGACATGCTCAAGTTATCTCTTCCTCCCTCTTTTTTGGAAAACAGTGTGTTCATATATAAGTAGAAAGCTATTACATCTGTTCTGTGCAGGATTGTTATTGGGAAGCAGTGTAATGGTTCATGGGAAGAACATATCAGACATAGGGGTGAATTTATCTAGCAAAAATCATAAATCTGTAAGATTATTAACTAGTGTTAACAGAATCCTGTAAGGAAATCAGGCAAACTACCCCTCTCCCTCCCTCTCTGTTGTCAAGTCATAGTCCTCTCTTCTATTAAAGCAATTATTTCCAGTTATGAATAGATACTTTACTATTGTAAAGACAATATGCAAGTGCATAACATGGAAAAGATTAAATTCATGTCATTGAAAGACATGGTTGACCCTTTTACAGGAAAGAGGAATGGTGATGGGATAAGGTTTGATGGGAAGGAAAGCAGTTGGCATTCAATGAGCACTGCCCAACATGGTATGAGATGCATCTTGTTTGCACAAGATCTGAACTAAAGCACGCAATCAAGGAAGGATAATATTGCTAGCAAAAGAAAGAAGTGTTACACACACTTTAGCGCTCCCTTAAGCTTATTGAAGGGGATCTGTTGCCCTCTAGTGTTTCTCCCTGCACAGCTACTGCTCCTCTCAAGTGCAGTGTGCCAGGCACAGGGGGGACTGTATCCCCATGTGGCCGTACCTGGAGCATTCCATGGCATCAGGTGTACAAGAGACCGTGAAAATAACTAGCATACATTACTCTTCTTTACATGTTAGCATGGATGTGATCATGCGAACAGAAATGGCATAATGAGAAATACAAGTTGTGCTATGTTTGCTGCAAGAAACAGTCCAAATGCCAGCTTATATAAATTTATAGCAGCTAAGTGAGTGTGAGCTCTTAAATACAACCAATACTTTTTACAGCAACAGCTGAGTCTGTACTGAGATGCAGAGCAAAACTATGTGGGGAAAGTTTACTAATTATATGCCTGATTTAATTTGGCTTCTAGCTGGCATCAAAAGCCAAGGTAAACCAGGCAATGGCATCATTTCCCCGAAACATTTATTTAACTAGAAAGTGGGGTGGTGTTACAAGGCCTTACATTCTGCAGGGCTAGTTCAGTTCAAGACATTTGAACTGGGGTTTTTCAGTATGTTGAAGCTGAATGATTTCTTCTGCACTTTCCTTGGCTTCTGTGTCCTCCGATCAAAGAGACAGCACAGTATGAAAATAGATTTATAAAAACTTGTTATAGCACTTAAATACTGATATACAAACTCTGAAACGTTCCCTATGCACAGAAATTAGAACATACCTGAGCTAATGAAGTGGATGATGAGGTTAGGCCCAGGTCACAGCTGAGAACTGAAAATATTTTTAGGATGTTAGCAGAAATCCTACTGTAGTGTAAATCATATGCTTTTCTTCCACCTGCAGTCAAGTATTCCTTTAACAAGTCTTATTCACTCACCATCTTGAAAAAATTCACATGCGTGTGCATATGCAATAGGTGTTTTTTTCTGTGTCCTGTCACTTAAAATGCTGTGCTGCACTCGGGGGGATGTCTCATTCAGGCAGGAAGCCATGTGTCCTACTCTGCCCCTGTCATGCAATGGTAACCGCTGACAGGGGGACCTGAGGTGTGTGCTTCTGGCCAAGCTGTATTTATTTGTTAATATGTGTTTTGACTCTAAACACCGATGCAGTTCAAATTTTGTATGTGATCAGAAAAAGACTTCTTTTTTTTTTTTTGTCTTGTGGTTGAGGACAGTGGATGTGGATCATTAAAATATGTCCTAAGTCCCAGTTTAACATAAGATGGAGATTTAAAAGCCAACAAGTGCATCAAATTCAGGTACTTCCTGGGTTTTGATCAAATTTCATGTACAAAAAAAAAGAAAAGTAAATTGGTCCCTTGAATTATCACTTCTCTTGTGTGCTTTTAAGTTATGGTATTGATATATACCATCCTCTTAAGCTTTTGAGGAAGAGAGTTAAAAAAAGTTAAAATCCTACTTATGAGCTAGAGTTACTCTTTATAGTGTTTAATATAAGTCTCTTGATTTCTCTAAATGGATGTTAAACTGGCTTCAAAGACATTCAGGTGACAAAGAATCTTGTGCCTTAGAGAAAATGTGTCCATCAAAGAGATGTGATGGGAATCTGTGACAGTCAGTCTAGACAGTCCCTGAACTATTGCCGTGTCAGTGACTGTGCTGATGAGGAAGCAGCAGCACTCATAGCAGTCATATTTCAGTGGTGACCTCAAGGACATCTAGCAGTCGCTCCTGATGGTCAGCTGGTTAGATTTTTTTTTTTACATTTTTGAAATAGTGGAGAAAACAGTTAAGTGTGAGAATGGACTGCCTTATCTCACAGTGAAGGTTATTCTGTCTGTGAGAGACCACTCATCAGACTTTTACCCATGCTACTATAGCTTGTAAATTTGGTTTCTTTTGAATATATAATAGGTCCAAAGTGAGGATGCAGGGGTTTTATCTACCTACTATCAGATCTGGAGTTCAGGATGCAAGTGGGTTTATAATTTTAGGGCCGTGGGCACATAACCCTTTAGAAACTAGAGATTAGATAATCTGTGAGATTTGCAGACCCCAAAGGGAGCAGAATATCAAATTCAAAAGCTGAAATGGATCCTTCCTCAACATAAGGGCTATTTCCTCCTGAACACTTCCTGTTACCTTGGAAGACCTTTTCTTTTTAGCTATTTTAATAATTTATCTACATGGATCAGATGAGTAACTGAATCTGGACTGCATCCAGTGCCACATGTAGGCTAAAGACATAAGATTAATTTGCTTCTGTTGTGGTCAGTCAAGCTGCTAATACAGAAAAGTTTGGACAAAAGGCTGTGGAAGATATTAGTTCCAGACACATGCAAGTATTCTATATTTTAGTGTATTTTTTTTTGTGAGATAAATCATTGAAAGAAGTGAATTTGTGTCCCAGAGGCAGGCTTCTGTCACCCCTTGAGAGAGGTGTAAATACCACATCCTTAGCTCTAACTGTAAAATAGCAATGAAATTACTTCAATTATCCATTGACTGCAGGAGATTAACATTAAGATGTTCGGGGCATGGGCAAAATAGACACTTAATAAAGTAATAAAATAGCAAATCTAGATCCTGAGATTCTAAAGATTCCTTTTTCTTGTGTGGGGGCACTTTTTAAAGACCTTGAGATGAGTAAGATACTTGCAGATGAAGGAAATCTGTGTGTTGTGTCTTTTTTTTTATTATTTTTTTTTTTAGTCCCTGGAGAATGAATCCCAGAACTGAACCCATAAAGAATGGTAAAATACCTACTTTTACTGATGCAGGCAATATACTTAACAGATGCTGCTATGGCACATTCTGTAGGAAAAATGATAGAAACCCTAATGGGTTTGTTGGTGTCATCTGTTGATGAGCAGTTGTGCTGATGGCTTCCTACAAGTTTCTTAAAAGGTGCTGGAACTTATTTTCTGTATGTTTATCCATTTATATTGGTCTGTCATGCTGCTGAGGCTATTAGGGTTTTTTGATTTTTTTTTTTTAGTTCCCTAAGCCTGGCAGAGTTTTGTCAGCATGGAATGAAGCTTTTGTAGCTTGCTAGTAGAGGCAGTGATGGCACTGTGTTGCAGTGCATGGCCATATGAAGCACATACTTGAAAAATGGGCCTTCATGACACTGGCTTTGCATAGTTAGTGATATCTGCTATTTGAAGTTTTCTAGATTTAAAAATAAACCTTTCTATTGTGACTGTTTCACCATTAACATGAAATAATACCTGCAAATTGCATAATTTTCTTCTTCAAAATTACCCGTTTTCTAAACATAATCACATGAAAGCTGAAGTGACCCATTCTACTTCATATTAAGGTTTACATATCTTACAGTACTTGCCATTTTATAGCAATTCATGTATTTCATTTAGAGAAATTACTGATTCTGACAGAATCATGAGTAAAGGCTGAAGGGAAGTTCCAGCCAGGCGGGGGTTGGTCTCTTCTCCCAGGTACTCAGCAACAGGACAAGGGGGCACGGGCTCAAGCTCTGCCAGGGGAAATTTAAGTTGGATATCAGAAAAAATTCTTTCCAGAGAGAGTAATCAGGCATGGGAATGGGCTGCCCAGAGAGGTGGTGGATTCACCATCCCTGGAGGTTTTTAAACTGAGATTGGACGTGGCACTGAGTGCCATGATCTAGTAAAGGGACTGGAGTTGAAGCAAGGGTTGGACTTGATGATCTCGGAGGTCTTTTCCAACCCCATCAATTCTATGATTCTATGATTAGCTAACAGTTTGAAATCTCCCTTTCAGTTTTTAATCTTTGATGACAAAGGTATCTTTTCTTTGATCAAGTAAATGTTATACCTAGTATTTTGGTTTAAGTAATTAAACCCCAAAAATGGGACTAGAGGACTCCAAGTGGTGAAGAAGTGATTACATGGTTCAACACGGCTAATATACTAATTTTGAAGGATAATTGCTATCTGCCTATCTTTCTGGACACTGATGAAACTCCCAACTGATCCTCTTACAACAGTGAAGGAGACAGGGTTGTGATGAATGTATGTGATAAACATGCAAAGAATTGAGGTAATGGCAGTTCCTGACACCAGGTATTCTTAGTTACCAGTCTACAAAGGAAAATAACTTTAGGATGGGAGTTTCTGTCATATTGACTTCAATTAATCTTATTAAAATTTTAATGCTAAGGTTTAGCTTATCTTAAAAAAATCTTCCAAAGTAGTCCATAAGCTTTTTGTCACAGATGGTCTCTCTGCATAAACAATGGATAAGTACTTCACATATGATTCTTTGGAAATACCTCATCTAGCAGTGTAGTACTCTTTCATATGCAGTTACGTTAAATAAAATGTTACATCTGACTTGTGGCTCAAGTTTCAAGTCAGGCTAGCTTTTCTCTGTCTTAGTATGAGAGTGTAGAAGCATGGTTTGAAAATTCTGGCTATGGCATATTAGCAGAAGCCTGTATGCACAACCCCCTGCTTATTGCTGAAAGGCTGGCCAAGGACACCACGCCCCTGGGGGAGTTTGGCAGTTAAGTAAACAACCACAAAGCTGGGGCAGACCGGTTGTCAATGGCCTCAGCTCCTCGTGGCTGTTCGCGTGGACGCCACCCTCCGCCTAATCAGCGTCACGCCTGAGTGCGTGGACAGCTATAGCTGGCCAATAGCCAGTTGTTATTGTGTGCATGATCGGTTCAAGAAAGTATATTAGCCTGTTTGTTTCTTAATAAAGTTCGAAGCATTGACCATATCTCTGTGAGAAGTAATCAGCGACTTCTGCGCCGGAACCCAGGGTTCGTGTGCTGGGGGCAACCCACTAAGAAGTGACGAGAGGGTCTCCCGGTTAAGGACCCTCTCTCCTTCGTTCTACATGAGAGTGTAGTTTAATAAATCTTTAATGTCTCATCCTACAACTACTTAGAGCACCAATTAAAGAAAGAAAAAAAATGTATAAATTCTTCTTGCACCTCATCAAGGATGCAATGGTATTCTAAGTGAGGAAAGGCTGAAAGTGAAAGCCAACACAGGCATTTTACATGGCTTGAATTTCTTGAGGTTTTGTGTTTGATTTTTGGTTTTGGTTGGGTTTTTTTGTTTTGTTTTGGATTTTTTTGTCTTGACCTGCCATCTGTAGAAGCAGTGAGTTAACCAATGAGAAAACTCTTTCAGGAACAACAGAAAATTTCTGGCCAGGAAAATATAAGTTGATTCTTGATTAACAAATAGAGATAGCAGATTCTCTGTACATGCAATGTGTACTTGAAATAACTGGTCTGGCACTGTTCCATAGGACCACTCTCATTGACAGAAGTTATTCCTGAGCAAACATCGAGGGGTTAATTTTGCTTTTACTTTTCCAGTTATGATGTGTGGTTCACTTCTAATCCCAGCATTTCTGAAAACCTCTTTTTGAAGTTAGGTGTGGGCACCAAAATTCTTTTGGCTTATAGTCAAACATAAAAGGTGTCTTACTCCATTGCAAGAGTGAGAATTGCAAACTGTATATGGGAACACTGGCATACATTTTGTGTTAATGAAAAATGTCAGACAATTGCCTGTTGGATCAAGTTGGCATTTTGGCAGGGAGGAAGGGGTATTTTCAAGGCAGTTCATCTTCTGAAGAACATTGTGATACAAGCTGACTGTGTGTTACCCTTCCTCTTTTGGGTGGCATTTTATTCTTGGCCCAGATGTGATGACTGAGTAAAATATTGCACAGAGAGGAAATTAAAGAGGCATTGCTGATTATAAAACCCATCCATTTGCTATACTTCTTTACCTTGCATTCCGCTCCCTCTTGGTAGCGTGGGGACTTACTTAGCTATGAAATCTTGCATGAACTGCATTGGAATTATTGTTCCTTTTCTCAAAGGCACTATCTTTTCTAATGGAGTTTTGGAAAGTTATTTTACACTTATTTGAGACATCCTGACTGCTTGCCAGCTCACAGAAGAGCTACAGCTGTCCATTCAGTCTGCTTTCCCTACGAGACCATAGAACAAGCTTTGCTTGGATGAGAAGAAAATGCTGATAACAGTAACAGTTTATGTTCAGCCATTCATATGCTATATTCTGCAAATAACTCTAGAATTTTATCTCAAAGAAAAAGGCTGTCTAGCTATAAACTATACAAACTAAACTTTTTTTAATATTGACAATATTGTTGATGGAGATTTTTCTTTCTGAGCATGTAGAGTCTCATGAGAATGATGAGAGCAGATTCAGAGAATTTTTTAAAGCAATTTTTGTGAATTTTTTTCTGGTTTTGTTGGTGTTTGGTTTTTTGTTTTAATTAGGAACTTATCCACTTGAATACTCTGTGGTGTCCTAATTCAGGAAGCTGGGACCAGTTTATCACTGTGTGGGTACAACCAAAGCTGTATATTCTAAACCCTCTATGTCATTTCTCATAAACTGTTAACAGTGGACAATTTGCAGCAGCTGCCCAGGGCACACCAAACCCCTCAGGATTTAAGCTGGGTGTTAATTAAGCCTGTGAGACAAGAGCAATGATAACTTTCCTTCAGGAAGTTGTTAGCACCTCCACACCCTGCCTGAGGGGGCGTGTCTGCTAATGGGCTATCAATTCCAAAAATACCCCATGACTCACACAGACAGATCACCCATTGTGGAACTCCCTGCCCTGGGGGTATATAATCTTGGGATCTGGGGACTTCTGGGACCACTCGACGGATCCAGAGGAGGACCAGAACCTTGACAGGACTGCAACCGTCATCTGCACCTGAAGGTTTTTGTCCTTATTTTTACTTTGGACTCAGGGAAACCATGTGGGTCTCAGCACAGGGGCTAACCAACACCATTGTGTTTGTGCCCCAGGGTGCTGGGTTATACTTCTGGGGTTTGTAGAGCAAAACCAATTTCTCTTTGAATCATTGCATTCATTGTAATATTTTTATTAAATTGTGACTCTGACTTACAATCTCTTTTGTGTTGGATTCACTTTTCCTGCTGATTTACCAAAGATTGTTGGTTTAAACACAGAAATGACGGGATCATGGTGCAGCTGACGTATTTATTTATTCTGCAATTTTTGCCTTTAGCTGTATTGGAGCCACTTGCAAAAATTTATAGAATTTATTTAATTAGAGTGTCAGTAATTTCAGTGCTACTAATGTACTGTAGTAGTTGCTCAGTAATGCATTCCATTGAAATAATGAGGCTTTTATTTTAGATAACACTTTTAATGCCAGCCCTGGTAATGTAGATGATGATGTCAAATGCATACAACCACAGTAAATCTTTCATTCTGATCTCATTATTTCAGTTTTGGCTTTTAAATGCAGGGATATAATTAAAACACAAGTTGATGGGGTTTTCTGGTCACTATAACTAGTGTAAAGCAAAGAAAAGTGGTGTGTGTGGTTTTTAAGAGTCAATAATGACAGAATAGTTACAGGATTATTTTTTAAGGTAAAAATCTGAAATGCACTTCAGTTGGTACATTCAGAGTACTGAGCTGTCACAAGTGTAAACAATGTTTATAAGGATGTGAACGTTTCCTCACTAGACAGCTTTGCAAGTAGACAGGAACTGTGTGTTTGCACTTGAGCTGCAATAGGAATGAAACATGGGACAGACTTGGAGGTAAAGCTGCTGTTCCCATGTAGTGAGGCACATTGCCTGGCTCTTGTCAAGGCTCAGCTTGTGGCTGACACAAATAAGAGCTATTATCAATGTGAATAAGCTAAAGTGACCTATTTCTTTCCTAGTCTTTAACAATAGTCTGGCACATCATTTCAGTGAAATAATTTTGCAGTTTCTCTGGAACACATTTTACTTGGGATATGAATTCAATACCGGGAAAGTTATCTTATATGGGAAAATGGTGGCTAGTAGGATAGGTTTGGAACTGATGAAAGACATCACACTGAGCCATTAGACTAGCTGCACAGCTGTGCTGATGTCATGCAGCTGACAGCATTTATATTTATGTCTGGGCTATTAAACTGTCATGATAACAACAGATAACACAGGAGGTGGCCAATGGTTTTTCAGATGAAATGATGAGAAAAGACATACATCTTTACTGCATTGCTAGTGTCTTGTGCTTTCCAAGGAGCACAGCAATGATTTCCCCAATTCACGATTTTAAAAGCACTGAAGTACGGAAGGTTTAATTCCTGGCAACTGGTTGAGTTACTTTGTCATGCAGAGGCTGACACAGGGCAAGTAATGTAATGAAAGGATTTAGCTAGAGTGCTTGCAATATTGCCTGATTTATGAAATTTGGCCTCTTACATGAGAGAGAATGAGGGGGGAAAAGGCTGGACTGTCATGCACACAGCTGTGCACTGGAACAGTTGTTGAACTGAGGCTAAAGTGACATGACTGAGATCCACAAGGACTGTGGCTCACATAGTTCACCAGAGCATGTCCTGTTTTCAACAGTTTATGAATTCAGGAAGAGCCACGCTGTAGGATATTACTTGGACTATAATCTATTGCAGAAATATGGCCGGGGGGGGGGGATGTTGCCTGTACTAGGTGTCACCTGAATATTAATAAAACTGCTGTCTGCATTCCTCAGGTTTGGTGTTTCCTGCAGCAGTTTTTCCCATGTAGCTGAATTCTGCCTCTTGGCTCTTCAGTGAAGGTACTGATGTAGGAACCCCATGAGAGCAAGGTAGAATTATGTGTTCAGTTTTTATGAGGGAAAGATGTGTCCAGTGGGTTTCTCTGCAGCTGGTCTTAATGTGAGGATTTGGGTTTTCTTTTTTAAGGGCTAATCAGTTAAATTTTGGATTAGTCCTTTTGTAGCACTGCATTCTTTTAGAGGCAGTTCTAGAGAAATGACTGAAGGCAGAAATATCAATTTTTTTGATAATTTTCTACCTAAACTGAGTCTTTGTGATATGCTAAAGATGATACTTATAATTTCCAAAAGAAATAAACAGTCTGTCAATAACTTTAACTGTGTATGAAACGTGTTTTGATAGGACAAAGAAACTCCCTCTCTGCTACAAGAGAGAGAACACATCTTGTGCTGAGCATGGAGTGGGACTGTCCTGTGAACTGTGTAGGTTTCATGAATAATGATTGCCCATGTTGTCTCAAGTGCAGAAGGTGCTCTGGGAAAGCTGATTGCCTATACTTGTGCATGCAGGGGAACTACTAACAATTTTGGCATGAGGAAAAATGAGACTGATTTTCAGGAAAAAACAAAACAAAAAAAAAACCAAAGAAAACTGTAACTTCCTCTCCCTGTACATCTTGTCAGCCACAGTACACTGTAGATTCCCTCAAGAAATTACAGCTGTTCTAAGTCCAGTGCTGTTATGGGACTATAAATGACATCTTGATTTACCTTGCAATTGTTTTAAGACATTCCATTCCATGCCCTAGTGACAGTGTTTGTTGGTGTAGCTTTTTGACTTAATGTGGTGTTTGTTCCTACCCACTGTGAGCTTCTGAGGGTTGGAAGCCCTGAGGGTGAGTGATGCTCTGAGATAGATAGAGCAGCCCCAGAGAACTACTGCTGAGCAGAGCTGTCCCATGGAAAGGAGGAAGCCTTCTCTCAGCATCCAAACAAAAGAAAGCTGACTTTTGGGAGGAGATTGATTCTCAAGCAACTTCAAGCATTTAAGCTGTGGCTGCAGTTGAAGCCCAAAAAACCAGTTGTATCCTGGGCTGCATCAAAACCAGCGTGGTCAGCAGGTTGAGGGACATGATTCTGCCCCTCTACTGTGCTTTCATGAGACCCCACCTGGAGTACTGCATCCAGCTCTGGGGTCCCTTGTTGAGGAACACATCCAGTGCCTGTAGCTTGATGTGCAGTTGCAGGGAGAGCTGCAGGTGGAGCTCTGGGTGCAAGAGCCGTGGGCAAGAGGCCGTGACCTGCTGACCCTTTGCATGACAAAGGGCTTGGGGACCTATGTCCTAGTCAGAGAACTGGACACTCAGGGACACTGCAGGAGCCAGAGTCAGGGCACCAGCTTAGGCTGTTTTTGTGTTACTGGGCTGTGAATAAATTGCTTTATGCAATGAGACATCTGAGACTCTGCCACAGGAAACCCGAGTCAAACTGGTTGGAAACCTGGTTTGACTGTGTGAGTGGGGTGTGTGGAAGGCAGGCAGGAACCCATTGGGTCACTGGAGCCACCCACTGTGAAGGGACTTCAGTCCCAGCAGTGGAAGTCTCTGGCTTTGGGAGTGTGACTGTCAGAGAGTCTTGTAAATGGTCAGATTGGGAAGTTTCTTTAACATCCCCGACACAGGAAGGACATGGGCCCCTTGGAGCAAGTCCAGAGAAGGACAGTGAAGATGTTAGAGGGATCCAGTGAGGAAAGGCTGAGAGAATTGGAGTTGTTCAGTATGAATAAGAGAAGGCTCAGTCCAGGAAGATCTTATTGTGACCTTTACATACTTGAAGTAGTCCTACAAGAAAGATGGAAACAAAGTTTTTATCAGGCCCTGTTGTGACAAGAGAAGAGGTACTGGTTTTAAAATGAAGGAAGGAGGGTCAATTTAGATTAGATGTGAGGAATAAGTTTTTTTACTATGGAGTGTTAAGGCACTGAAACGGGTTGCCCAGAGAGGTTGTGAATGCCCCTTCCCCCCTCCCCCACCAGCTCCAGAGATATTCAAGGTCAGGCTGGAGAGATCCCTGAGCAACCTGTTCCAGTTCAAGATGTCCCTGTTCATTTCAGGGTAGTGTTGGATTAGATGACCTTCAAAAGGTCCATTCCAACTCAAAGTATTCTGTGACTCTAAATTACAGAGATATTTGGAAGGGGAGATGCAGGCTTTCTCTTCTGGTCATGGCTAGTGTAAGGTAATGCTGCACCTGGAGGAGTGGGGAGGAAATCCTGGACAGAAATGAACAGCTACCTAGACTATCTGCTCTGTGATGGTGGGTTTTCTAGAATCTCATGTGCCCTGATGCCATTTTAAAGAGCTTAGATTCTTCAGAATGCTGTTGTGTAATGTAGTAGTCCAGCAAGGAAACAGTTAACTGGCTGACGAACCTATGCACTCATCCCAGCTAGTAAAAGAAACTATTACAAAGGTTAAAAAATGTACCCGAATAGAAACACTTAAAGTGCAAGTTTGGGGTCACGTGGTGTTCTTGATGGTGCTGAGAAACCTAACTGGTTTGAGGGAGCAGCCTGCTGCTAGTGTGGACTCCTGTATGTATTTCATAACCCTGCTTCTGGAAGTGAGGCTTCAGTTCATAGCTAAGGTAGAGAGGTGGGCTGGAAAGAGGCTGAAGCACAATAAAACTTGCTAGCTTTAAATGTGAAGACTGATTGTGTATTTTTTCGCTTGGATACATAATTCAAAGGAAAAAGTGTATTGACGCAACAACATTTTGATATGAATTGCAGAAAGCCCTGATGGTGTATTATGCTGAAAGGAATTCCCTACACTCCCTCGTAAGAGGTGGCTGGGATTCATCTTGTTGCATTATGTCTAGTTGATTCCCAGGAATTTGTTTTCTGTGGGCATCTGTTTCAAG
This sequence comes from Sakesphorus luctuosus, assembly GCA_013396695.1. NCBI lineage: Eukaryota > Metazoa > Chordata > Aves > Passeriformes > Thamnophilidae > Sakesphorus > Sakesphorus luctuosus. The sequence continues at coordinate 155,324 of VWZD01009844.1, forward strand.
TAGCTCGGCTGTCAAGTGTTTCTATCCTCTTGGCTTTTCACCATGGTTGCACATGGTGAATCATTAGTTTTCTTTCTGCTGCTGTGATACTGGGGTGTTCTTTTTGCTGAGTGTGTGAAGCACTGGTGACAAACCTTGCTTTCCAAGCTGAGGCAAACATTCCCACTGCTGCAGCAACTTCACTCTCTGTTTGCTCCATTTGTAGCTACCACCACTCCTTGCATGATATCCTTCACAGAGTGTTCTGAGTTGGAGGGGACCCACAAGGATGATCAAGTCCAACTCTTAAATGAATGGCCCATACAGAAACCAAACCCATACCCTTAGCATTTTTAGCTCCATGCTCTAACCAGCTGAGCTAATCTTAGGGTTTTGGCTTGCTCCTCAAAATCCCTGCCATAGCGCTTAGCCCATGGCTTTGCTCATATGATGGAGACAAAATACTTTAAGCACAATCTGATATATTTATGTTATTGCACAGCCTTGCCAGAGGCTCACTAATCACTTTCCAAAATATTTCTTGAAGTTGGCCAAATGTTACAACAAAATTCTATCTGGATATTGTTCTCTGGACCATTTTTTGTGGCCTTGGCTGACTCCCTTCTGTAGTTTTTATCAAGGGAAGGAAAAAGAGGAGTTCAGTGGTATGTTGACTGAATGTCATCCTCTTTTTTGGTTATGTTTGTAGCATAGGAGTGTTCAGAGAACACAACCCTGTCTCCAATCCTCTCATTGCTCTATAATATTTTACTAGTCCTTTGGCTTTCTTTTGATAAAGGAATGAGTGTATGTCCTTGGTCTTTTGTCAAACCTTTTGTATGACAAACTCCATGACTGAATGAATTAAATATTTTTTTTAATATTTTGATGTGGTAAAGATTATTTTCATTGTCAATGAAGGCGAAAGAGATCACAAGAGAGCTCCTTCTAGGGACAGTGCCCAACCTTTGCAAACTTCCCAAATATTTCAGGTGGTACTAAAACCTGTAAGATAACCTTAAGATAACCTGTAGGACTAGATAGATTGCTGACAATAAAATTCTAATGTCAGGCTAAGCAGCAGTTAAGGATATGGGAATTATTAGGGAGGCAAAAGGGGTTTTTTCCCTGTTATTATGGATGTGCATGTTGTCTATTAGAACTGACAACTACGAGATTATGAAGTACATTGCTTAGGATATCTCTTGACTAAGGTTTGATAGAATGGAGCAAGTGGAATCATATAATAATTCCTTTCTATGAAATTGAGGGAAAATGTTCATGATCTTGGCCTGCATGGTGTGTAGATACTTCATCTGCCAGGAACAAAGCAGATGTTTGGAAAAGCCAAGTGCACAGGCAGTTCCTGTGTGCAGTGATTAGGTGTTTCAGTTGCCTGGGGCTAGCTGACTATCCGAATGGTTAATCTTAGGGAGGTAGAGTTAAAAAGCTAATTACAGCTGAATTTGACATCCTTCTGTTTTATAAGATAAACTGATGATTTTTTTTGGACACATGTATTCCCTGTAGTCTTAAGAATTTAAAGATGTGATGAAAATTTATTCCATATATTCATAACTATGTATGTTTGCGATATTGAAAGGGGGTTTTGCCTGGAAATTTCTATGCCTGAAGAGAAAAAAAAATATCTTCAGGATATTGTGGAATAAGAGAAGCCTTTGGCACTAAAAGATATATAAATACAGAATTTCTGAGAAAGACTGCTTATACTGTACAGTACTGTGCAAAACAGGGTATATAGGCTTGAATCCCAGTTTTAGTTGTCAGCTGTTCAATTAAAAGTGGCTCCTGAAGAAGGCTTGTACCTTCATTCTTACATTAATTATAGCCTTATTTTGTCTGCCTCGGCAGTGTAAAAATATTTTAAAAACAAAGCTACTGTAAGTTAATTACCAGCTTAGACATTATTGTCCCGCATAACTTAACAGACTCAAGGAACAGTTGAGGTTGGAAAGGACATCTGAAGAGCATGGAGTCCAGCTTCTATACTCAAAGCAAGTCAATAATGTCAGGTTAATCAAGACATGGTCCAATGGGTTTTAAATATAACCAAGAATGAAGGCTCTACAACCTCTTTAGGCAACCTACTCCAGTGCTTGACCACCACCACTGTAAAGAAGTTTTTGTTTATTTCATGTTTAAGTGGATCTTCTGGTATTTAATTTTGTTCCTATTGCCTGTTCTCCACTTAGTACATACTACTGAGGAGAGTCCAGCTTCATTTTCTTTCTCCTTCCTTCTCGGATATTTACACACACACTGATATGGTAGGTTCACCCTGACTAGCCAACAGGTGCCCACCAAGCCACTGCATCATTCCCCTCCTCAGCTGGGCAGGTGAGAGAAAATATACTGAAAGGCTTGTGGCTTGAGCCAAGGATAGGGAAAGATTACTCATCAGTACTGTCATGGGCAAAACAGACTTATTCGGGGGAAATTAATTTATTAAAGGTCAAATCAGAGTAGGTTAATGAGAAATAAACTCAAATCTTAGACTACTTTCCCCCCACTCCTCCCTACTTTCTGGGCTTAACTTCACACCCCTGCAGTGGTGCAGAGGGACAGGGGATGGGGGCTGTAGTCAGTTCATCACACCGTCTCTCTGCTGCTCCTTCCGCAGGTGGAGGACTCCTCACATTCTTTCACTGCTTCATCATAGGGTCCCTTCCACAGAGTGCAATCTTTCAGGAACAGGCTGCTCCAGTGTGGGTCCCCCACAGAGCCACAAGCCCTGCCAGCAAAGCTGCTGTAAGGCTGCCCACAGGGCCATAGCCTTTGGGCATCCATCTGCTCTGGTATGGTGCCCTCCATGGTCTACAGGTGGATCTCTGTTTTGCCATGGACCTGCACAGGCTGCAGGGGCACAGCTGCCTCACCATGGTCTGCACCATGGGCTGAAAGGGAACCTCTGCTCTGGTGCCTGGAGCATCTCCTCCCTTTCCTTCTTCCCTTGGTGTCTGCAGAGCTGTTCCTCTCACATATTCTCATTCCTTTCTCCTGGCTGCTGTTGCACAAGTTTCCCCCCCTTCTTAAATATGTTATTCCAGAGGTTCTTCCATTATCACTGATGGACTCCACCTAGACTAGTGGCAGTCTGTCTTGGAGTTAGCTGGCATTGACTCTGCTGGACACAACGGAAACTTCTAGTACCTTCTCACAGAAACCACCGTTGTAGTTCCCCTGCTACTGAAACTTTGCCCCACAAACGTGATACAATTCATTAAATCCCTGTGTGTCTTCTCTCCTCCAAACTAAACAATCTCAGCTGTCTCATCTTTGTATGTCAGGTGCTCCAATCCATTGATCAACTTTGTGGTTCTTCAAAGCACTTATTCCAGTATGTCCATGCTTCTTGCACTGGGGAGCCCAGACCTTCAGTCAGAACTCCAGATTCAGCAGTGCCTGCAAATGTGAGGTTCTTCCAGTTCTCCAAAGCAGATCTCACCTATTTGTTCCAGATCAGATGGTTTGCAGCAGATGTGCACCACAGTATCACCCTATTGGGGTCACCCTTTCTTGGGGCAATGTAGATCAGCTTTGTGGCGGTCGAGGCGGCAGAGACACTCAGGCTGCAGCGTGATCAGAAGGCTCACCGAAGACAAAGGACTTTATTTTTAGTAACAGCTTCACTTTTATCTCCTACACTATTGGTCAGTAGTTCACCTCACATACATGGAGAGATTCTACTGGCTACAAGGCATCCACATTATACAGGTGGCTCTCTGGTCCTTAAGGATGTGTTCATGAGTCACCTCAGACCTTAAGAGGTCCAGACAGCCCGGAACCCCAGCCTAGAACCGCAGCCCGGAACCCCAGCCTAGAACCGCAGCCCGGAACCCCAGCCTAGAACCGCAGCCCGGAACCCCAGCCTAGAACCGCAGCCCGGTACCCCAGCCTAGAACCGCAGCCCGGTGTTGGGGTCAATCACCTCAGACCTTAAGAGATCCACATGCACTGTCATCGCCACAATTCCCCCTCTCTTTAATTGTGCCACAAAAATGGCAGCAGCATCTTCTGCAGGGCTCTTAGCAGAAGGCCACCTGCACCTGATGTTAACAGCAGCACAATTGTCACAATCAAAAAATCTACAATCCAGTCTTCACCATATATAAAAACCCTTCAGTTATATTCTATCTATAGTCCATCTTTGAAGCAATTTCTCTAGCTACCTTCATCCATCATTCACTCTTTCATTCATTCTCAGTCTCAATTTTCCTCTTCTTTGTTTTTTTTTCCAATTCATACAACACATGCTTTAAAAATCCTCAGCCTTCATTACCTTGAACCCGTGACAGAAACTTAATTGCTGCAGCATTATTCTATTTTACTTTCCTACCTTAACCTTCTACCAAATTAACATCACTCTGCTAACTCAATTAACAGCTTAACTTTTTATTAATGTAACATTACTTTTGACTTCTTACTTAACTCTTAACTTACTCTTAACTGCTTACTCAACTTTTTAACAAATTAGAAACCTTATTCTATTTACTTAAC